>OY992879.1:77634506-77979506 GCA_963921405.1 Cepaea hortensis
AGTGTAAATCACATTGGGGGGGGGGGGGGGGGGGGAAGGAGGTGTATACCAGAATCATACCTACCATAACTTTGTTTTTCGTGGGTAGAATGTCAAATTTTCAAATTTACCACGGTAGCGTCAGTTAGATCTACCTTTTTTAAATTTCCATCACCCGATAGTTTTGAAAATGCGCAACATTGGCACGGATCCTGCAATTGTGTTCCGTCCTTGTCCGACAAGTCCAGACGTCAGATGTTTTACACCAGCCACAAAGGGTGGTTCATAACATGCTTCTTCTTGTATAAAACATATCAACACAATTCAGACGGGGAAACGAACCAGATAAGCTCGAGCCGGACTCAGACATCCAGACCGATAGAAAACTCCGTCCATGAAGCTGGAGTATTACACCATATAGGTCTACATAATATTGCGTGCTAGTGTGCTGGCTTCTCGTCTCGGTAATCATGTGTTTTCGAATCTTCATTGGAGCGGAGTTTATAAATTTACCTGAGCTGTCGGGTCGACTCTACCTGAACAGTGCACCAGGAAATGTTGTGAAAGTGAATGCGACAGGAGTGATATTGATCCCATATATCACCGAGTCCGGGTTGGTCCATAAGAAACTTATCTGGCTTATACCATATAACCACAGCGGTGGCCTGGTAGCTAGACGCTCATCGGCGAGCCCGGTAATCATGTGTTCAACACTCCCATCCAGACGGATTGTGTGAATTGACCTGGGCTTCCAGGGCATCCTTAGCTAAACTCGGTACCGGGAAATGATCTGGTCCGGTGTGATATTCATATCTCGCATCACATGCCGATTGTTCTATATTGGTACCATACAGCGGATTGTTCTATAAGAAAACATATATGTGGCTGGTACAATACAGTGTTTTCCTCTATAAGAAAACATACATGCGGCTGGTACCATACAGCGGATTGGTCTATAAGAAAACATATGCTGCTGGTACAATACAGCGGATGGTTCTATAAGAAAACATATGCCCCTGGTACAACACAGCCGATTGCTCTATAAGAAAACATACATGTGGCTGGTACCATACAGCGGATTGCTCTATAAGCAAACACATGCTGCTGCACTAATACAGGGGATTGCTCTATAAGAAAACAGATGTTGCTGGTATCATAAAGCGGATTGCTCCATAACAGAGGTTCCTAGACCACGGCCCGCGGGCCACTTGTAGCCCGCCAGCTGTCAGAAAGTGGCACTCGAGGCCTCGTTATTTGATATAATATATTTTAATAATTTCAGAAATGCACTCGAAGCGTTCCGCCAGCGTGTGATAATTTACTCTGCTCGTGGTTGTAATACTCAGGTATTATCGAATGCGTCTGTTCAGTTCGCAACGAAACGTTATGAAATTGTCCTTATGCCAAGCTCTGTCAATTACAGCAAAACCTTCAGCGCTAAGTAAGTGATTTGAAAAGCAATTCAGCACTGAGATGTAAATCTCTGGAGCTGCCTGCTTCACCTTCAGCTGATCATATGATTTCATTCTGGCGACTATTGCCTGCCGAACAATTTGAGCACTTGCGTTCATTCGTCTAGAGACACATTTGTCGTTTTGTTTCGACTTACAGATGCGAGCAGTCATTTTCCGCAATGACCGTTATAAAAACAAAATTATGCAAGGTTCCAGACTCACCGACGGTAACCTAGCTGCGCTTATGACTTTGGGCACGACAGATTGTGCCCAGACATTGATAAAATGGCATCTGAACTCAAGTAACTAGTTGTTAAGAAAAGTTACAATTGTAAATTAATTACATTTATAGCGATTTTCGACACTGATTAAAAATTTATTGTTAAATGGACTTTTGATTTTAAACCAAAAAATGACCGCAGTGTAGTACTGACACTGACTGCCTTTAAAGCTGTAGAATTTTGTTGACGAAAATTGAGAAAGGTAAGAATAATATTACAAGACTTACAATTTTAAAACGTAGTGGCTCACTTAACTACCAAAAATAGTAGATATGGCCCTCTGCTTGAAAGGCTTGGGAACTACTGCTCTAAAAGAAAACTTATGTTGCTGGTAATATACAGCGGATTGCTCTATAAGAAAACATACATGCGGCTGGTACCATATATTGGATAGCTCTATATGAAAACATACTTGCGGCTGGTACTGCACAGCGCATTGCTCTATAAGAAAACATACATGTGGCGGGTACCATACAGCGGATTACTCTATAAGAAAACATATGCTGCTGGTATCATTGAGCGGATTGCTCTATAAGAAAACATATACTGCTGGTACAATACAGCGGATTGTTCTATAAGAAAACATATGCTGCTGGTACAATACAGCGGATAACTCTATAGTAAAACATACATGCAGCTGGTACCATACAGCGGATTGCTCTATAAGAAAACATATACTGCTGGTACAATACAGCGGATTGTTCTATAAGAAAACATATGCTGCTGGTACAATACAGCGGATAACTCTATAGTAAAACATACATGCAGCTGGTACCATACAGCGGATTGCTCTATAAGAAAACATATATGCTGCTGGTTCCATACAACAGATAGCTCTATAAGAAAACATATATGCTGCTGGTACTATACAGCGGATTGCTCTATAAGAAAACAATATATGCGGCTGGTACCATAGATCGGATTGCTCTATACGAAACCATGTATGCAGCTGGTATCATACAGCGGATTGATCTATAAGAAAACATACATGCGGCTGATACCATAAAGCGGATTGTTATATGTTATAACATACGTGCGACTGGTACCATACAGTGGATTGCTCTATATGAAAACATACATTGGGCTATTTGTGTCCTGAGTAATGATGAGCGTGATCCGAAAGGTCCAATTGAGTTCTGTACACGGACAGTGGATTGCAAATGGATTCATTCGCTGCGGAGGTCTGTTGTCCGTAGAGTCACCTTCATCGTGGTTCCAGGACATGCTGGAGTTGAGGAAGTGAACGAGCTGATGAACTTGCTGGCTCTGCATCAACTGCAGATTGTCAGCCCGTGGATTGTGCCGATGTTATTAACGCCCTTAGAGAGATGTGAAGAGATGATGACTTTGACGTCAGTGCTTCCACATCATTGTCCAGAATGAGAGACTCGGAAGTTAGAACTGGCACGGTCAGACACAAGAGGCACATCAGAACAATGTGGCTCTCGCCAACAAACACAGAACTGGCACTAATAGCCGCCGGACGCTGATGGATATTTTGGAAAGATGGTCTGAGCACCTATGGATATGCTCGGTGAGCAAGAATGATACCTCCGAAGATAATTAACTAAGCAACTGACTAACTAATTAGTTAACTAACAAACACTTAACAGTAACTTAGTGCTGATAAAAAAAAGTACGGTTGTCTGTCACTAAAGGCTTCATATAAAAATAAATAAGTAAGTACAAGGTGTGGACTGCGCTTGACTCTGCAGCCAGTAGGGTTAGGATCGGCTAGCCTCTCCCAGAAGGGGTGGACAGTGAAAATTAGTAGCCTGCCGATGACCCACAGACAACACATCTCAAACACACCCACCCGTGGTGTAGACTGGTCATGAACCAATTGGGGCTCTGGCTCGCCAATGTTGACGTTTCCTCCGTAAAAAAAAATAATGGGTTATGTCCTGAATCGGCTACCGGGCTGGTACAAGCAATGAGTGAATCCAAGACAGGGGGAAGTAGAATCAGTAACGTTCACTATAACACGATCACAAGTGACAAAATTGACGTTGCGGCCAAATCCTTCATCAGCACACACACAAAAAAAATGCTGATAAAACTACGTAAACATGTTACATGAAAATATAAATAAAACAGTTATTCATCTGTTTCCTTGTTATGGACACATAATGCGTAAACTTGAATGCTATTGTCGTAATGACACACAGTGGAAGGGGGGGGGGGTGGCAGGGGATACAGTAATCCAATATATGTGCACTGTAGAATGTCGAAGTCAACTCTGGTAACATCTGGAAGGACAATAAAAGGTGGAACAACATGCTGGCTAGTGGGTATGCCTGGAACGAGAGGGCACGGAAGAAAGGTGAGTAACGAATGGAGAGAGAAATGATGAAACGCGCCTTGTAATTAACTGGAAGTCACTAATCAAGCTTCGCGTGTGAATCAAGGGAGGTAAGCTGTTAATTATGTAGGATATAGAACTAACTATTTATTTCCCTTTAAGTGATTCATTGCGGCAGGATATTATACCTCCAAATGTCTCCTCCCATTTGGACAGAAAGACGATATATCAATATATACTAGGGTTATCGTGTTATTTGTTTTGTTTCGTGTATCTTCCGCAATGTCAATGCTCGGTGAACAGAAAGTTACGCTATAGTGTTTGTTAATTTGATTGTGTACCATGCCTGGTCAATGACTACTTCTTGTTTGGAACTGAATCAGGTCAACAGCTTTCTTTTGTCTTGTGATCAGATGAGAAAGCGGAGAGATCAAGAGGGAAAACGAGGCAGAGGCAGACTAAGAGAAATGATGCTGGATGGACTGAGACGGTTGCATGGACGAATATCATAAAATAGAGTCGATCAAAAACACAAAAGACCTAGATATGTGGGAAGACATGAACGCCTACGCTAGCTGGCAGGACACACCATGATGATGATGAGGATGATGATGATTCAGACAATTTTCACATCATACAAGTAAGCGAGGCTCCAATATTAAAGTTAGTTAACACCCCTTTCCCACTCCACGAGGCGTTTGGGTATCTGGTTAGTAAAGATTTAAAGGCCTCCTTTACACACACTGAGGTTTATTGGCAACATACTATAATATGTCAATGCCCCTGTACAGACATTGAGGTTTATTGGCAACATACTATAATATGTCAATGCTCCCTTTACACACACTGAGGTTTATTGGCAACATACTATAATATGTCAATCCCCCCTGTAAAGACATTGAGGTTTATTGGCAACATACTATAATATGTCAATGTCCCCTTTACACACATTGAGGTTTATTGGCAACATACTATAATATGTCAATGTCCCCTGTACAAACACTGAGGTTTATTGGCAACATACTATAATATGTCATTGCCCCCTGTACAGACATTGAGGTTCGTTCATCGTTCATCCGGAGTTTTTTTTTTTTCGGATGTGATTGCATTGTGCCTGTTTACAGCAGAGCTGCGTTCTTGCGCCGTTAGGCCGACACATCCGACTTCTGCGGGCATTTGTTGACCGGGTTAACCTTCCCGGGGGGTTTCTTAGGACGTTTGACTCTCACTGTTGTGGTGTTATCCCCCATCCCAGCTGGTCCATATAGAACAGCCAAAGATCCTGGTCAGCCCTCAAGGGAAGGCAGGGGCAGACCATGGGCATTCCCCGCCATCCAAGGAGGCTTCCATACTTGCAGAGCCGATACATAGCGCTCTGATACTGGGCTCAACCAAGGAATCGTCACGTCCTGCACATGGCTGCTTAGCCTCACTTCCGTATATTGGGCCTTCCGTTCACCATAGGCTGTTCTTCCGGAAACCAGAAGTATGCAGTCTGCAGATGACATCCACACAGTGAGCTTTCGTTTCGGACTTTCCATGTAATGGATTTGCTATCCAAGCAATATTCCATTTCGTGCCACTAGGACACTTTTCCACCTTTTATGAAGCCCACACAGTGGGCTTTTGATTCGGACTTTCCACGTAATGGATTTGCTATCCAAGCAATATTCCATTTCATGCCACTAGGACACTTTTCCACCTTTTATGAAGCCCACACAATGGGCTTTTGATTCGGACTTTCCACGTAATGGATTTGCTATCCAAGCAATATTCCATTTCGTGCCACTATGACACTTTTCCACCTTTTATGAAGCCCACACAGCGAGCTTTCGATTTGGACTTTCCACATAATGGATTTGCTATCCAAGCAATATTCCATTTCATGCCTCTGGGTCTTCATGCACCTTTAAATGTCAACCTGTATGTAGTTAAAGTAAGCTGCAGTCAACTTTAGCTTGTTGATATCTCCATAGAGCTTGTCCTCAAATGAAGCAGGTGTGGGCCAAAATATCTTTCTCTGTTCTGCATACGTTGGGCAATCCTGCAGCAAATGTTTTGCTGTCATTTTTCCAGTTCTACAATTACATTCATCGGTATCTCCTATCTTTAGTTTATTGAACAAGTGGTGTTTCAGCCTGTTATGTCCTGTGCGGAGTCTGAAGATTGCTACTTGTTCTCTTCGGTCGAGTTTGTAATATGCATCATCCTTCTGGTGGCCTGGATGCTCTGATTCCCATTTGGTTCTATAAGTGCTTTTTATCAACCTCTTTGCCTCATTATAGGTTATGTCTATGTCAGGCTGTGGTAGTCGTCCGCCCTCTTTTGCCAGTCTGTCAGCCTCTTCATTTCCAGGTATACTGCAATGTGATGGGATCCACTGTATTACAACTTTTTTGGATTTCTGGCATAGACCATGGAGTGCTGCTCTTAGGTCAGCTATTTCTGTGCTGTTATTGCTCTTCAGTATTGAGACAGCTGACTTTGCATCTGTAAAGATAGCTATTTGCGTCTCTTTTTTTTCCTCCATCAAGAGCATTTCTGCTGCAGTTTTCAGAGCCTCTACCTCCGCTTTGAAGTTACTTGAAAACTTTCCAGTTGCCACTGAATGTGTTTTTTTCACTCCATTTTTTAAATTTAGGAGAATTCCTCCCCCTCCATTCTCTACTGAATTTTTGGCTGATCCATCTGTATATGCATGGGTCCAATTGCTGCTTGGGTAATGTTCTTTTATGTAGTTTAGGGTTATTTCTCTTCTTTCGGTTTCATGCTGAGTGTTCTTTTTCTCAATACCAGGAATGTTTTCTATCATCTCAGGCAGTTGCTGCTGTCTCCAAGCTGGGAACTTGTCTGCATTGTAAATGGGTTTGACTGTTGATATGTTAAGTATGGGATCTGCCCTAATCTTTCGTTTTGCAGTTTCTACAAAGTTGCTACGCTTCAGTCTTCCCTTTCCAAAACCACTAAACCTTTTATACATAGGGTGGTCTGTCAATCTTCTAAATTTTTCAGCTTGTTGCTGGGCTCTGCTATCTCTTCTATCCTGCATTGGTTGTAAACAAGTGATCTTTTCTAATTCATTAATAGGCGCTGTCTTCAGGCTTCCAGTTATGATTCGCATTCCTTGATTTTGGACTCTACTTATTTTGTTAAAGTTTGACTTAGCTGCTGTTGCCCAAGCTGCAATGCCATATTCCAGTACTGGCCTCACCCGTCCAGTATATAACTTCTTGAGAACTTTCTCATCTGCTCCCCATGTTGTACCAGCAAGCTTTTTCATGATTGCCATTCTTTGCCTTGCTCTTGTTCGATTTTTCTCAACCTGTGTCTTCCATGTCAGGCGACGGTCAAAGGTGACTCCTAGATAGTTTGGATTTTCTTCATGGCGCAATATTTTTTCATTCAATACCAGCTTAGGTTGCTGAGTTTTAGTTGAGAGGGAGAACACTGTGCATGTTGTTTTCTCCTCACTTATCTTCACTAGCCATGATTTTGACCAGTCCTCTAGCGCTAATAGGGCTTGCTGTATTCTGCTGTTAGCTGTACTAATATATTCTTCAGATGTCCATATGGCTAGGTCATCTGCAAAGGATGATGTGTGTACCCTGGCTGGAAAATTTTCCGTGATGTCGTTTATATATGCTAGGAATAATGTTGGTGAAAGAACTCCTCCTTGGGGGACACCTTGCTCCAACAGCATCATTTTGCTGGTTTGTCCTTGTACTTTTGTCCTGGCAGTTCTGTTCTCAAGGTAGTGGCTGATCCATTTGTACATTTTCCCGCAAACATGCATTTTTTGCAGTTTTACTTTCAGTCCTTCCTTCCATACTTTATCAAATGCTTTTTCTAAATCTATCCAGACTGCTAGTGTGTGCTTTTTCTCTTGGAAGGCATCCTCTATTTCCTGAGCTATATAGGTTATTTGATCTTCAGTAGATCTGTACTTTCTGAATCCTGCTTGGTGAGGTGTTAAGAGTTGGTTTTCTTCCAGATGCCATGTTAGCCTGCCATTGATAATGCGTTCCATTAATTTTCCTACACAGCTAAGAAGACTGATAGGTCGATAGCCATTTGGTTCTTCCAGGTCTTTTCCTTTCTTTGGGACTGGTATTAGTATAGCTTCCTTCCATGCCTGTGGGACTATTCCCCTCTTCCAGCTGTAATTTAGGACTGCTAGTAGTTTCTTTTTTGCCTTAGTGCCTAGTCCTATTAGCATTTCATTTGTGATTCCATCCTTTCCTGGTGATGTCTTCTTTTTTAGGGTATTCATTGCCTGTTCCATTTCTTCCATTGTTAGATTTGCCATCATATATTCTGCTGCTGTCTCTGTATATGTATGATGTATCTGTTTATCTTTGATTGCTTTCTTCTGTTCGGCTGTAATATCAATGTGGTTTGCACTGGCATAGTGTTCCATTAGTGCATTTGCAGCCTTTTTTCCTGTAAGCAAGGCATTTCCTTGTTTAATTGTTATTTGTTTGTTTCTAGGTCCTTCATTGTTCATGGCTTTCACTAGTTTCCATAGTTTGTTTCCATCCCTGTCAAAATTCAGGTTTTCTGTTTTTTTCCTCCAACAATCTCTTGTTGTTTGATTTACTGTTCTTTTATATTTTGCTGAGATGGCTTTGAGAGAGATGTTCGCTTCAGTTGTTTGTTCTCTCTCTGCGGTCTTCCTAGCATCTTCAACTTTGTCCTCCAAAAATTGTAGTTCTTCAGTCCAGTATGGTTTGTAATTTTTCCTTGCTCCTCTTGGAATAGACTCAGTGGCCGCCTGTATTATTGCTCTGTTTAGACTTTCCACCATTTGCTTCATGTTGCCATATCGTGTATTTACGTTTTCACAATATTTGTCTGTTAGTATGGCAAATCTGTCCCAATCTGCTCGTTTGTAATTCCAACGGGGCAAAGGCTTTTGCTCCTGTGGAACATACTCCATATTTATTACAAGCTTGATTGGTCTGTGGTCACTACCTGCTAATTGGTCCAGCACATGGCGATCGATTTTGTGGAGGATGTCTCCTGTGCAGAAAGCTAAGTCTGGAGTAGAAGTGGTAATCCATCTTCTGGAGTAGAAGCTCGGTGTGTCATCCGCTTTGTTAAGTAGATGGAGATTTGAGTCTATTTCCCAGTCCTCCACTTCATCTCCTCTTTTGTCAGTATCTGGGTATCCCCATCTTTCTGAACGGCTATTAAAGTCTCCGACAACAATGCAATTTGTGTCAGTTATTTCCATGTTTGAGAGTGTAAGATCCTTATCTGCCGGGCTATATAGATTGTAAATTCTTATTTTCACGTCCTTTATCATTATATCAACACCTATAATTTCCGTTTGGTTGTTAGAGATCACAGATACTTCGCTGCAAGGTATTGTATTTCGTGTAAGTATTACAACTCCTCCTTTGTGTCCTTCGCGGTCGAAACGTGTGGCCTGATATCCCTCGACTGAAAATGTGCGATTGGCGTTGAGGTGTGTCTCTTGAATGCATGCCACATCTATTCTATCTTTATGAAGACGCTGTGTTAGGGAGGCTTTCTTGTTATAAACTCCTTCTGCATTCCATTGTAGTATGTTGAGTGTCCGGGGTGTTTGGGGTGTTTGGTCAATAGCTCTTAACCTACTCCTCTGTGCCTTGACTCCACAGCACAGGGGAAGGTGACCACCAGTAGTCATGGGTGGACCCCCTCGAGGCAGGGGGCCCGGCACTATCACCGCCTGATGGGACTTCACGGGATTAGCACCATAACGATTAATTTTCATCTGTGGCATCATGAAATGATAAAGTTACGTTGCACTTCTTTGTCAAGCCTGTGGCTCAGTACATCCGATTTCGACAAGCATTTGTTCGGGATGCTTTCCCTAGCCTTTGACTGTTCCTAGTCTACCTACAAGGCAGCAGGTTTGTGCGTCACTTCGTCTGGTCCCTCTCCCTTGACCTGTCCGACATGGGTGACCCTACCAGTAGCTGTGCTACCGTCGGCATAGCTCTTGGGGTCATTGGAACGCGCAAGCCCCTCTACCTCGTCAAGGTGGACACACGGCAGAGGGGGACATTGAGGTTTATTGCCAACATATTATAATATGTCAATGTCCCCTTCACACACACACAGATTTATTGGCAACATACAATAATATGTCAATGTCCCCTTTACACACACTGAGGTTTGTTGGCAACATACTATAATATGTCAATGTCCCCTTTACACACACTGATGTTTATTGGCAATATACTATAATATGTCAATGTACCATTTATACACACTGAGGTTTATTGGCAACATACTATAATATGTCAATGTCCCCTGTACACACATTGAGGTTTATTGGCAACATACTATAATATGTCAGTGTCCCCTTTACACACACTGAGGTTTATTGGCAATATACTATAATATGTCAATGTACCATTTATACACACTGAGGTTTATTGGCAACATACTATAATATGTCAATGTCCCCTGTACACACATTGAGGTTTATTGGCAACATACTATAATATGTCAGTGTCCCCTTTACACACACTGAGGTTTATTGGCAACATACTATAATATGTCAATGTCCCCTTTACACACACACAGATTTATTGGCAACATACTATAATATGTCAATGTCCCCTTTACACACACTGAGGTTTATTGACAACATACTATGATATGTCAATGTCCCCTTTACACACACACAGATTTATTGGCAACATACTATAATATGTCTGTCATATAGCAAATGACAGTAGCATATAATTAATTTGATGAGTTAGCGCATCAAGAGATATTAATAGAATGTCACAAACGTCGCACGTGGTGGCACTCATAATAAACATAGTAAACGTCATTGTAAGACGTAGCATGACAACGTAACGGGAAGTTAAGAGTTCTGAGCCAGCTAACACAGAGCTAGGATGTCCTTCACCAACACTCACACGAGGACGCTGCACGTTGGAGCACCACATCTTACACGATCAGGCGTCAGACAGTGATGGAATTAACAGGTGAAGAAATCAACCGCCTCGGGCATCGTCAGGTCGCCCAAGGGTCCGAATAACTGACGGAGGCTGACAAGGCGTTAATGAACGGTCATGGCTTCAGACACGGGAATGAGCTAGTGTGAACGCATCTTGCACAAGGTAACGATATATCAACTTAGGCAGTCCAGACTTTAGCCAGGTAGACAGTGCATGTTGTGGGAATGATG
Source organism: Cepaea hortensis (assembly GCA_963921405.1). Lineage (NCBI taxonomy): Eukaryota > Metazoa > Mollusca > Gastropoda > Stylommatophora > Helicidae > Cepaea > Cepaea hortensis. The sequence goes on from OY992879.1 coordinate 77,645,712, forward strand.
AAGGAATGTTAGACGGGTGTGAGGCCCTGAAGGCATAAGCATCATCAACATAAGAAGGCTTCATTCATGTCCTGCCATTGGTGAATAGATCATTGTTCAGCACTGCACCGGAGCTTATTCAAGTTCTTTTGAGTGTCTAACGGTTGTCTCGTTATCTTCGTATGTAAGCGGTCACATAGATACTTAGTGTGCAGTTCACCAATGAATAGTACAACGAGCTAGAGCGTAGAGACAGCTGCTACCACACCACAGCTGTGCTTTATGACATGGCGGCGTCGTCCGCAGAGATTTGAGCCAGGGAATCGTCCACAGTGGAGCGTGTCATTGAGTCAAGGACAACGGTTACAAGCACAAATACAACATTATAAGGAATGAGTATAGAACACTAAACAGAAATACACGCAACACACATTTGTTTTTGTGAGGATAATGCCGGTCTAAGAAGCTGGAGACCATTTGGCGCATCCTCGTTTTATCTTGTGCCTTCATTGTGTCAGTTGTTATCCGTTAAAGCTCAGAAGTGACAGTGTGATCTCATCATGTTACGTATCGCTTTCGGCAGAGAGCTTTATGCTCTCATCATTTGATCCTGATCCTCACACCAGAGTAACCTCGGTTCTCATCGTTTGATCTTAACTCTCGAGTGTGATTTTAAACTTCTTCATCATATATTATATGAAGATACTGTATCAAATAGAGAGACAAGTGTTGCTCTACCAATGGAGCGACGTTGCTGCGGTTTTGTCTAAAGAGTCGCAGATTCATTGTCTGAAAATTTGCAGGTCCATTGTCTAAAGTTTTACCGATCCAACAGTATTCAAGACTGCATATATGTCACCTGTGCTGGCTGTTACTGTTATACGAACCAGCGGCACCTCTATTTCGTGACATCATACATTTTTTCCACGGAATACTAGTATTGAGTACTTTTCAAGCTCATTGTGCTGAGCGGGAAATCTTACACCTGTCAACGCCTCTTGGGAGTGAAACAACGCAAGTGGGTCCTTTTTGGTAATACAACAAAAACGTCAGGAGCTCATATGGAGTCGGCTGAAGATCTCTATTTATCAGCCCCTCATTGCGGCTGAATCAACAGTCTGTACCTGTTTGAAATTACGGATACCTCAGGAAGTCAGAATTGTCCGTTTGAACAACGACTGACAGATTATTTTACGACAAATTGATCTACGTTATAGCTACACTTAGTAGCAAATGACACCGCCATTAACTACGTCGATTACATGGGTTAATGACAGGCAACCTGCCTTGGGTGTCAATTTCGTTGTGTTAATTTTCTAAGAAATCCTTTATAACAGTCGCCACTACATGGGATGATCTTTTATATCATTGTCGGAGTCAGATACGAACAGGATTGTCTGACAAATCTGTGGAGTCGGACAGTGGAAAATAGTTGCTGATTCTTGAGCTGAGTATTATATATTATATGTTTGTGGGTTTTTTTCAGTTAATTAGTTACGGTCAAAATACTGTGATTTTGCACACATTTCTATCCTTTCTTTATTTGCTCTGATCTTTTGTGACGTCATAGGCGCGTTACACAATATTGTGCTATTTTGCGCTGTACATTCTTATTTTAGGTGCGCATTATTTATTTGTTGATATAATAATAGTTGCTTTGCTAATTTCACTTATTTAAAGGACTTTAACTATGTCTATATTTCTTTTACTGAGTTACTTATTTTATTTATTATAATAATATTTCTTTATTTATAAATTTGGAAGTTGTTGCAGTGAAATTAACTATTTCTTCCTACTTTCTGTTTCTTTTCTCTTGTCGACTGTAATATTTATAAGCCTTATTGCTGTTGTGCTAAACTTCCTTCTGCATTTCTTACTTACAATTAGTCATTGTAGGATAAACATAGCAACATGTCGATGCTACAAAACTTTCTACAAATATATGAAACTAACACAATGTTCTTAATCGAAAATGACGAAAAAATAGAAGACACTCTCATTACTGAACAGGCATTGGTCAATGGAGTATCGACGACGTGTATTAGGGACACTAGTTAAGTTATTGCAGGAGTTGATCACAAACTGATCAACGAAAGGGATTACACAGGGAATAGTATTGGTTGCAGAACATTCGGGGGTACTGTAGAAATATACAAGACCGCGTGGGTCATGGTTGAATGCCCTTATTACGAAGGCAGAATATGTGCAGCGGTATTACCAAACCCTGGTGTTGGGTTAATAATTGGTAATATCCCGAATGCCAAAGATTTCGTTCGGAAAGTGGCCATTGAACACAAACTTGACAAGACACTTACAAGAACCCAAGTGCAAATGACGCATAAAGAAGAAGAAAATACACAGGGTAGGCAGGTTACATCAACACAGAAGACTAATAACACAACAGAAAAGAAGTGTATAAGGCAAGTCAAAAGGGATTATATGTCTTTAGATGATATCTTTCTCAAGCACCCCAAAAGAAAACAAAAAGGTACACGCACTAGTTGTAAAGCTGCACTACTTTGTGTCATTATATATTGTTGCAAGAAAAAGGTACATGCTCAACACGTAGGGCCCATTAAACAGTCAATGTGGGATTTTATAACCATGGTTATTACTCAGATCATGACAGTGGTTAGGCCGACCATATTACAGGGTATGTGTGTCGTCACGAACACGTACACACGGACAAGAAGATATGTTAGTTTTACCAGTACAAACAGGTTCCAGCATGGCAGGAAACATAGTGCTAACGTGGTCATACGAATAAAGAAGTGTATCACGATCGGTCACACAGAAGTCAGGAAGTATGCCACAAACATATACTCACAAACCATGAAATACGCCACAAACAGTGGTGCGCAAGTCAAAAGAAATGGTGTAAACTGTGGTATACAAACAAAAATATACTTTATGAACTTGATAAACAAATACAAAGAACATTACAGTAAGCTGACTACACGTGCTTACGTTGTTTACTTGTCTTACTTGTGGTACATACTTACCAAACATACGTCATTGCAGCATATGCAGTACACTAGGTACACAAAAGTGAAAACTATACCATTACTCCAAGCAACAAAGTTACAACATACATATATTGGAGTACGTGCAGAAGAGAGATTCTATAGGTTTGAAACAAAGAAAGAAAGAAAGAAAATGTATAAAAGGAAGAATATAAAGGAAAATAAATTGGGATGAATGTGAATGTGAGGTAATTAGATAAACACATAGTACATTACAGACACAGTAGGGTATTACAAAAGAAGTGGTTCTGATTTTCCCACGCAGTTAAAATCACAAGTACTAAATTTCCTTTTACATTGCTGATCTACAATTATTAGTTAATATGGGTTAGACGTAGATAATATCTTCTTTTCAGCACTTCATCAGGATTGGTATAGATGCAGGTTGGATAACATCATAATGAATGGCCTGAGCTAAAATAATTTTGATACATAAACAAGTTTTAGTGTGCAAAAGGTTTTACACTAGAGTTGGTCTGGATTTGTCCAGTAGACAATTAACAGCTGGTGTGAACATCGGTCTCTGTGGCTATGGGCTTGCGAACGCGGTTTGTGAGCCCGTATACCCGGGTTCGAAACACGGCGGTGCTGGTTTTTTCGAAAAAGGTATAGGGGCCGGTCGTTCAGAAAGGAATGGCAAACTACTGAACTTAACACTTGCCTAGTACATCAACGGCAGTTGAAAATGCTGGTGTTGACTGCAACGTCCCGTAAGGGATACGCAACAACAGTAGTGAACATCTGGCGTAGTGAAAGTCGCAAAATGATATATGGATTACAACGTGTGGCGACGAAGTCGCTGCCCATAATATGTTCTTATTGTGTTTGGCAGCCTTCTGGCATATAACATGGGTAATTGTTATGTGGTAGAGGTCTTCCTGTGCGAATTGTTGAACATATGATAGAAAAGACAACTAGTCGCTGTTATGGGCATGGGTTATTGACACATAACAAGGTTTTGTTATAGGAAGGTGTGATTATTAATAGTAGGTTAAAACTGATAACAGCATGGGGATCATGCAGCAGTGGAGCTCTATTGTTGGCGTGTGTATGGGTTAATAACACACGACTGCAGTATTGATACAGTGAAGCATAGTTTCAATGAATTTTGGGTATATTTTCTCCTGAATGAATTTTGCTAACCTTGCGTAAAACATGTAACGATGTTGTGGTTGTATTGTCATCATAAATATTTTTATAAGATGTTATGTCGTCTACTGTGTTCACTGTCTTGTTCATATTCATGATCATAATTTTTTTTTTTTTTTTTTGTATATGGGTATAAATGAATATCTTGATCTATGCCCCAAATAGACTAGTTAATAGCGGGCATGGCGAAATCTACATAGTTTTCTAAATCATATATGCCAACACCAAATAACAAATACCAGATACCACATACCAACGGCAGAAGATTCAATACACATCACCGCATTTGCAACACCACTAATCATTGGCACCTTGCCGTCTTGACAGACGATAGTTTGTGCGTTAAAAAGAAATATTAACTATTACCTATGGCAACATCACTAGGATTATATGAATTCCTATATCTTACTTTTGGTCTTCAGAATTCTCTTTCATCATTTGTGTCCATACTACTGAGACAGTACATCATGCATGATTTTATTTTTTTTTAATGAAAATAATTTAGCGGATTTACTCAGTCGATTATAAATACTATATACATATATATATATATTTTTTCTTTTTAGTGTAACATTACAGTAGGATGACTGTGGCTACATTCTGAAATGCCACATATTTTTTTTTTAAAAGAGAATATAGATGTAAGTTAGTCACTTATTGTTGTTATTATTATTGCAGAGAGACAGGTGAAAAGTTTCACGTGACTAGATTTGTGTACTGTGGAGGCGGCATGAACAATTAAGTTGGCTTCATTCTTTGACAAGCCAGCGTGGTAGTATTGTTGGTAGTTTGCCTAATGGATATACTTTTTAATTTGATGTGTGTAATTTATTCTTGGAAAATAATTAACAGATTCAGTTTATGAGAATTGTTTATGCTACACACGGAATCGATGACAGTATCGATTAACAGGTCAAATGACGGTGTAGAGTTTGTGGATTGCAGGTGATAGATAGATATGTGATAATTAATTAAGCAGTTATATTTTAAATTTATATATGAACATGTTTATTGTTTTAATGTTATATTGTATTTATATATAACTATTATGATGGCTGATATTTATTATTTTAATTATCCGGACATTGATGTGTTTAGTTAGTAGTATGTTTTGTGTTAACTATTGATCATCATACATATCATTTTCATGATGGATGAATGAAGAGAAAGGAATGAAAGAAAATAATAGATACAAACATACATAAGAATTAATAGACACAAACATATAGTAAACACTACACATTATAGGATATATGGATACATATAACAAATGAACAACACATTACAGGTATAAGACACAGTTATAGTTTTTCCCTATCGACATGATGGATGGTGAAGACAAATGATGGGATACCATATCGGCTTGGAGATGTGTTGACGTGTGTTTCTTGCGTCAATGAGGATCAGTTGTCAACTATGGTTCATGAGATCGTTGGGTATACAACATAGGACGGTGTTTTTAATTTAACCAAAGGCACTCGGGGTTACAGAGACCTTTTTGGTAGTTTTAAGGTGTCAACATAGATACGCGACAACAGTTCTTATTAAAGTTACTGGCGGTGTTTGAGCCTTAGTTTAGTTTCAAGTAGCCGGGCATTTAACGCTATAACATCTCGATGAGCATTTATAGAATTTAGGAGGTGGCGGTGGTCGGGACTTGTATTTTAGTCCAGTGTTCGATATCCCACGATCTAGATTGGTTCATGCTGACATACTGTGGTCCATAGACGTTGGATTCGTTGTCGATCACAACCTGCTGTGATTTACGTCGCAGACATCATTTGCGTACATGTCGAGATAATATAAAAAATGTTTTTACAAACATTTTCATTGCGGAGAGGGCAAAGCTGTCATATAGCAAATGACAGTAGCATAGAATTAATTTGATGAGTTAGCGCATCAAGAGATATTAATAGAATGTCACAAACGTCGCACGCGGTGGCACTCATAATAAACATAGTAAACGTCATTGTAAGACGTAGCCTGACAACGTAACGGGAAGTTAAGAGTTCTGAGCCAGCTAACACAGAGCTAGGATGTCCTTCACCAACACTCACACGAGGACGCTGCACGTTGGAGCACCACATCTTACACGATCAGGCGTCAGACAGTGATGGAATTAACAGGTGAAGAAATCAACCACTTTGGGCATCGTCAGGTCGCCCAAGGGTCCGAATAACTGACGGAGGCTGACAAGGCGTTAATGAACGGTCATGGCTTCAGACACGGAAATGCGCTAGTGTGAACGCATCTTGCACAAGGTAACGATAGATCAACTTAGGCAGTCCAGACTTTAGCCAAGTAGACAGTGCATGTTGTGGGAATGATGAAGGAATGTTAGACGGGTGTGAGGCCCTGAAGGCATAAGCATCATCAACATAAGAAGGCTTCATTCATGTCCTGCCAATGGTGAATAGATCATTGTTCAGCACTGCACCGGAGCTTATTCAAGTTCTTTTGAGTGTCTAACGGTTGTCTCGTTATCTTCGTATGTAAGCGGTCACATAGATACTTAGTGTACAGCTCACCAATGAATAGTACAACGAGCTAGAGCGTAGAGACAGCTGCTACCACACCACAGCTGTGCTTTATGACAATGTCAATGTCCCCTTTACACACACTGAGGTTTATTGGCAACATACTATAATATGTCAATGTCTCCTTTACACACATTAAGGTTTATTGACAACATTCTATGATATGTCAATGTCCCCTTTACACACACTGAGTTTTATTGGCAACATACTATAATATGTCAATGCCCCTATACAGACATTGAGGTTTATTGGCAACATACTGTAATATGTCAATGTCCCCTTTACACATACTGAGGTTTATTGGCAACATACTATAATATATCAATGCCCCCTGTACACACACTGAGGTGTATTGGCAACATACTATAATATATCAATGCCCCCTTTACACACACTGAGGTTTATTGGCAACATACTATAATATGTCAATGCCCCCTGTACAGACATTGAGGTTTATTGGCAACATACTATGTCAATGTCCCCTGTACACACACTGAGGTTTATTGGCAACATACTAAAATATGTCAATTTCCCCTGTACACACATTGATGTTTATTGGCAACATACTATAATATATCAATGTCCCCTTTACACATAATCAGGTTTATTGGCAACGTACTATAATATATCAATGTCCCCTTTACACATAATGAGGTTTATTGGCAACGTACTATAATATATCAATGTCCCCTGTACACACACTGAGGTTTATTGGCAACATACTATAATATGTCAATTTCCCCTGTACACACATTGAGGTTTATTGGCAACATACTATAATATGTCAATGTCCCCTGTACACACAATGAGCTTTACTGGCAACGTACTATAATATATCAATGTCCCCTTTACACATAATGAGGTTTATTGGCAACATACTATAATATATCAATGTCCCCTTTACACATAATGAGGTTTATTGGCAACATACTATAATATATCAATGTCCCCTTTACACATAATGAGGTTTATTGGCAACGTACTATAATATATCAATGTCCCCTTTACACATAATGAGGTTTATTGGCAACGTACTATAATATATCAATGTCCCCTTTACACATAATGAGGTTTATTGGCAACGTACTATAATATATCAATGTCCCCTTTACACATAATGAGGTTTATTGGCAACGTACTATAATATATCAATGTCCCCTTTACACATAATGAGGTTTATTGGCAACGTACTCTATTATGTCAATGTCCCCTGTACACTCCTTACGACGCTATGGACATATGGCGCTAGACCCACATTAGTTGGGTGATGTGGCCACTGTCAACACGACCGCCTTTACTTCCCAAGACATTTCCAGGTACCCATATTATGCTGAAAGTCCAGGTCATTTGTTACATCTGCCCCGATGTAGATGCGAACTCATGACCACCGGACCGGCGGGTTGTCATCTAGCCACTTAGCTAATTCGTCTTCCTGGATACATGGTGCTGGTGTCATATATTTATAGACAATCGACACTCGATCAGTGATGCCATCAATACTGTACTTCCCAGAACATGTCCTGGTTAGTTAGTTGCATAACCTTTACAGGAGTCGCAGTCAATGCCAGCATATTTTTGGGGGGCAGTTCGTGATTTCCTGACACGTTTGCGTTCAGTAGTTTGCCATTGATGTCTGAATGTTCAACACTCATACCTGTGTATTGGAAATCAACGCAAGGCGGTTTGTGTTCAAATCGCCCACATCTGTGTTTCGATCCCGGTATGCGGAATTGCAAATTGCATTCGTAACCCCTTCGCCATAGAGCCGACATTTTCTGGTAAGGAGTTAAATTGGGTCGACCTGTAAGCCCGGGTCTATTTTTAAATAATTCCCACCTTGATGGGGATTCGAACGCATGATCAACGGCCGACTGTCATGCCGCTAGCCACTGGGCTACAGGGGTTCTCAAAACTTGCCAATAGGCGTCCAAAATAGTGATCTTACAGCATTTAAGACTACACATCCCCCGACAATTCTAAACTGACAAGAACAGGCTGTATAGGCAGATTCCTAAGTTTTACACGAGGCAGCCACCTACAAGTGAGTATTTATAGCATGTATGACTCTGGCGTACACACATTTGAGACCTTGGTTGGGCAAAGGAATTCGTGCACTAAACTGAGTGTTTTCGTGAGTGATCTATGAGAAGAGACTGCTGCACATATCCGGGCATCCGTGGTCAAAGTAAGACAAACCAAGCCTATTTAGAGTCGGGCACATTACGTCCAAGCCACTTTGCCACATTCAAATTATCCATTGGTTGCTACCATGTTTGTTTAACGTTTGGTTGGCAAATCTGCATCTTTGATCAACTTCAATGTGTGTGTGTTTTTTTAAATCTTTAGTTGCCTCAAAACTGCATCTTTTATCAACTCAAATGTTTGTTTAATCTTTGGTTGCCAAGTCTGCATTTTTGATCAACTTCAATTTGTTTCTTCGCTGGCTGCTGAGGATGGGGACGGAGCGCTTATGGGAATGCCCCGAATGCTGTGATGTCGATTCCTAAATCAATCAATCAATCAATCAATCAATTTGTTTCAACTTTTCATTGCCCCAATGTTTGTTTAACCTTAGGTTGCCCAAATTTGCATCTTTTGTCAACTTCAATGTTTGGTTAATCTTTGATTGCTCTATTATTTGTTTAACCTTTGATAGTCCCAAATTTGCATCTTTGGTCAACTTCAATGTTTATTTAATCTTTGATTGCTCTACTGTTTGTTTAACTTTTGGTTGTCCAAAGTTTGCGTTCTGTGGTAAACTGCAATGTCCTTAACCTTTGATTGCTCCAATGTTTGTATTTTATTTTGTTGTTCCAAATCAGCATCTTTGATCGACTCTATCAGTTTGCTTAACCTTTGGCTTGTAATTCTATATCTTTGATCAACTCAAATGTTTATTTTACATTTGGTTGCGCTACATATGCATCTTTCATCAACTTCAATGTTTGTTCAATCTTTGGTTGTCATAAATCTGCATCTTTGGTCTATTCCAATGTTTGTTTAATCTTCGGTTACCCCAATTCTGCCTCTTTGATTAACTCTAAATGTTTGTTTAGCCATTAGTTGGCAAGTTTGCAGATCAGATCGTCCCCAATGTGTGTTCAACGTTTATTGTTTGGCAAGTCTGCATCTTTGTTCAGTTGCTTGTTTGTGTATTTTAGTTTGCACCAGGGCTGCACCATCAATCATCTCCACAGTTTATTTGAGTTTATTTGACAGGTCTGTATCTTTCCATGTCAGCTAAGGCCTTCGTCAGCGTGCAGACAGCAAACATATGCTAATACAGCTTGATGAAAAATATACGTGAATATATATCATCACATCAGCATCATCATGTGCCGTGCCGATAAGTGTTGCCGATCTTGTTTCGCCATCTCGCACGATCACCAAAGTCGTGGATCAGCTCCGTGTTCTTAGTTTAGTTTAGTCGTTGGGTCAACATCACGTCACACGATTTAACCCATAAGTGCTCCGTTTTCCTCCTAACTCAAACCTGAGTCTGGAGAAATTCAGCTCAATGCACGAGCTCTGTTGCATTGGCGAGGATCCTGAAATACTTTGGGTAGATTTTTAACTCGAAATTTTGCTCTGGCAGCGCCGTTAGGCTACTCTTTTTCGATTTCCAACTGCCAATGGATATTTTACGTGTTCAACAATACACACGGGCGTCCGATCTCACTACCCAGAGACGAGGGGCAATTTTATTACTGGAAGTCCAGGTGGATATTTTAAATAAATCCCGATCCTCACCGGGGCCTGAACCAGGGACCTCCAGCACTCGAGGCGGACACCATACCTCGAAATCACTCAGCCCCCCCCCCCCGTGTTCTTGTCTCGGTCATGTGTCTACTTACAATGTAACTCCTCTAATATATATATATATATATATATATATATATATATATATATATATATATATATATATATATATATATATATATTCCATCCGCCTCGAGTGTAGGTAGAAGAGGATATGAAATGTTTGCATGTTTTGCTTTTGTCTTTATCTCAGTGATACATTTTCCAACTGATGTTATCAATGTCTCTAGATATTTACATTTTTACGCTGGCTCCAGATTATAATCACATAATACTTAGGACGTTTCGGCGAATAGCATTCATCAGCAAACAAATAAACACAACACAACATATAATGAGGAAACTATATGAGGAATAATAACCGGATGACAAGAATGGAAAGATTTAAAAAAATGATAACAATAAAAACAACGACAAAATATGCTACCTATCTCAGAATCCCAGGCGGTGATACCCCTTCTATTTGTATGCCGATGAAGGCTAGTCACCGCAACATCCTATACTTTCCATAACTGCATTCTGTAAAACTGTATAACTTCTTGCTATTTTATATTGTTTACATTTCCATAGCTGTATTCCAGTTCCACTAATTTATTTCATACTGTTGCTCCAAATGAACACCATTTATTTTAAGTAAACAGTTAGGCATGATCTGTTTGTTTCCTATCACTGTGACTTCTATCTTCCAATTATTCAAGCTGGGGTCCATTTTATTTCACTGTCTACAACCACTGTCTGTGTGTCTGTGGCTATGACTTAGACGCAGTAAACACAGTTTAAACATCTAACCCGGGTACAAAATCAACCGCAGAAGATGTGGATGTAGGCCGTCTTGCGTTCATTATCACCATAATATGAGCGTCGGTCGTTCTGAAAGCCATGGCAAACTAACTAATGAATGTCGTTCGCAGGGCTTTGCTATCAACCCAACCACAGGTTGATTTTAGCAAGAAAGTTTACGCTCAGCAGTTTGCCATTGCTTTGTAAACGGTAAAAGAACTTCAGATCCAACTGACAGGTGTAAGAACGAGCCTCTTGCCCGGCCATAGGCGCATCGGAAATTCAAACCCATTACGCCACCCTGCCAGGTATACTCTTGAAATAAAAATGCCTAGAAAACCACAGCAGCGGAAAATGTTGAATTAGGTTGAGACGTCCTGTAAATGGCGTGTAGCTAATTTTAAAACCCACTGTGGCTATAATGTCATGTACTCCTTCTGACTTGTCGCTGTGAAGAATGCGTCATCTGTAATACGTGAGTGATTTATATTATTACCATGAACCGTCATACATAGTACGAGGGGGCTTCAAATCAAAACTTTAAGAGTGTGAAAGAAATTACTATACCCATGCCATTTTCTATTAATCTGTCAACATTGTTGTTTAGGATGTCAAGAGTTTTAAGCATGTGACATCTGACATCGCGGTACAGACGAACACAGTGACCTCATAAGGACAGTGTAAAGATGGCCGCGCCACTTTTGACATGCACCACAGAGGAACAGCGTTCGGTTATCCGTGTTTTGAACAGTGACGAGGAGAAAACTATAGAAAATCATTGGCGAATGAAGCTCAAGTACGGCGACGCTTGCCTATCAGTCCAGCATGTGTATAAGTGGAGTAGGAAGTTTCAAAATATGTCGGTCCGATGAAGAGGTACAGCAGACGGTGTATGAGTGGTTACACAAGCGAGCAAGAGATTTTCTTTTCTACAAGAATCCAAGCACTTTATCGGCGCTCGAGGATTTGCATTGAACGCAGTGGTGACTACATAGAAAAATTAGACATTTGTTCTTTACTTTTTCAGAATATATTCACACGCACACGCACGCACACACGCACACACACACACACACACACACACACACACACACACACACACACACACATTTAAGGTTTTCATTTCAAGCCCCCTCGTATATTTTCTGGTCGACTGCAATGTTTGAGACACCTGTGGTTGAAAGTTTGAAGGAGCCAACGAACCATCCAACGAACTTTATTTTCAACGGGTCATAAGATGAGCATGCAGGTCTGTCTTATATTTGCCCCTCATCTTTCGCACATCAATTATCTATCATGAAAGTTACATTTACATTAAACAGAAACACCATTCTAAAACGAATGCTGTAAACATACATCAAACATAAACAATTCATACTTCAACATTACGAGACACGCAGTGCAAACAGTAAAATAGACATGCACATGTATGTAAACACACACACACATATAAGCACATATAAACGTGTATATATATATATATATATATATATAGACACACGCAGTTCAATTTCACAAGTTTACCTTGGCAAACAAAATAAAACTTAAACAATCCATTACATATAAATAGGATTAATTTAATATTTTCCACGCCATATTAAAAAAAAAAAAAATTATAGCTCTAGTATATACGAATCAGCTTCTTGAAAGCAATACAAGATATGCTGATATATTACGTTATCATCATCATCATCATCATCATCCAGTTCTTTGTCGGCTGGCGAAGATGATCATGCTTCTCCACAAATTGCGATCTCTAACAGCTTGGATCATTTCTTGTGTTGACTCCCCTCCGTGTCATGTCAAAAGACTCAAAAATATTCTTACGCTGTCATTGATATGACTCAGGCTAGGTGGATCCTGTCACTAGTATTGTTATTATACTTGACATGACCCGCTAGTTAAGCTGGGCCATTGCTGCATGACAGTGTGTTCAGATTGACACAGTAATTTAACAAGGTGTCCTCATGTTGACTGTTTATTCTGTTGTGACGCTATTAGTCAGGAATACCAATAGTTCTATTGGGACGTGATTCCTCACATTGTCCAGATTACAGTCTGACTAATTGCTGACCAGACCGGATATTGGTCTTAGTGGACAGAGCTACAATTTTATATTAACTTACATTGCCACTCGATGTCACAACTTCCTTCAAAGTCAAAATATAAAATAAGACCGGTTCATTTTATGTATTTAATTCACCTCTGGCCTTTTACACAAGTTCATCTGATCTCTACTTACTTTTCTTAAGACTCAAGAATTCTCACACTAGCTTTCTACTACTGACAAGATATAACTAAATTCTCTACATGTGGTGACTGGGTGAATACTGCCATTGCCACAATCAGTCTCCGCTGATCCGTTCTTGACCGCGGTCCTGTTCCGACTGTCGTTTAGATGATACCCTTGCCTCCTGACCAGCGCCAACGTCATGTTTCACACCTTGCGGCGTGAATGTGATTAGAGCTCACAAACCAGTGACAGTCTTCCTCTATCTCTGTTTCTACAGATCTTTCCGGTTGTCACAATCTGAAACAGTTTTTATCTTCTCATAATGTTGCCAATAATTATGACTGCTTCTTTCTAATGTTTGCGATTAGTTGTCGTTGTGACTTAACTTCCCCCAAAATGTCCCGATTGCTAATTTTGGCTGGCCAATGAATTTTCAGCATTCTTCTATAAAATCACATCTCCAAGGTTTCTATGGGATTTTTTCGCCCGCTTACTAATTGTCCAGGATTCGCAGCCGTATGTAAAGGGTGAGGGGCATGGGGTGGGGGTGAAGGGTTGAGACTGCAGTTCTGATACTGTTTTGCAATTTATAAGTTCAAGTTCATTGGCACACCCTACTCATGCACATATACATACACGCTCATATATGCACACACTTATCCGCACTCATATATGTGTGTGTGTGTGTGTGTAGATAGAAAATCAAACAGGCATGTAGATAAGTGCATATACAGACATACGTATAGACAGATAAACATATAGACTGACAGACATTTGCATATGTAAGTGGTTAGATTGGTAAGTGTTCTGTAGGTAGGTAGGTAGGTAGGTAGATAGATAGATAGGTAGGTAGAAAAAGAGAGGTAGAGAGAGAAACAGAGACAGATCGAGAGAGAGAGAGAGAGAGAGAGAGAGAGAGAGAGAGAGAGAGAGAGCCAGAGTGAGAAAAAGAGAGGGGAAATGAGAGAGTCAGAGCGCAGGAGAGCGCGCGCGCGAGAGAGAGAGAGAGAGAGAGAGAGAGAGAGAGAGAGAACGAGAGAGGAAGCCAGATACAGAGAGTGAGAGAAAGCGAGAGAGGAGAGCGAGAAATAGCGATAAAGAGAGAGATAGCGATAAAGAGAGAGAGAGAGAGAGAGAGAGAGAGAGAGAGAGAGAGAGAGAGAGAGAGAGAGAGAGAGAGAGAGAGGAAATTAAGAAATTTGTCAGTTAAAAGAGAAGATATTCGAGTGTCTAAATTACATAGAACACAGTGCATTCTGAGCCTTTAAATTTGCTTCATTGTACGTGGAACTGTTCTCTGTTGTATGCAGGTAACGAGACGAAAGTTAGGCAATACATTCTGGAATATATTGTTTGTTTCTGCATTATTCAAAATTATAGGTTTTGATAAAAACTTACAAAGTAAAAGGAAAATTTAGAAATCAGAAGAGATACAGATAATAGAAAAATTAAAAGTTGTATATACATAGTTTAGTTAGTTAGTTAGTTAGTTAGGTAGTTAGTTAGTTAGTTAGTTAGTTAGCTAGGTAGGTAGGTAGGTAGTTGGTTGGTTGGTTCGTTAGTTAGTTAGTCAGTTAGTTAGTTAGTTAGTTAGGTAGGTAGTTAGTTAGTTAGGTAGTTAGTTAGTTAGTTAGTTAGTTAGTTAGTTAGGTAGGTAGTTGGTTGGTTGGTTAGTTAGTTAGTTAGTTAGGTAGTTAGTTAGTTAGTTAGTTAGTTAGTTAGTTAGTTTGTTAGTTAGTTAGGTAGGTAGGTAGGTAGTTAGTTAGTTTGTTAGTTAGGTAGGTAGGTAGGTAGGTAGTTAGTTAGTTAGTTAGTTAGTTAGTTAGTTAGTTAGTTAGTTAGTCAGTTATTCCTCCCAAGTGTTTGATTCTAAGCAATGATGTAGAGTCGTCAGAGCCCTCCGCTCTCCAAGGGCATTAATAACATGGACACGATCCATGGGCTGTCCATCTGCAGGAGATGTAGAGCCATCAAATTTATCAGCTCGTTCATTTCCTCAACTGTGTATGTCCCGGAATGAAGATGATGGTGATCCTGCGGACAACAGACCGCCGAGGCGATTCAATCCACTTTCAATCCATTGTCGGCGTACAGACCACTCCTTGACATTTCACATCATGCTCATTGAATCATTCAGGACCGAAACATGCTTAAGTGGAACAGTTTTAATTAAAACTTTCTCTCAGACTTACAAAGTGTGATGGCGCTATAACATCACATCAAGCACAAAACTGCCACGGAACATTTTATTTTATTTAAAACAAGCAACTGAGGGAGCAGACAGGAGACGAGTGAAACATTGGCAAATGCAGATACGTTGTATAAATATATCATCAACTAAACAACACAAGCCAGGTATACCCAGACGTAAAGAGGGGCAGGCAAAGACAAGTACTCGTACAGACAGTGTAAGTGAGCGCTAGCTTGTGTGAGAGATAAAGAGAGAGAGATAGATAGATAGATAGAGAGAGAGAGAGAGAGAGAGAGAGAGCACGGTCGATTACTCGCTCAGACTGCACACGTGTAAGCAACGCTAGGTATAAGAGAAAGAGAGAGCTAGGAAGATAGAAAACAAGAACATATGGAGATATGAAAATTCATGGTAAGGCAATCCATTCAGACAAGAAATAATCCTCCATTTTCGGATCAAACTGTTGGTAAATCTTGGAATCCTTATCCACAAAATCCCGGTAGTAGACCACAGTTCCCTTAGCCAAGAAGGCCCCCCACCAGGAGAACGCCCCGAGACTAATAATACTGTGATCCAACAAACTCATAATCGCCAAGTCCACCGCTGGCTCGTGATGCCCTGTCAGTATCACTCCGGGCAGGCCCAGCAGATTCCCCTTGCTCCACTCCAGATCGTCCGTCACCACCAGGAATACGATCTCGCCCTTGACATTCTCCCTGAAGTACTTCATGGCGCGAATGAAGTATTCCCGTGGAGCCACTCTGTAACCAAGGTCCACGGCGTTCCAGTGAAGCTTATCGCCACGTCGCACATGGACGCCAACTGCTGCGGAGTTTGTGGCCGAATGGTTGTGGGATTCCAGCGCGCGTTGTATGATGTACTTGGCTTTGTGGACAATTGTATCCTGTAATGCACAAATCAAGTGAAAGGTTAAGTTGTTGTTATTGTACAAGGGGAAGGCAGAAAGGTAAATATCTAAATGGTTTGACCGCATATATAATCTGGACAAGAACACTTATCTGATCCATGACTCTGTTGATCGTGTGAAATGGAGAAACATGACCGCCCACGCTCATCTGCATGGGGTATGAAGATAATAACAATGTTGTGTTTGTTTTTTTATACGAATGCCTTTAAGTGTCGTGGGGAGAAGTAATCGGAGTTCCATCGCCTGTAACTAGCACTTTCCCTTCAATTTCGTCCATATGTTCGTGAGTAATGTCGTCTAGGATCAAGTAAATGCCCTACCGGTTTAATAGACATGCCCTACAAAATAAAAACAGATTAAGTGTGACTCCTGCGAAAAAGGGAGGGATAATAAGCGCAGACACAGTGAATATACCAGACAACGAATGCCAGTCCGGCAAACAGAATAACAAACACAGAGCTTGTGATTTCCGTTTGCCGGATTCGCGTTCTTTGTAAGGTTCGTACACCGTATTTATTATCTCTCACTTTTGCACAGGATTCACACAAACCTGACTGTTTTCATTGTGTATTGTAATATCCTGCTTCAGCCGTTACTTCTTTTATCAAGTATTAGCCCTACCATAGGTTCATAAAATACTTAACCCTTTGTATTTGCTACATTGAATACGTCACACTGACGGACAGACTGCCTGCTGAATGCCAGCCGACGTGGAAGACGTCGGGGAAACGCCTAATTATTCCAATTGCGGGATTAGTAAAGGACCCTTTTATACACCGAAGTAGTATACCCTCCAGTATGGTTTTTATAAGAGTGCTGTATTTTGACGTGGCTGCATAGCTTTGTCTTTTCACAACCAATATTTTTAGACGCACTCCGTGGGTACTGATTGTCTACAATGTTCGTGGGATGTTGCTATGAATCTCTTTCTGTCTTGTAGCGTGCAGACATTCTAGTACTCGCCATCTTCGACACGGAGCACATCATGGTTGAGCCGGAGTTAGATAGAAAAGCGTCAGCCGGATGTGTCAAGTGGAGGTCAAGTCAGGTTTTGTTCGGGATAAGTCCTGACCATCCACCTATCATGTGCCATGCCGGAAAGCGTGGGCGGTCCATTTCACTCGATCACCAGAGTCCCGACACTGGCACATAAAGGCATCTGTATCTGTATCGTCTTCATCCTTATCATAATATCCAATATCCTCATCGTCAGCATGCCCATCAACATTATTACCATGATCATCATTATTATAATTATCGATATCATCATTATCATCAACATCTTTATCATTATCATAATCATCACGATCATCACAATCAGCATTGTACGCATCATTACGATAATCATCATCACGAATAGTGTCACCAACATCATCACCATCACCATCAACATCATCGTCATCACCCCCACCATCAACGTAATCATTACCATCATCAGTATCATCATCATACAGAAAATACTTTTTAGAAAGTCGCTCACATCAAGGCCCGAAATCAAAATTATGGATCAGATGCCATGTCCTCTGTTTCATGCTTTGTCGTGACAGGGTGTCTTCAGATTTTCCGTTCCCCAACATGGCGGATAGGTATTTAAACCATTGAGCCTCTGGAGTGTTTGTGCTTCTAGCTACGGTTTGCAGTAGCATTTTCCGCATGCTTGACTGGTAGTGCATGGTTCCGTTGCCCTGTTAATAAGTTGAGTGAGTGGCGCGACACTGTGAGTTGTGAATTTCTTTTTACATCTGTCCGCAGGTGTTGTAGCGTAAACTGCATGTTCGCAACGATGGCGGTTGGCCTGTCGCTTAGAATTGACTGTATTTCCTTTTTGGTTCAAGAGTTCATTTTTCTCGGAGACTCCATGGGGGGGGTCGTCGCTGGAGTTACGGTGTTTGTTCGCTGTGCGATGCTTTCAGCGGTCCGCCCTGCCGAAAGAGACCGAGCCATATGGGATACATCCCGGGGCAATGAAGTCGATCCTCTCGACTTTTAATGCAGTAATGTACGGCTGCTGGTTTTCTAGTGATTGCTGCTTCCATCGACGATGAACTGTATTTTCCGCGGAGGACTTCCATGTTTGGCATTCTGACGGCAGCATTATGCACAGTGTACCTGTGCGGGCTGTTGGCTTGTCGAGACTCATGTGTATTCCACTTTTCACGTGGGTCAGTGAGAAGCATTTCGTGTGATATTCACTGGCACAGGAAAGGAGAATAATGGGAACGACCTGTTGCAGTTAATTTGGAACGGCTCCTAACTAATTAACTAACTAACTAACTAACTAACTACCTAACTAACTAACTACCTAACTAACTAACTAACTAACTAACTGACTGACTGAATGACTAACTAACTAACTAACAAACTGACTGACTGACTGACTGACTGACTGACTGACTGATGACTGACTGACTGACTGACTAACTAACAAATTAACTAACTAACTAACAAATTAACTTACTAACTAACTAACTAGGGTGTCTTCAGCGTCCTGTGTCCGACTTCCTACTGATTGTCTCCTGCCTCATAATTTGACATGTCTAGGTGACTTCAGATTCCTATGTTTGTCTTTCTACTGGTCGACCTCTACCTCATGGTTTATCATGCCAGGGTGTCTTCAGCGTCCTGTGTCTATCTTCCTACTGGTCGCCCTCTGCCTCATGGTTTATCCTGCCAGGGTGTCTTCAGCGTCCTGTGTCTATCTTCCTACTGGTCGACCTCTACCTCATGGTTTATCATGCCAGGGTGTCTTCAGCGTCCTGTGTCTATCTTCCTACTGGTCGCCCTCTACCTCATGGTTTATCCTGCCAGGGTGTCTTCAGCGTCCTGTGTCTATCTTCCTACTGGTCGACCTCTACCTCATGGTTTATCATGCCAGGGTGTCTTCAGCGTCCTGTGTCTATCTTCCTACTGGTCGCCCTCTACCTCATGGTTTATCCTGCCAGGGTGTCTTCAGCGTCCTGTGTCTATCTTCCTACTGGTCGACCTCTACCTCATGGTTTATCATGCCAGGGTGTCTTCAGCGTCCTGTGTCTATCTTCCTACTGGTCGCCCTCTGCCTCATGGTTTATCATGCCAGGGTGTCTTCAGCGTCCTGTGTCTATCTTCCTACTGGTCGCCCTCTGCCTCATGGTTTATCCTGCCAGGGTGTCTTCAGCGTCCTGTGTCTATCTTCCTACTGGTCGACCTCTACCTCATGGTTTATCATGCCAGGGTGTCTTCAGCGTCCTGTGTCTATCTTCCTACTGGTCGCCCTCTACCTCATGGTTTATCCTGCCAGGGTGTCTTCAGCGTCCTGTGTCTATCTTCCTACTGGTCGACCTCTACCTCATGGTTTATCATGCCAGGGTGTCTTCAGCGTCCTGTGTCTATCTTCCTACTGGTCGCCCTCTGCCTCATGGTTTATCCTGCCAGGGTGTCTTCAGCGTCCTGTGTCTATCTTCCTACTGGTCGACCTCTACCTCATGGTTTATCATGCCAGGGTGTCTTCAGCGTCCTGTGTCTATCTTCCTACTGGTCGCCCTCTACCTCATGGTTTATCCTGCCAGGGTGTCTTCAGCGTCCTGTGTCTATCTTCCTACTGGTCGACCTCTACCTCATGGTTTATCATGCCAGGGTGTCTTCAGCGTCCTGTGTCTATCTTCCTACTGGTTGCCCTCTGCCTCATGGTTTATCCTGCCAGGGTGTCTTCAGCGTCCTGTGTCTATCTTCCTACTGGTCGACCTCTACCTCATGGTTTATCATGCCAGGGTGTCTTCAGCGTCCTGTGTCTATCTTCCTACTGGTCGCCCTCTGCCTCATACTTTATCATGCCTCTTGCTTGTTTGCCTTCAACCTTAACTTCCAATATGATTGTTGTAAACAAGTTGTGTCTTTTAAAGTGACCGAAATATTTCTCTTGCCTCTTTTATGCTTCTGTCACCAACTCTCTGTTCATTCCCAGTTTGTCTAGAACCTCCCCTGCCTACTACCATAAAACAGATTCGAGACTTCTGTTTGGAGACAACGTGACCTGGGTTATACTGACATGTTAAGCTTTGTTCTCTGCAGTAATGTCAGTGTGAACTCAGTGCCAAGTTACAAGCATGTGCGAGGGCATTTACCTGTTGACCTGAACAATTTAGCATAAGTAATTGTATTCAAGCAGTAGATGTCACATTCTGCTGTCGCGTTCTCTAGATAACATAACAGATCATATCTAGCGGTCAGCATGGCCTAAAGGATAACAGCGCTCGTTCTTAAACATCCGGTGTGCTGATGTTGAGGTAGTGAGTTCAACCCCTACATTGGTCAGTTGGACTAAAATTGTTGACTTCTTGACCTTTACTTGGAGACGTACATAACAAGTACCTTTGAAGTCGGAGTGAGTTCGCCTGGTAGCCTGGGGCACTGATCACTAGTCAACAACCAAAAATATACCGGATATGCAAATATCTGATCTTAACCAATTTTTGTGCACTGAAAACGAAAATGACACATATATATATATATATATATATATATATATATATATATATATATATATATATATGTGTGTGTGTGTGTGTGTGTGTGTGTGTGTGTGTGTGTGTGTGTGTGTGTGTGTGTGTATGACACGCAACCGTTGTGGGCGAATGCATATTTGTTTCTATTGACAAATAACAATGTAACTGGCAGTTGATGATGCTATCTTACCTATGTTTACATAACCTGTGTATCCATATCTAATCTCTGTTAATGATAAAAGTATGTTATCTATGGTTATATAACCTGTGTATCAATATCTTATCTCTGATAAAATGTTGCCATTATTTAGTACATTTGTTCTTATCGAAAGTATCGCAGTTAGAAATTCGTAGTACATGAATGAACAGCGCTAATAATTTCTCTTATACATGTGATGAGGTGACATTGATATCACAAAAACGAAATATAACTAAAGTTATTAAGAAGGCGTACAGTTTGTATTTTCGCTGCAGAATAGGAGATCAAGATACGAGTTGGGAGCCACACTATACTGCAATACATTTGCCGCACATCTGAAACTGTGGTTGATTAGCAAAAGGCAAGGAATGCCTTTAGCAGGCCCAATGATTTGGAGAGAGCCCACTGATCATCTCAACAACTGTAACTTGTGCTTGGTCCCTCCAATTAAGAAAAGTATATCATAGAAGAAAAAATGGGCTCTGGAATATCCAAACATCCCCTCTGCAATACGTCCGGTACCACATGGCGATGGTATACCAGTTCTCGAAGTTCCAGAATCATTTTATGCTGCTTCCACTGATGAAGAAGAGGACACTAGTGGTCCTGAACCATAAACCTAAAGTTACAAAGATTGTGAGCAAACAAATCCACTAAACCACACTTAATAACCTAAAATGAACTGAATGATCTTGCAAGAGATTTGAATTTACCAAAGAACAAGGCGTTGCTTTTTGGGTTCTAGATTGCAACAGTTGAATCTCCTGACAGAAGATGTCAGAATGTATGTGTATAGGAACCGCCAGAAGGCGCATATTACATTTTTTTTTCAAAGAGGGTGGCCTTTCCGCTTGCCACATTTCTGGTTTAATGGCAGCCTTTAAAATCAATTACATACAGGAAGAGTGGAGGATTTTCATTGATTCATCCGAGGCGAGTCTTAAAGCTGTTTTGTTGAATAATGGTAATGTGTTGCAATCAATTCCAGTTGGTCACACAGTTCATAGAAAGAAACGTATGAAACATCAAGCCAGAATGTGAAGTGTATAAACTACGATCATCATCATTGGTCACTTTGAGCTGATTAAAAAGTGGTCGCTCTTTTGCTTGGACTTTCTCTGTGAGTGGGATCGCCATACATAAATTGACCATTACATCAGAAAACATTGGTCAATCAGGCAGTCATTGTAAACTGGCAGTAAGAACGTTGAGAACCCAGAACTTGTCGACACCAGGAAGATTTTGTTGCCACTATTGCACATTAAGCTTTGTCTCGTGAAACATTGTGTCAAGGCAATGGAGAAAACAGATGAGGCTTTCAAATTCCTGATCAGATATTGTTCAAGACTGAGTGAAGCTAAAATAAGAGAGGGAGTACTTTTTGGTCTGCAAATTCGAAAACGCCTTCAAGATGACGAGTGTCTTTGTGTGTTGCATGGGAATGAAAAAGCAGCATGGCTAGCATTTAAGTCAATGGTGGATAATATTCCTGGAAACAACAGATGTGATAATTACTCTAAAATTTTAGACAATGCCCTTCTGAAGAATAAGAGTCTTGGTTGCCACATGTCTTTGAACATTCATTTTCTGGATTCTCATCTGGATTTCTTTATGTCAAACTGTGGGGCTGTCAGTGATTTCACCAGGATATTTCTGCTGTGAGACAAGGTATAATGGATCAGGAGCCTTTCAATAATTGCTGATTAATGTTGGACTATGACAAGAGACACCTCATCGATTGACTACAAGAAGCAAGCAAAGAGAACTCGAACAGCGACTGAATAATGACGGAATGGGTTCAAATGTGCCTTTTTAAAACATTATGTATGAATTTTAAATATTTTTTAAAATGTGTTTTATCATTTTATGTTGAAATATCAATTAATTGAGTATGTAACGACAATTTGTATATTGTTAAAGTAGAAATACTAACTGCTCACCTCAGAGAATTATACAAGCATACATTATTTGAATTACCGTAATGTAGAGTCATCATTTATTTAAAAACATAGCATACTTGCAAATTTCATTATGATATTTGAAATTAGCATGTCAAAATCAATAAGAAAAGGTGTACTGAAATTCTGATATGTTTTGACTGGTGTAATAGGGAAACCCTAAACCACGGACAAAAATCAGTTCAGTGATCTAGAAGTAGTAGGACATATATTAACTACGCTTGAGTTCAAAACAAGCGAGTGAAACAGAAAACACAGATGGACTGAGACGGTGGCAAAGAAGAATAATATAAACATAAATTATACAGAACACAAAAGACAGAGATCTGTGGAGAGACATGAATGGCTTCGCCAGCTGACAAGTCACATGATGATGATGGCAAAACAGAATATCCTGTCCTACAACTGACATAAGGGATTCGAACATGTCTTCTATGCCAGGTGTATGATCTGCTGGGCAGTTGTACACGGACAAGTGTGGTGCGAACAAGTCTCTGTTGTGACCACATTTCACAATTAGAAGGCTTATGCACAAAGAATATTTCTAGTGTGGTTCTGTACATTAAACACAAATTCTCTGGTGCAGTTTCCTGGTATAAATCTGTGACATGACAGAGTCTTCACATTTTTTAGGTAGGAGAGCAAAGCAGAAATAGGTGGCCAACCTGTCCCTCACTTTGACGAGTTGTTGAAATGGACTATCTATCTGTGACTGTTTTTGCTTTTCCTCGTGGAAAACATTCCTGTTTCGTTTGTTTGTTTGTTCTTGATTTCGCTGACAAAGACTTTGATCGACACGCTCGCTTGTATGTGTGTCTGTGTGTATGTTTGTGTATTTTCTTTCGTCGAGCTCTAGTAGTTATGCATTGTGTTCATCCGTCTTGCAGACTGTCTGCCCTAAATAACATGAACGGCCTGAGCAGTTAGAACCGACATCTTAAAATGTAATTACCTGTAGTACGACTGCCTTGCGAATGTCCTCCACATTTTCTTTAAAGTACTTCCACGAATTCAGGACCCCTTCTATCTCGTAATTCTTACCCCTGTCTAAGTTTGATAATTTTTCGTCGAATCGGCAACAGGCAATCTCCTTGACATGTACAACATTCCGACACTGGCTTTTCTCAACCTTGAACTTTGTTCCTTTGAGAACATGCTGAAGACTCAGGTCTCCATTGCCTACCAGTATTCTGTTCTCATTCTGGGAGATGCCCAGTAGGGCAGCGTACTGGAAAAGCAAGCTACCAAGGCCGCCTTCAAACTTGTGGCACAGAATATGCCGTCCGCTGTAGGTCCTGTCTGCTTTAGGGAGATGCCTGGTGTCGCTTGGGATGTCTCCTTCCGGGTCAAAGTTCTCCAGGAACACCGGAAGTGAGAGCTTGTAAACAATGATGGTGGTGACGATGAAGAGAATGCAGCTTCCGCACCCTGGAAAGATAATATTGTAAAGTTTAATACTTTGATATGTAAGCACGTATTTTCTAAAGACGTATACTGGCAGGGGGAAACGGCGGTAGCGTAGTAGCTAGACTCTCGCTTGTCGAACCGATGGGCATGGGTAGGTATCTGCATCGGGAAGGATTTTACCAAATGGATGTGTTCCCAGGTCGACCAAGCATAAATTAGGTACTTGATCATGGTTATAAAACCATGAAATGCCTTGGGATTTAAACCATGAACCGTCTTGCAAAGTAAACCACGAACTGCTTTTGGAAGGAAACCCTGAAATACCTTGGAAGTAAACCATGAAATTCCTGTCTTGGGAAGTAAACCATGAAATGCCTTGGGAAGTAAACCATGAGTTGCTTTGGGAAGTAAACCATGAACCGTCTAGAAAAGTAAACTATGAACTGTTTTGGGAAGTAAACCATGAACCGTCTTGGGAAATAAACCATGAAATGTCTTGGAAGTAAACTATGAAATGCGCGGAAAGTAAACCATAAAATGCCTTGGGAAGTAAACTATGAACTGCTTTGGGTAGTAAACCATGAATTGCCTTCGGAAGTAATCCATGAAATGAATTGTGAAGTAAACCATGAAATGCCTTAGGAAGTAAACCATGTACTGCTTTTGGGAGTAAACCATGAACTGTTTTTGGGAAGTAAACCATGAACTGTTTTGGGAGGTAAACCAAGAACTGCTTTGGGAAGTAATTCATGAAATGCCTTGGGGAGTAAACCATAGACTGCTTTGGGGAGTAAACCATAGACTGCTTTGGGGAGTAAACCATGAACTGTCTTGGGAAATAAACCATGAACTGCTTTGGGAAGTACGCCATCAACTGCTTTGGGGAGTAAACCATGAACTGCTTTGAGAAATAAACATGAAATGTCTTGGTGAGTAAATGAGGCCAGCGTAATAATAATAACACCAGCCACCAAGTGCTGTTTGGTCTGCACAAATGTGGGTCTAGCACCGTATTTCCAGTGTGCATTATTTTTATTCTGCCAACATAGTGCTAAGTGATGAGACTTTACAGATACTAGGCCATGAATGTGGGCTAGAAAATTCAGAGTCCACCTCAAACAGATCGGGGAGGAATCGCTTTGACCGTAAGCGTAGTCGATAAACAATACTTCTGGTAGTAATTGATTGAATTTTGTATGTGGATTAGCTTTCCATATTGCCAATGTAATAGAGCGATCTATGACCCACCATGCAGATAACGTGGACCCATCATTCAGGGAACCATGACCCACCACCCTGGACTGTATGGTGTAACCAGCTTTATAAGGTGGTGTCAGAGTCTACCGAAGTGCAGTGATGCCAAGTTTAAGACCCTGACAGGTGGGTACTCAAGATTCTCTCTATAGAAAAGAAGCTGGGGAATAGAGGTAGTCACCTAACTTAATAGTAACACAAACATATTGTTGTTGGTAACTGATTATCTTTATTTCACATGAATACCTCTGTAAGTGTCCCCATCCCCATACCAATATGACACACGCGGTATCTCCTCACTGTGCATGAAATCCGTAGTACCCGGGAGGCTACAAAGATGTATGCAGAATCCCATTTGCTTTACAATGATATTTTATGGGTTAGTTAAAAGTTAGTTACATATCCTTTACAGGACGTCGCAGTCAATCCCACAATTGTTGTTTTGACTTTTGTGTTCTGGATCAACTGTGTTGATGGTATTCCTCCGTGACACCGTCGCAGTCTATCCAGGATCTTCTGCTTTTGTTGCTTCAAGTAACAGTTGTTTTATATGTGTATTATTGCGTCTACAGATAACAGTTACTTTATCCGTGGTAATATTCTAAAAGAATAGTTGTTTTATTTGTTGAATTATTATCGTGTCTTCAAATCAGAGTGCTTTTATCTATTACGGTGTCTTCAACAGAAAAAAACGGTTCTTTTATCTATTACCGTGTCTTAAAATAACAGTTCTTTTATCTATTGCCGTGCCTTCAAATAAGAGTTATTTTATCGATTACCGTGTCTTCAAACAACAGGTCTTTTTTCTGTTACTATGTCTTCAGAAGCCAATTGTGCACAGACCCAGTAAACAAACGTCTGAAGAAGTCGGATGTGTCGGCCGAAAGGCGCACGTATCGCAGCTCTGCTGTACACAGACAGAGCGTCCAAAACAACATTTAGGGCGAATAAAGAAGAAGAAGAAGATCATATCACATATGGCAGCATAAACAATTTCATTAGATAGTAGGTGGGATGATATATCGTCTCGCTTTGGACTACCAGAGTAACCTACAACTATTGTCTGAAAGAGGCAAGAGAAACCACAACATTATATACAACTATAAGAAAGAGAGAATAGGGGCATTGGAGAACATCCTAACAACTAGAAATATCAGTGGGAACAGAGGCAGAGGCAGACCATGAGAAATAGAAGTCACAAAAGAACGGAACGTAGTCACATAAAGTATAATATACACGGCGGAGAACAAACAGACATTAGTACATGAATACATTGTTTTGAGACAACCAGCGCCTCTTGGTTGCACCCGAGAACGAAGAACCACCTTCATTGAGTAATCACAAGGTATGTTAAACACAAACTATCTCTTATCTTGACGTTTCATATTCAAAATCGTATCCTAGATATGGTAAACATTCACTTTACAGACCTAGTTACCTTACCTTTACATTTAGCGCCCATTGTGGCAGTTAACAATGAACAACAACAAGTCAATGAAGAAACAAATGCACGTCTAGAGTCGTGTATAGATTTCTGGGGAACATGTAAGAAGTTGACACGTTACAACTTCCTGGCGACACGCTCAATGAACGCCTGGAGACTTCGATTTTCCGTGTAATTATCTCTGCCTGGTTCTGCTGTCTCCTGGTCTTTGTTGAAACAAGTGAGTTTTAAATGTGAGATTGATAGAGATGGTCTTGCTCTGTACTGTTCTCTAGAGGAAAGGCTAGGGTTTTGTATTTAGGGTTTCACCGCAAGAGCTCACTACCACTATTAAATATGGCAAAAACAATAGGTAAGACTGACAGACAGGCATGTGTGCAGGTAAACGCATCAAATAGACAGATAGTGTAGATAGCATGATGCACAGGCAGACAGGCAGAGAGACAAACAGGCGGACAGGCAGACAGACAATAAAAGATAAGTTAAGAAATGATTCGATAAAACAAATGAAGATAAGAAAACAGGTTAGTTAGTTGTATATCCTTTACAGGACGTTGCCGTCAACCCCAATATTCTTTTTTTTTTGGAGGGGGGGGGGTGTTTGTAATTTGTTTGCATGTTTACGTTCATTAGTTTGTTATTGCTTTCTGAGCGACCGACATGCTTACCATTGTATGAAAACTAATGCAAGGCTGTCTGCTTTCAAATCGCCAGCAGTTGTGTTTCGAGTGTGATTTGCGGGATTAGGAATTGCGTCCGAAACTCTTTCGTCACAGAGCTGGCAAGATGATACAGGGTGTATTTGTAATGACTGTGGAGTTTTTAAAATATTGCCGTTCCAAGTTTTGTATTTACCATTGCATTGTGTTGCATGAACTCCGCAGTAGGTAAATACAAAACTTGGAACGGCAATATTTTCAAAAACTGCACAGTCATTAAAAATACACCCTATACTAGGTAGACCACTTTAAAATTCCGCTACAACATTGTACCCTTCTCTAATGTCTTTGTCGGTTTTAAGTAATGCTATATCAGCTTGATATTATTTGGGGGTCTTATAATTTTAATTTTCAGCCTAATTTTTCCTATATGGGACATGAGCGTTGTATCCATCGGTACTTGGTCTAGTATTTGCTCCCATTAAACTGCTTCTGAGCCTCTTTGAAATAAATATATAGTCAGTTTAATTGCGAATATTATCTCCGGGGCTTTTCCACGTATATAATCGTATCCGGTGGTGTTTTAACCTGGTCGTAACTATTATCATTTCATGGTATTCTGCCCACGCTATTAATCTGTCACCTCTCTCATTCCTATCATTTATGCTAAAGCCAACGGTCAATCCACTCACTTTTCGCTGCCTACTTTGGCATTGAAGTCCCCGAGTATCACTGTTATTTTAAAATGCGTGCAATGGTCCAAAGCCGTGTCTAATTCATTAAAGAATTTTATTTACCTCGTCTACTGTGTTGTCTGCTGTTGGGGCATATGCCTGTATTATATTAACATCCAGAGGTTTGCCATACTGATACTACAACTGGCACCTTACGGTCTTGTTAGATGATAGTTTATTACATTGTGTTCCAAAAACAGCATACTAACTACAATTTATGGCGGTAGTATGTGTGACTCATTTGATCCAGTCGCTCTGTAAATGTTCGTCCACAATGGATGCATGTGAACACATGGCCATTTTCACCATCACGCACCATCTGAAGTGTCACATGCTGTATTTGTGATCTATTTGCAATAATTTTCTCCTTCGTCTTTATTTCATTCCTAAGAGTTGCCCTCCATGCAACGAGATTAGCGGCTACTTGCTCTCAAGGTATAATATCAATGCCTAGTTTCACTAATAAGAGTCTGTCTGAGATTGCCTAAAATCCTGAAATAGACGGATGTCTTATGCGCGTGTCCAGACAGCGAGGTTATTTCTATAAACCAATCAAAATTAGTTAGATGTCCTTCTTAGGACGTTCCAGTCGAGACCAACATGTATTTGTTGTATGTTAATTACTAAACATGTTTACGTTGAATTGTTTGCTATTGTTTTCCTAACCGACGACGCCTCATACCATTTAACTCAATGCAAATCGGGTTGCTTCGAAATCACCCGTGGCTGTTTTCGAAAATGAATGACAAATAACATCGTTTTAATCCCCCAAAAAATGTGTTTCACGCCATTTCATTGATCTATTCCAGGCACAAACACTCGACAGATAAATACAGATTGCCCTTATCTTGAACAATGAAGAGGATATGATAAAACAATTGGAGAAGACAAGATACAGCAATGGGAGATTGCATGCTACAACAGTTGGTTGGATACAACGTTGAATGAGAATGCCAGCCCCCTGACATGGTTGCGTGAGCTGTAGGAATCTGATCAATGATTCCAGTCGGAGTTTGCTCGGTTGCATTTGTTTATGCTTCATGCTACAGTACAGGGGTTCTCCGCATGAGGGACATGTACCTCTCATCATCATGGACCCAAGTGGGTGATCTTTAATACGGAGAAGAGTGGATTCGTACACTCGAGAACTTACCAAAAAAAAAAAAAAACTTTCCACAGAGCCGGTGACCAACTAGACACCCCTGAAAAAGGTGTCTTCACTATCCAGATCGATCATCCACATGAACCTACAATTGTGGAATATGGACAGAATTCGTATTTAACCACTGAGATAGCAAGCACCATAGATCTATGAATGTTATATAAAAACAGCATAGGTAGAATAACAAACACACAAACACATCGGACTGTTGTTCTGTGTCCAGTATTTTAATGAGAATTTAAAGAAAGCTCTGTCAAAACCACCGTGACGTTAGATTTCGCTGTCGTATTTCAAGCTCCGAGGCATGATTCTGTTTATAAACGAGCTCTCATCGATTGTCGAATGTTGTCGAGTGTCAGTATTTTGTTCTGGTTGATTCTCGATATTCTAAGAGCCTTTCTGTCAGTTTTATGTTGGAAGATCTCAATGGTCTTCTTTATTTATTGCTATGTTGTCCATGATTCGCGTCCTCGTGTTGTCACATTACAGTTGGGGTGAGGGGGGGGGGGGTGTGTTCACAACAAGTATCTAAAAGGAGCAGAAGGTTATTAAATACCGTAAAAACATCATTAAGTGTGGTAAAACCATCAAAAGTACCTTATTACGAGGTCAGCATGGCCGAATGGAGGTGATCGTTCGTTCTTAAACATCCGGTGTGCTGATGTCGAGGTGGCGGGTTCAACCTCTACACCGGTCAGTTGGACTAAAATGTTGACTTCTCGATCTTGACTTGGGGATGTAAATTATAAGTACCTCTAAAGTCGGAGTGGGTTCACCTGATGGGGAGGGACAATAGTAATAGGGAAAGCTAATGTACATGTAAAAATCAGTCCAGTGCACTAGAAGCAGTAGAACATGTATGGTCTACGCTTGAATTTAAAGCCAGCATAGGCAATAAAAAACATGTCCTTATTTATTTTTAAACATATCATCTTCGGGATCCGGTATATTTAATTCAAGCGTGCCGGTCTAGTTAAGAGGGACACACAATACTGGGCTTCACTGGGGTTGAGGGGGAAAAGTAATGGTGGTCATGAGGAACAGAAGGTTGAGAATCCCTGTTTGTGTAAACAAGTTGATCTATATCTCGTGTTATATGTCACGATTGTGTGGCTCATTCTGAGAGAGAAGCGAGGTCTGGGCAGACTAAAGTGTGTTGTATGTTGCTTACTGTGGCGAACATGTATTGACCTGCCTCATAGAAGTAAAGGAATGAAGTATAGGTCGGAGCAAGCACTAAGTAATACCAACACGAAAGCTATAGTTGTCCGGGAGTCGAAGTACAAATGTTTCTTCATTTGGGTGCTGTAGTCCATTGGACTTGGCAGGATCTATTATCTGCTTTGCCTTTAGCTTTTAATGCTCATATTGAACCATGTGTTCTTTATTCTTCACTTCTTTACCTTACTTCTGTAAGAACGGAGTAATACTTGACAGCTTACTTCAATGGCAAAGATTCGTTCACGTCCGTGAGATAATTTTTGCACAACTAAATCTGGAACAGTCATAACATCTGACGGAAGATGAAGCTTCCAATTACACAGAGAAAAAGAAACGAGAGTTAACTGTATACTACTGTAAGTATGTCAAACAAGGACAATAAGCAAAGATGTTGCGTAATATCTAATGTCAGTGGGAATGTGGTTATTGAGGTAAATACATGAAATAAAACAGACAGAAAGAAATGACGACTAACTATACATACACATTCGCACATACAAAATTTTTTTTTTTGCCCCCGCACTCATTCCATCATTTTAAGAGTATTTTTGAAATTTGTCTGCGCGGTTTTGCTTTTGTCAGACTGAGGGAATTTATATGGGGTAGGTTCAGAAGTGTCGTCAAACTGTGGGTTCTTTCATGAAACGTGATTATATAAATAAACTAGCTGGCTCGGCCCGGCTCCTGGCGGGGATCTATCTATCTATCTATCTATCTATCTATCTATCTATCTATCTATCTATCTATCTATCTATCTATCTATCTATCTATCTATCTATCTATCTATCTATCTATCTATCTATCTATCTATCTATCTATCTATCTATCTATCTATCTATCTATCTATCTATCTATCTATCTATCTATCTATCTATCTATCTATCTATCTATCTATCTATCTATCTATCTATCTATCTATCTATCTATCTATCTATCTATCTATCTATCTATCTATCTATCTATCTATCTATCTATCTACCTACCTATCTATCTATCTATCTATCTAATCTACCTACCTGCCTCCCTGCCTGCCTGCCTGCCGACCGACAGACCGACAGACCGACCGACCTACCGATATCTATCTATCTATCTATCTATCTATCTATCTATCTATCTATCTATCTATCTATCTATCTATCTATCTAATCTACCTACCTACCTGCCTGCCTGCCTGCCAGCCGACCGACCGACCCACGGACTGACCGACCCACCGACCGACCGACCCACCGACCGACCGACTCACCCACCCACCCACCCAGTCAGCCAGCCAGCCAGCCAGCCATCCACCCACCCACCCACCCACCTACCTTTCTGCCTACCTACCTACCTACCTTTCTGTCTGTCTGCCTGTCTGTCTGTCTGTCTGTCTGTCCGCACTATTAAATATTGATAAAAGTTACTGGAAAAAACGTCATGACCATGTGTTGAAAGAGGAAGAGGACTATTGGAGCAAGGATGGATTGAATTTTATGCAACCGAGAGCAATCATCAACCTACTGGAATCGTCCGACACAGATTAAGGTATGAGCAGATCGCAGACCTTAATCTACGTACACACTTACTGGGATATTTTGCTCCAACTATTCAGACGAATTGCAGGTCCTAAACATTACAGCATCAGCATCAGCTGAAGAAACAAGAAGGCAATGAAAAATAAGGTAAGAAATATATTCCTTCTATATTCCTGTTAATTTACAAATTAGTTACCCCGTGCCTCTGTAAATTCTGTCTTTACTAATATTACACATTGCTCGGGATTCTCCGTGGTGAAGTGGTCAAGCCGTCTGACTCGGGCTCCGAAGGTTGTATGTTCGATTCCGGGCCGCGTCCTTCATTTCACGAGTGCATTTTTTCGGAGAATCCCGAGGGTCGTCGCTGGAGCTACGGAGTTCGTGCTTTGTGCGACGCTTTCCGCGCTGCGGAAAGAAACTGAGCCATATGGGATAAACACCCGGTGCAATGCAGCCGACCCTGTCGATTTTAAGCTAACTATTTCATTGCACCCACTCTCATACGAATCCGGATACGCCTTTGTGTGTCAACAGAATTGACATGTCTCACATTACCGTAAAAATAACTTCGTTAGCGAGAAATCACTAGTTGTTCAGCAAAAGATCAAAGGAATGTCGCCGCTTTCAATGATTTAAGTTGTTTTTGGACCTTTCAAAGACATATTCCTTGGGTGGGGGTAAATATAAGACGGCTGGAAAAATTTCATAACGATGCAAGAGACAGTTTTCAAAATAATTGATCGTGAATGACGGCATTAATTTCTGGACAGACTATAGTATGAACAAACTCCCACACTTTACACACACACATACACTGACAATTGTCGTGAGCATTCACGCAAAAATTGTAAGAAATGGAGAAATTATTGTACATTTGCATTGTGTACCGTAAAAGTTAGTGATGCAATTCAAGTCTCTAAAAGTACTGGAGAGTTTTGGTCATAGACCATAACTTTATGAAGGGAAAATCCCGACTGCACCTCCCCGTGGTAGAGGATGGAAACACACTACAGTGTGGCTAACACAGCTCTGGGTATCGAGTATCCACCGGAATAAGTGGCCTATTCTCGCTGGTCGCGAGATCCGCACAGTGGAAGTATGGGAGATTTGCTTGCAAATAGACAGGCAATATCTCCTGCGGTAACTATGGCGGACCTATTCCCGCTGGTCGCGGGGACCGCTATAAGTCAGGTGGGGGAGTCTGACGATAGTGCACGCTTTACACAGGTCCGGACACTTGTGATTGACAGATGTGCGCGCCCTCATGGTCCGGGCTCGTTCAAGGCCCTCACCTGTGGGACATGACTGAACGCCTCTAAGCCGGGTCCCTTGGGTGCCAGGGTCTGGCCATAACTCGCCACCGGCTCGTGGTGGTGAGGTCTCGGTGGATTGACGCTGAGCCGCCAGCGTCTGCAGCCTACCTTGTGCCAGACGTATTGGTTACCCATTCCTCTGGAATACACAAGACTAGGCCGAGGGAGGGGTCATGTCGTTTGGGCATCACATGATCTCTGAAGCTCTGCCCAGACATTGTGATGGAATATTGGCCACATTCCACTCACATACTTTGGTCTGTCAAGACTGCAAGGTGTCTACTTACTTAAGTGGACAACTCTGCAGTTAAGCGGAGCAGGGCACTCACTTGACCTTACAGTCGGAAATGGCTGTCAAAGGCAGAGGTAAAAAGACCACCATGTAGATGTGGAAGGCAAGGGGAAACCACCACATTACCTTCCCAAGACTTCATGGCAAAACATATATCAAAGTTAGTGTGAACGACGTTAATGGCTGTCGTAGGACATCCTCGTCCGGTAGGGACAGTCATGAGCCACAGGTGACACCAGACCGTCATCCAGCTACTGATGGCAAAATCATAACTAAAATAAATAAATTTAGGGTAGGAACATGGAATGTTAGAACATTAAATGAGCTAGGAAAGTTGACCAATGTTCTAAGAGAGATGGATAGCATGAAAATGAATATACTAGGCGTTAGTGAGATGAGATGGAAGGGATCGGGCAAAATTATAGCTGACAATCACACAATAATTTATTATGGAGGGGATACACATGAAATAGGTGTAGGGATAATATTAGACGAAAAAACAGCCAAGTCAATTAATGGATACTGGTGTATTTCAGATAGAGTTATTATGGTAAACATCAAAGGCAAACCAATAGACATAAATATTATACAAGTATATGCACCAACAACAAGCAGTAGTGATGAAGAAATACAACACTTTTACGACGAAATAGAAATGGTGATGGCTCAAATTGGATCACAAGAAATAAAAATAATACTTGGTGATTTTAATGCAAAAGTAGGAAAGGTTAAAATGGAGGATGTAGTGGGGAATTATGGTTTAGGTACAAGAAATGAAAGAGGGGAAAAGCTAATAAAATGGGCAAATATCAATGATATGATCATTGGAAACACATGGTTTAAACACCATAAAAGATGATTGTACACATGGAAAAGCCCTGATAAGAAAATACGCAACCAAATTGACTACATACTAATTAATAAAAGATTTAGAAATGCTTTAATTAATGTAAAGACAATGCCTGGTGCTGACTGTAGTAGTGATCATGTACCACTATGTGGACAAATAAAAGTAAGATTAAAGAGAGGGAAAAAAATGGTTAAGAACATGAGACTTAATAAAGAGGTTCTGAAAATAGATAAAGAAATGCAAGAACTATACCGAGTGACTGTGAAAAATAGGTACAATGCGATAGCTAAAATACAGGGTATAAATTAACAATGGGAAATGTTAAGGGACTCCATTCATCAAACTAGCAAAGAGATATTACCGGCAAAATAGCTAAGAAAAAATGGATGAATGAAGAAATCGTAAAACTGATGGACAAAAGAAAACAAAGTAAAAATGACAAACAAGAATACCCTAAGATAAATAAAGAAATAAAAGATAAATGTGGGAAGGCTAAAGAAAGTTGGTTAAACGAGCAATGCAAAAAATTTGAATTAAATTCTATTAAAGATACAAAAAATATGCACAGGCAAATCAGTTAGCTTACAGGAAGAAAAATAAGAATAAATACAGGGTGCTTGAAATCAAAAACAGGAAAGATATTATTAGAGGAAGGTGCTATAATGAAGAGGTGGAATGAGTATTTTAGAGAATTATATGACGGAGAAAGGGAAGAATTAACAGAAGATAGGAACTTAGAAGGTCCACCTATTCTAAAAGAAGAAGTCGCTGACGCTATGAAATATATGAAGAAAGGAAAAACGGCTGGGCCAGATGAAATCACAACAGAATAATTAGAAGTATTGGGAGAATTTGGAGTAGATATATTAACCAAAATGTTGAATGATATTTACAGTAGTGCATATTTACCCAGTGATATGCTGAAATCTGTATTTATAGCTATACCAAAAAGACCAGGAGCAATTGATTGTGAAGATTTTCGTACAATTAACCTTATAAACCATATCACTAAGCTTCTACTCAGAATCATAATGAGAAGAACCAAAAAGAAAATAAAAATTGATATTAGTGAAGAACAGTATGGATTTGTGGAAGGAAAGGGTACAAACAATGCAATTTATACACTACGGACACTAATAGAAAGGTCAACAGAGAAACAGAGAGACATATATTTGTGCTTCATAGATTATACTAAGGCATTTGATAAAGTAAAACATGATGAACTGATTAAAATGTTGGAAGATATCAACATTGATGGAAAAGATTTAAGAATAATAAAGAATGTTTACTGGAACCAAGTTGCAGCAATTAAAATGGGAAATAAAGAGGGTAGTTACGAACAGATAAAGCTAGGAGTACGACATGGGTGTGTCTTGTCACCAGATCTTTTCTCCCTGTATAGCGAAGTAATAATGAGAGAGATCAAAGAGATGCCAGGAATATTAGTTGGAGGTCATAATATAAATAATATACGCTATGCAGATGACACAGTATTGGTGGCAGATAATTAAACAGACCTACAACATTTATTAGACGTTGTAGTAACAGAGAGTGCAAGGAAAGGACTCTCCTTGAATATCAAGAAAACAGTAACAATGGTAATATCAAAGAAAATGGTGACACCAAAATGTGACATAGAAATAGAAGGAAAAATCCTTAACCAAGTGGATAATTGTAGATACCTAGGGGCATTTATAACATCAGATGGAAGATGTACAACAGAGATTAAGAGCAGAATAGGGCAGGCTAAGGCCGCATTTCAGAAAATGAAGAGTATCTTATGCAATAAGTCACTATCACTGAATGTAAGAAAGAGAGTGCTGAAATGCTATGTAGAACCAGTTTTGCTGTATGGCAGTGAATCTTGGAATGTAAATGAACAAATTAAGAAGAAATTAGAAGCAACAGAGATGTGGTTCCTGAGACGAATGTTGCGAATTCCTTGGACTGCCAGAGTAGCTAACGACGACTGCCTGAAACAGGCTAATGAAACTAGAACATTATATACAACAATAAGACAGAGACAAACATCTTTCTTCGGTCACGTGATGAGAAGAGAGGCACTGGAGAACATCGTAACAACTGGAAAGATCGAGGCGAAGAGAGGCAGAGGCAGACCAAGAGAAATTATGCTGGATGAATTGAGACGGTGGCATGGAGGAATATCAGCAGCAGAGTTGATCCAGGAAACCAAAGACCGAGATCTGTGGAGAGCCATGAACGCCTACGCCAGCCGGCACGGCACTTGATGATGATGATGAATTCAAGTCTGTCTCTCTCTCTCTCTCTCTCTCTCTCTCTCTCTCTCTCTCTCTCTCTCTCTCTCTCTCTCTCTCTCTCTCTCACTCACTCACTCACTCTCTCCCACTATTTAACTCTCATTTTCAATTTACAGTAATGTTATATTATACATGATAAAATCAAGGGGCATACAAAATGTTAATATGAAAGATGAGAATCTTCTTCTTCTTCTTCGTCAGCGTTCCGAGCCATTGAGGTTCTTTGCTGCAGATACAATCTGTCTCCATTCGTCTCTCTGGCATCTGTAGCCATTTGTAAATACGAAGCTAGTTTTAATCTGCTGTAATCGAAGTTGTTTTGTTGCAGAATTGCAGTATTTTTATTTGGTTGGATATTAGGTACTATATTTGTAGTCTACAAATATATAGTAGTCCTAATTTCAAATAATTTGTGAATAAGTAATTTGCACATCCCTTACTACTCCCGTAACTGCTACCTCTAGCTTTGATTCCGAGACCGGTAAAGACCAGGGATGGAGTTATACCTCTCCATAGCACAAAACATAGGCTGAAATATAAAGATCATGTGTTGCCCATGCAGCATGATCCCTCTCTCAAACTTCCTAGTTCACTAGAGAGGAAAGGTAACACCAATAGATCTATAAAAAGACAATCTGCAGAAGCTACTGGATCAGCAAAGCAATGTTCTAACTGTCCGTCTGTCGGAGCTGCCACCCTAGACCAGTCGCCAACAAGGCTTAGGGTCTGGTCTGCCCTGACATGAATTTAGTCTGTAGGTTGCATTTCCTTGCACCAGGATCAGGCTTGTACCCTCCCAATTGCGCTCCTCCGTCCGAAGCCGTTGGCACAATGTTGGGTGTCATTTGGCAAGCGTCGCCCAATATTCGGCGCTGACAGAAAGCTGGTAGTACCGTCTACTGTCATACCATAGGTAGCTCACTCATATATGACTATTAACTAACAAAACTTCCTTTAATTACATGTTTACTTCATAAAACTACCTTAAATTACTTTTTTTTTTTAAACTTACTAACAAAACTTACTTTAATTACTTGTTTAAGAAAACTGGCATTGTCCATGACTAATTGTCATGTTGGTTTCACCCGACCAAGACGACCTGCATAAAGAATGTCACATCTAAAGTAATAAACACGTATCACCACAAATATTGTGACACAGTTATTTAAATTAGCATATTTTAATAATATCCCGGATATATATAAATTCGTAACTAGGCTACCACATAGTCAGGTTGTATCATGGCTTAATTGTTTGCCTTAAAGTAGATGCCTGGTATTGTTATGTGGTAGTCTGAATGTTGTCAGCGCTGGGATAGAATTAAATTAGACGTGTTTTTGTTTGTTTGGCTTCATGTGGTAGTTGCCACAGACAGGTAAATTCTGATGTTGTTTGTTTCTTTTAGCCACATATTTTGCGTTTATTTATATAATACATATGTGTTCACTCGTCTGTCTATCTCTCTCTATCTCTCTCTATCCCCCTCATGTGTGTGTATGTGTATGTATGTTTATATATATATATATATATATATATATATATATATATATATATATATATATATATATATATATATATATATATGGCCGTGCATCAAACCTTCTAGAACAAACCGACGTAACATACATCGTATTCATAGATCAACAAAACTTACGTAAACTAATACATTACCTCTTTTCCCGCTCCGTCGGGTATTGGCCCATAATGTTGTAGACTAATGGCCAATCGATACGTTTAAAGGGTTCAAAGTCGAGAGAATCGATTTCATTGCATCGGATTATATCCCATGTGGCTAGATCTCTTCCCACAGGGCAACTTGCTGAAGGAGTCGCACAGATCACGAACTCTGTAGCTCCAGCGACGATCGCCAGGAGGCTATGATAAAATTGTACTCGTGAACAGAATGTCGGAGTCTAGAATCAAACCCACAGCCTTCGGAGCGTGAGACAGGCGACTAAACCACTTCGTCACGGAGCGTCCCCCTCTCACGAATCAATGAGTGATGTTATTTATATCATACAGGACGCCTTTACTTCCCATGACGTCCCCTGGTAACAATTTTAGTCTGGGTCGACCTGGTGTTGGGGTTCAGGTAAGATTAGTTTTATTTAAATCCTCCTCTGGATAGAGATTCGAACACATGACCACAGTGTAGCCAGGCGGCCTAGTCACTACCCTATCGTGGCTCCCGAGCAAGAAATTATATCTTGGGATATAGCCTGTGGATGCACGTGAGGACTTCAAATCAAAACCTTAATCGTGTGATGGAAATGTACCGGGATGGCCTCGTTTATTGGGAATGAACACAAGCCCCGAGGTATCCCTAACACTATCGTGTATACTGACCCCAGGGGCTGGACAGGTAGATACACTGAAACTCTACTACTGACCCCCTTTTGGTATTATAAGTCTACTCGCCCCTCGCAGATCCTAGACCTCTACTAACCACCCTTCCTTATGGACAATGAACTCTGAGGCATCGTCCGACACCACATTCAATAACTGTAGAAAAGAACTTGTCAAAATAAACAAAGATTATTCTTTTTTTTTTTTTTTCCCGCGTTTCCATCCTGTTTCAGGATATTGCGGTCAACACCAGCATCTTTCAGCTGTATGTTGATTCCTAGGCTAGATTACGCTCATCAGCACGCCACGACTTTCTGAGCGACCGGCTCCATACTCTCATAAGTCACTTTTGCGATTCGAACCACTGCTAATTCTCGTCGCG
Organism: Cepaea hortensis; assembly: GCA_963921405.1. Classification (NCBI taxonomy): domain Eukaryota; kingdom Metazoa; phylum Mollusca; class Gastropoda; order Stylommatophora; family Helicidae; genus Cepaea; species Cepaea hortensis. The sequence goes on from OY992879.1 coordinate 77,685,843, forward strand.
TCACGTGACGAGAGTATTCGGAGTTAGCGGAGAAAGCTGCTAACCCCTCGGCCACGGAGCTGGTTTATTCTAGATTATTCTACCCTAGAGAAACAGGTAGGAATTGAACACCCTGATAGACTATAATCTATTTACAAATATAGAGGATAGAATAGAGACAGAATCAGAGATGAGTCAAGATTCATCATCGGGCTGAGATGCAGATTTGTTGTAGATGTTCCGTCCAGTCGGTCCGGCACTCACCCGGCTCCCTCCCAATATGGTTAACTGGAACCTTGGAGACCACTCCGTTCCAAGAGCTCGGATCGGCTATCAATGGAGTGAACCACTCGAACCTCAGTTTACTAGATGAACTCTCGATCCACAATGTCACAATGAGTCACTGGCTATCGGCCCTAAGACCCTTCGCACAAGTCAGCCTGGCTGGGAGACCCTCTACCTTGAGGCGACCCCAGATAAACACTATTAAGTTCAATGGATGTAGCAAAGGACCAACCTAATGGTCATTGACTATAATCTCGTACCCCTGGTTGGGTAATGGAAAATATCTGCAGCGCATTCACAAAAGTCATTCGAGATTCAATCCACTCTGGCAGATGATGTCAAAACACGGGACAGTCACCATTGACCTGACTCCCTCGGAGTCGAGTCCCACATGTTAATAATGTTCTGTAAACCTTGGTGACCGAACATAATAATGGTAATGTTCTTTGACACAGCTGAGAAGCACGTTTCCTAACACAACTAAGTCTGATCATAATGTTCAGTTGGTCAGGGATGAGTTGACCATAGTCTACCTGAAAATCTGAAACTGATTCGTAACGTTGATACGCCCAACTGGTGTGGGTGTAGTGTTGACCGGGCACACGTGCAGACGTAGTTACCGCACCTAGATTCGTGCCAATCTCTACCTGGTATCTCCGACGGTTAGGCGGATAAAGTCAGTGGAACTGACGTGCTCCCAGAGATGTGACTCTACCCCTACTTGGTAAGTCTCCCTGGAGTGAGCATACCATCACCTTTCCAAAGTACTGCACTTTAATAGCATACACAGGCATGATTACTCAGGTGGATGAACATTTCAGATCATAAGTAGTGGTTAATCAACTGTCTATGAGATATCAAACCTTTCAAACACAGTGCTGCATCAGGGTTCACAAACCAACCTGGTGGTTCTTATTCAAGCATGATGATTTACCCTGTAGCATGATGTTATACAGTCAGGCGTGGTAGGTGTGCATATCAATCACTCGCCCTTGCCGACGCAGTGGTTTCAGAAAAACACAGGCATCCTGGTTCATAAACAGGCAACAACTTGATCGTAAAACCATTCACCAGTCAGCTACCAATACTGTCTGACGGCCAACTTGCCTATAGAGATGACAGTCAGCCGCACAAGGCTGTGAGTTTATGGACTAGCAACAGCCGACCTGGGCGTTGCGTCTTCTCACATCAAGAGATCGAAAGTGAATGAGCACAACTGCCTAATTTCTTCCACTGTGCGTCTCAACCCTCACGAAGAATTAGTGCGCCACGTTGTGTCTCAACTTCACGAGAACCTCAAGTTCTCCGCACTGGAGAGTCGAATTTCTCCTTGCACGAGATAATGTTGGTGTACCAAGCAACCCTGGTCACGCAAGTCCAGGTGCTTCTAGAACATTCCAGGCCGGAAAACCATCCGCGACTTTCCTCAGTCTATTTATAACTGGGGATGTACCTGATGACGCGCCGAGTTCAAGCGGAACCCAGTACGACGAAGCACAGATGATGCTTCGTTTCGTCACAAATAACCATGACATTGTTTTGTAACCTGTCAATGTTGTTTTTAAGGGTGTCAAGAGTGTTGAGTATGTGACATCACAGTGCTGACGAACACGGTGACGTGTTACGGGAGCGCTTAAAAATGAGAGCACCAATTTTATCATGCACCAAAAAATCCTTAAAAGATATGGAATGAGTACACGTATACCAAACTTATGTAGAAGCTTATACACCAACAGTGACTGCACAGTAAGAACAAATGGAGGATACTCAGAACCCCTCACCATAAGATTCGGAGTACCCCCGGGAAAGTCAACCCGGTCAACAAATGCCCGCAGAAGTCGGATGTGTCGGTCTAACGGCGCAAGAACGCAGATCTGCTGTAAACAGGCACAACGCAATCACGTCCGGAAAAAAAACTCCGCATGAACGCAGAAGAAGAAGAAGAAGAAGATTCGGAGTACGACAAGGTTGTGTCCTGTCCGCCCTCTTGTTCATAACCTATATGGACAGCATATGCAAAGAAAGCAACCATAGAGAGACCTAACAACACCGCATCAAGAACAGAACACAGAAGATGAACCAACGGCAAACCACACCATTAAAGAACTCTTATTTGCGGATGATCAAGCATTAACAGCAAAACCAGAATCAAAATTACAAGACCACATAAATAGTTTGAACGAAGTGTGTATGGAACATAACATTAAAATTAACATAATTGTAACAGAGGTAATGACTATAGACTAGCATTCATCTAGAACAAGGGTCACCAAACTTTTTTTTTACATTGTGTCGGAAAACTGACGAAATGACGAGCGCGGGCCGCATAATCATTATGTACAATACTTGTAAGCCAGAACGAAAGCTCGGGGGGGGGGGGGGGGGGGTGGGGGGAGACGAAAAATCCTTGCTGCCTTCCTTGGATGTAGTAGCCGTTTCTCATTCTCCCTCTCCGGAATCGACCCCTGTAGACATTTAAAAGATGATAAGGCCATGCGATCAGCACAAAGTTATCCAGAGTCACCAGTGGGAACGCCGCGCCCAGCAAAGGGCAACGACGAATGGTTTTGAGCTAATAAAAGCGCTATTTCCTCGAGATTTAGAGCTTAGTGAGCATGTATTAGCTCTAGAATTGTCGCAGTTATCCAAGTAGTATCGTGTCATCTAATCAACCTCGACTGATTTAATGAGCCATTCGCGGTTTCACCGTGATACAGTGTGAACTTAGACAAGCATATGACTACTGGCAGGGTCAACAAGATATCTATCGCACAGACGTACGCACACGCAGGCCAAGAGCAGCAATCGCTCAGCGCACTCTCTCGGTAACCGGTGATACATGCAAAACCATTGGACGCCTACCGACGAGCTTCCAAGCTACGCCAGGCAGGACTGACCGAAAAGCTATGCCAGCTTACTAACTGTAGGCCCACTACGCATTGAGAGAGAGAGAGAGAGAGAGAGAGAGAGAGAGAGAAAGAGAGAGAGAGTGGGGGGGGGGGGGCTTATCGAGACATTGTTGAACGGTCGCACAAATTTGCTCTTTCGCCCGCTCAAACCACGAGTCTGGATTCTCAATGCGGTTACATTCTCGAAACGCCTGCCTCGCAAACTTGCGTCGACTGTAAAGATCCCTATTAGGCGCACCTCACACAGCCATCTGAGACAACGAGCGCTAGACGCGGGAATGATCTTGCGAACAAGACCAGCCCTCACAAAATCCTATTACAACACAAGAAAAGCAGAGGACTAGGGGTCACTGGTGAAGCTACGGCTCACCAAAAGTACACATAAAGTGTATATGTACCTTTGGTAATAGAATATATCACATAATAAGGTTTGCAAAATATATAAATAGGGCCGGCCTAAATAAACAGCCTGGATCAGTGTTTTTCAACCGCAATTCCGCAAGAGGCAGCCAGGGTTCCGCTGATACAGACCAAAATCGCCTATATGCAACATTTCTGCTCGTCTGGCTTATTACATAAAGTAGGACATACGCTTGGATCATTGCATAGAGTTCCTTGAGCAACGTAAACATTTGCGTAAGGATCTGCTCCAGCAAAAAGATTGAAAAACATTGGCCTAGAGACCAGCTCGATAACACCTTGACCAGGGAAGTTTTCTGAGCTGGGGATAATATTTTCGTAGTAACACGAGTCTTCTATGACATTTTTATGCTATGTTTGCTACTTTATTGCCTCTATTCACACTAGTAGTTCACTTACCTATCACTTTCAAACAAAGAAATCTTTGTTACATACCTAGAAAATGGATGACAGGCAAAAATAAGTAAATATTTATGTATCGTCGGACGCATCTGCAGGCGGGAAAGATGCGTGTTTGTGTGTGTTGACATGGAAAACATGGTAACGTCAGAGTGTAGGCTGAGCTACCAAGAGCCGGAGAAGTACTTGGAATGGCGCGAAATAAGCAAACATTATCATAAACAAGTTAATATAGATGAAATAATGTAAAATTGAAGATAGTAAATTTAAGGCACATAGCAGCCAGGAGGTCTCCGCACTTGTGAAGATCTCCTAGTATTCTACAAAGACCAACACACGCGACCAAAAGAATATTTTTCTACAGGAATCCTAGTACTTTATCGGCGTTTGAGAATTTGCACTAACCGCAGTTGTGATTACATCGAAAAACGATACATTTCTTCTTTACTGTTTCAGAATATATTAACCAGAAAATACTTTTTTTTTAAACATCCACAGTGGTAATTGGAATCCTCTAGTAACATATGTATTTTCACAATACAGACACAAATGCGCGCACGGGTCTCTATCATTACTTTGGGGAGGCATGGTCGTATCACCTTACGCTTGTAAATTTTTATGTTTCCATTGTTTAGTTATTTTTTATTTTTTATTTTTCTCAATATCTGCACACTTTACTTCTGTGAACACCGATCACTGCTTGTGGTGGTATTTCTCATCACCGATCACTGCTTGTGGGAGTATTTCTCATCACCGATCACTGCGTGTGGTGGTATTTCTCATGCTATTAATGTCCTTGCAGCACAGAATGACATTCTCAGACGAGGGAGCTCTTGTGGACGAGGTGTTGATCAAGCTCAGATTTTGGGGACCGTACCTGCAAGTCCAGTTTTGGTTGCTCATGCTTGCGGTACTCGCTTGTGGCTTCCATCTCACGTCCGTCGTGTTCTTGGGTTAGTACAATCTTGGTTGGTTGAGTGATTGATTATTTGGGTTGTTAGTTGACTAGTTGGGTGAATGATTGGTAGAAAGATTGATTTATTGGTATTTGTTTAGTTGTTTAATGGTTGTTCAGTTTGTTGGTTGGTTAGTTGTTTGGTTGAATTCTTACTTTCTTGGTTTGCTGATTGGTTGGTTGCTTGACTTGTTGGTTAGTTGATTGATTTGTTGATGACTGGTTGGTTGGTTGGTGCATAGACAGACAGACAGACAGACAGACTGACGGACGGACGGTCGGATGGAAAGACGGATGGATGAATGGATTAATAGACAAACAGACATACAGACAGACGGATAGGCAGATATCAGACAGACAGATTGATTTAATGCTTGAATGGTTAATTGATTGATTGACTGATTGATTGACTGATTGATTGATTGATTTCTTATCATTCTACAGGTAAGTCTATGGAACACAAATGTGCGCCTGTGTCCAACCTTACCATCACACTACAAGAAAGCGAAGCCGTCAGGGAATTTAATCTCATCAGTAATCAGTCAGGAATGAACTTGACTGTGTCCTATGAGGCTTGCAGCATCGATGTGAGGAACGGAACTGAGCTACTCTTCACGACAACCTGTATCGCCGGCTACGAATACACTGAGCCTATTGACAGGTCTTATGTGTCACAGGTGAGATACTTCTGAGAAAAAGCCGTCCTGGTTGTGATTGTGCAGTGTGTCTTGTTACAGATGAGATACTTCTGAGAAAAGGCCATCCTAGTTGTGAGTGTACAGTGTGTCCTGTTACAGATGAGATACTTCTGAGAAAAGGCCATCCTAGTTGTGAGTGTGCAGTGTGTCCTGTTACAGATGAGATACTTCTGAGAAAAGGCCATCCTAGTTGTGAGTGTACAGTGTGCCCTGTTACAGATGAGATACTTCTGAGAAAAGGCCATCCTAGTTGTGAGTGTACAGTGTGTCCTGTTACAGATGAGATACTTCTGAGAAAAGGCCATCCTAGTTGTGAGTGTACAGTGTGTCCTGTTACAGATGAAATACTTCTGAGAAAAGGCCATCCTAGTTGTGAGTGTGCAGTGTGTCCTGTTACAGATGAGATACTTCTGAGAAAAGGCCATCCTAGATGTGAGTGTACAGTGTGTCCTGTTACAGATGAGATACTTCTGAGAAAAGGCCATCCTAGTTGTGAGTGTACAGTGTGTCCTGTTACAGATGAGATACTTCTGAGAAAAGGCCATCCTAGATGTGAGTGTACAGTGTGTCCTGTTACAGATGAGATACTTCTGAGAAAAGGCCATCCTAGTTGTGAGTGTACAGTGTGTCCTGTTACAGATGAGATACTTCTGAGAAAAGGCCATCCTAGTTGTGAGTGTGCAGTGTGTCCTGTTACAGATGAGATACTTCTGAGAAAAGGCCATCCTAGTTGTGAGTGTGCAGTGTGTCCTGTTACAGATGAGATACTTCTGAGAAAAGGCCATCCTAGTTGTGAGTGTGCAGTGTGTCCTGTTACAGATGAGATACTTCTGAGAAAAGGCCATCCTAGTTGTGAGTGTACAGTGTGTCCTGTTACAGATGAGATACTTCTGAGAAAAGGCCATCCTAGTTGTGAGTGTACAGTGTGCCCTGTTACAGATGAGATACTTCTGAGAAAAGGCCATCCTAGTTGTGAGTGTACAGTGTATCCTGTTACAGATGAGATACTTCTGAGAAAAGGCCATCCTAGTTGTGAGTGTACAGTGTGTCTTGTTATAGCTCTCCACCCGCACCCTCAACCATAGGGCCTTGGGACAGAGCCTGCTTGCAATGAAGTACCCAGAACCTGGGACGAAACAATTCTAACCCAGGCCCAATACCAAGAAGTTTTCTGACGAATTCGTTAAGCCGTCTGCTTGACGCTACGAAGGTTATGGTTTCGATTCCTGTCATTCAATTCATTTTTTTTTTTTGAGGGGGGGGGGGAGAGACTTCTGGGGTTGTCGCTGGAGCTACGGAGTTGAAGTTTTGTGCGTGGCTTTCGGTAGACCGCCCTCTGGAAATAGACCGATATGGGTTAAAACCCGGTGCGATGAAGTCGATCTTAAGTCCCTGAACCCTCTTTAAAGCGAAATGCCAGCAGTCCGTGTGAGCCGTGCTGGATACTGACCCGATGACCTCCCAATATGCCTATCCATAGACGTGAAGCCGCAGTACTGGGCCACCCTACAGGTTTCTGGGCTGGAGAGGGAAAGGAGAGGTCTGTACCTCAGTACAGTGAAGAATGTCATTTGGTAACGGGTCGAGGGATAGGTCTATCGGTGTTATTCCTATAGATGCAAGTCTTTCACAGAGCTAGACCACCTGAACGTCAGTTCATTTCATCTCATCTCACCGTATCATCTCATCTCCTCTCAACATCTCATCTCATCACATCTCACCTCATCATCTAATCATGTTATCTCATTTCACCATCACATCATAACATCTCATCTCATTATCTCATCTCATCATCTCATAATATCACCTCAAATCATCATCTCATCTCAGCTCATCATCTGATCATCTCATCTCATTTCATCATCTCATATCATCATATCTTCTCATCTCATCATCTCATTTCATCTTATCTCATCTCATCATCATCTCATCTTGTTCCTTTTGTACCTTGCGGTGTCGCGGTGAAGTATAAACATCAGGAGTTGCCCATTTAGGGGCTTCAAACACCGAGATTCCTACGGAGTCTAATTCTCTCTGTCCGACGTTTACATGCCGATCTCACTGATGTAGGAGTTAATGTCTTTCTCCGTAATCCCATATATTCTCGTGATAAAGCAGATGCGCGAGAATCGTCAGTGGTTCGCGCCGCGCTGGTAACTTGCGGGAGTATGTGAACCGGCCGCTCAGAAAGCAGTGGCAAACTTCTGAGCGTAATCTTGTCTAGTACAGCAACAACAGCTGAAAAATGCTGGTGTTGACTGCAGCGTCCTGTTAGGGATATGCAACATTTTTTTAAAAATCGTTTACATGGTTCCATTTGATCTACACATCATTGCTTGTTGTGGTATACTGTCAGCTGGTAGCCTAGTTATGTGACCAAACTATTTCTTGAAGCAACCGACGAAAACCAAGACATAATTTTCGCGAAAAACGTCGACGAAAACTGAAACCGACGAAAACCGAAGGCAACGAAAACCGAGGTTTGACTGTATTACAGTTTTAATGTATGTGCATGTTTTATTTCTTTCTGGCAGCGGCGCCATATGCATGTTCGCCTGGGCGTGCTGTTGGTTTGTCGGGTCTGCTATCGTGTGCACTTTTCACATTGGGCAGTTAAGTGCATTGTGTGTAACATTCACTGGACCAGGAACGGAACATTGTGAAATGACCCTCTGCCGTAAAGTTGGAATTGCCACTAACGATTAACTAATAGAACGTTGTTAGTTAGTCAACGTAACATCGTCAGTGCACATCGCATCGAACCATTCAGGCCATAAGTGCCTTGCTATGATACACAGAGACAGACACATCAGGCGGCACCGTAAGGGATCTTCATTAGGGGGCGGTAGTTTTTAAGAGCCGGTTTCGTGGCTTAGAGGTTATGACGTTCCTCCGTAATCTCGTATACTCTCGTCGGTAACGTGATGACGGTGAGAATCAGCAGTGGTTCTAATCGCATCGGTAACTTACAGGGTATGTGAGCCGACCGCTCAAAAAGCAATGGCAAACTACTGAGCGTAATCTTGCCAAGAAATCAACATACAGCTGAAAGATGCTGGTGTTGACAGCGATGTCCTGTAAAGGATATGCAAAAAAAATGTTTTTAAGAAAATAAAAACATGTAAGGGGCGGCATTTCGAAGACATGCACAATACTGAGAAAATCTACCGCGCGGTACGGTCAATGACGACAAAAGTGTTGTGCTGGTTGAATGTTTTTATTGAAAACTTTGCAATATACTATTTTATCATATTGTAAACATAGAAAGGGTGTCGTTTAATTCTAATGTTATTTTCTTCAGTTTGATCTTGTGTGTGATCGAGAAACCTTTTCGGACTTCTCTCAAACCATGTTGGCCTTGGGTATGTTGATGGGAGCCTTCTGCTTCACCGCTTTAGCAGACAGGTATGGAGCCTTACATTGATTGGGGTTCACCTCACCGCCTAAACCATTTAGATAATGCACCGACATTGTTTATGGTTTTAACATTTTCATTGCGATAGTAACAACACATTACATGGTTTTGTCACCTCACAAGAATGCCCTGGTACTGTCTACCACAAGCAACCACATTGAAAACAAAATATATTTGATACAGAACAAGGGCCAGACACGGTACACAATCAAATGAGCAAGTATTATAATGTACTAGCTGACCCGGCCCGGCTTCGCCCAAGCCCTGGTGGGGAGCATCTCATTTAATTCATATAAGTAGTCATATAAGTTCTCGTTCCCGACTATCTATCTGTCTGTCTGTCTGTTTGTCTGTCTGTCTGTCTGTCAGTCTGTCTGTCTGTCTGTCTGACACGGTCCGGCTTCCCCCAGCCCCTGATGGGGAGCATCTCATTTAATTCATATAAGTAGTCATATAAGTTCCCGTTCCCGACTATCTGTCTGTCTGTCTGTCTGTCTGTCTGTCTGTCTGTTTGTCCCTCTCTGTCTGTCTGTCTGCCTGTCTGTCTAATCATTTATTGGTTGCAGTTAGAACAACCTTAGATAAACGAAGACCAACTTACAAAAAGCATTAGAAAGAGCACTTGAAAGATCTTTATATCTTCCCCCAACAATTAACTTGGGTAAATAGAGCGGCGGCAGCAGCAGCTGCAGAAGAAGAAAAAGGAGGAGTAGGAGGAGGGAGGAGGAAGAGGGAGGTGGAGGAGGGAGGAGGAAGAGGGAGGTGGAGGAGGGAGGTGGAGGAGGGAGGAAGAGATAGGCGGAGAGATGCGGAGAGAGGAGGAGGAGGGAGGATGAGGAGTAGGGAGGAATACGAGGGAGGAGGAGGGAGGAGTAGGAGGGAGGAGGAAGAGGGAGGAGGAGGAGGAGGGAGGAGGAGGAAGGAGGATGAGGGAGGAGGAGGAGGGAGGAGGAGGAGAGAAGGAGGAGGAGGAGGGGAGGAGGAGGGGGAGGGAGAAGGAGGAAGGAGGAGGAGAGAGGAGGAGGGAGGAGGAAGAGGGAGGAGAAGGAGGGGAGGAGGAGGAGGGAGGTGGAGGGAGGAGGGAAGAGGAGAGAGAAGGAGGATGAGAAGTGAGGAGGAGGGATTAGGAGGAGGAGAGGGAGGAGAAGGAAGGAGCAGGGGGAGAAGGGAGGAGGAGGGAGGAAGAGGGAGGAGAAGGAGGATAAGGGAGAAGAGGGAGGATGGAGGAGGAGGAGGGAAGAGGAGGAGAGGAGAGGAGGAGAAGGGAGGAGGAAGGAAGAGGAGTGATTAGGAGGAGGGAGGAGGGCGAGGAGGCAGGAGGAGGAGGAAGAGGGAGGAGGAGGGAGGAGGAGGAGGAAGAGGGAGGAGGAGGGAGGAGGGAGAGGGGGGAGGGGAAGAGGAAGAGAGTAGGAGGAGGAGGGGAGAGGAGAAGGAGGGTGATTATAACGCATATGCCTGTAGATAACTGCAGCGAAAAGGTGGGTCTGTCTATCTATCTGACCCGGCGTGGCTTCGTCCAGCTCCTAGCGGGGAGCGTCTCATTAAATTCATACAACAAAAAAAGTTACTTAAAAGAATGTCCTTCCACACACCATCCATTATTTTTGATGAAAACTGTTTTTAATCACCTTCATGACTGTAGATAACTTCTTTAAGCATAAAAAGATGAGTTACAATGTTATGCATTATGCATTATTTTCTTAAGCATAAAAAGATGAGTTACAATGCTATGCATTATGCATTATTGTTATGAAAACTTTGAAAATGCCTTAAAGATTATATCATTATTTATTATAACTCTTAGGAGATAGCTCTAAGCTAAAGAGAGCTAAAATAGAGCTTAGGAAGAGGGCAAGTGACGTAATAGGATAGGAGACCAGACAGGAGAGACACTATCGCTATAAATAGTGATAACGGGACACCCTTGTGTCAACAAGGAGGGCAACCAGTGCAGATGAGCGGGGTTACCCAAGAGACTGGGAAACCGGGTACACGAGAAAGGACCAAGTAACTCTGGTCAACACAGCCCAGTGCCCAGCACGTAAACCAACGAACGCACGCTGAGCTAATTGCTTGTGGTTGAACACGCCACGCTCAGCGAGCTCAGACAGACATCAGACGGCGTAGGAATCAGACGTGTATCCGCTAGGGATACTTTGTGGTTATTAAGGACAATATAATAGTTATAATAGTCTAGCTTAGCTTCAATAGTTATAATGTATATATCATCCCCTCATTCCATCTTATCGTCGTCACATTCTATGTTCAATACCGTTGTGGTATTCCGCTCATGGAGCTATTGTTGATCAGCTCCGAATAAACATGTATCCTTTTGCAACCAATACGAGTTATCACTTTCGTGTAGTGCAAAAGAAAGGAATCCTTGTATGCCTGTCGCAAGTGAGTTAAAAATAACCGGTAAATAACTATAGACAAAGAGTTTATAAGTCTTTGAAAACCATGCAACAATATGACTATAAGGTATATAGCAATGTTATTAAAAGTTATGCCCCTTGAAATAACTTTTACAGAGTTAAGTCCCCTCGCTATATTGAAATTATAATGAAAAATGCAATATTAAATAATATTAAGTAATTAGCCGATTTCACACTAAAAAAAATATGACAGTTGGCAGTGCGGGAATGAGAGGAAGACGTGTAGAAAATTTCATCTCAATCGGATGGACCGTTCGCGAACGCATAAAGGACACACACACACACACATACATCCTTTTTCATATATAAGATTATAATTTCCGTTCACTGGGCATTACAATTGCGGATGATACCACAAAACAAAGTAAATAACATGATAATCCTGGTATGGCGATATATCGTCCTTCTGTCCACATGGGAGGTCACAAATGACGATATATTATCCTTCGACAATGAATCAGTTAAGTGAGTGTTAAATAATTTATGATATTCAAGAAAATAGAATTGTCTGGGCACGATTAAACAGACAAGCTTGTGTCTTTTGTTTCCTCAGGTATGGCAGGAAGCCTACCTACCTTGTCAGCCACTTGTTGCTGCTTATTGTGTCCGTTGCCATCGCCTTCTCGCCAAACTTCACAGTGTTTATAATCCTGAGGTTTCTCTTGGGATGTTTCCAGCAGGTTCGTGTTATCTCGCTTTATGTCAGCCCTTTCTAGTAATTTATGCTTGTTTCATTAATTGTAATTCATTTATTAAGCATTAGCTGACCCGGCCCTGCTTCGCCCAGACCTTGTGGGGAGCATCTAATTTAATTCATATAAGTAGTCATATAAGTTCCCGTTACCGACTATCTGTCTGTCTGTCTTTCTGTCTGTCTGTCTGTCTGACCCGGCCCGGCATCGCCCAGCTCCTGGTGTTGAGCATCTCATTTAATTCATATAAGTAGTCATATAAGCTCCCGTTCCCGTTCCCGACTATCTATCTGTCTGTCTATCTGTCTGTCTGTCTGTCTGTCTGATCCGGCCCGGCTTCGCCCAGCCCCTGATGGGGAGCATCTAATTTAATTCATATAAGTAGTCATATAAGTTCCCGTTCCCGACTGTCTGTCTGTCTGTCTGTCTGTCTGTCTGTCCCTCCCTCTCTGTCTGTCTGTCTGTCTGTCTGTCTGTCTGTCTGTCTGCCTGTCTGTCTAATCATTTATTGGTTGCAGTTAGAACAACCTTAGATAAACGAAGACCAACTTACAAAAAGCATTAGAAAGAGCACTTGAAAGATCTTTACACCTTCCCCTACAATTAACTTGGGTAAATGGAGCGGCGGCAGCAGCAGCAGCAGAAGAAGAAAAAGGAGGAGTAGGAGCTGGGAGGAGGAAGAGGGAGGTGGAGGAGGGAGGAGGAGGGAGGAGTAGGAAGGAGGAAGAGATAGGCGGAGAGAGGAGGAGGAGGGAAGAGGAGGGAGGAGGAAGGAGGAGGAGTAGTAGGGAGGAATAGGAGGGAGGAGGAAGGAGGAGGAAGAAGGAGGAGGGAGGAGGATGAGGGAGGAGGGAGGAGGAGGAGGGAGTAGGAGGAGGGAGGAGAAGAACGCAGGAGGAGGAGGGGGGAGGAGGGAGGAGGAGAGGGAGGAGGAGGGAGGCGGAGGGAGAAGGAGGAGGGAGGAGGAGGGAGGAGGAAGAGGGAGAAGGAGGAGGCAGGAGAAGGAGGGGAGGAGTAGGAGGGATGTGGAGGAGGGAGGAGGAGGGAGGAGGTAAAGGGAGGAGAGAGGATGAGCAGGGAGGAGGAGAAGGGATGAGGAGGAGGAGGGGGAGGAGGAGGAAGGAGGAGGAGGGAGGAAGAGGGAGGAGGAGGAGGAGGGAGGAGGGGGAGGACGTAGGAGGAGGGAGGAGGAGTAGGGAGTAGGGGGAGAGAGGAGGAGAAGGGAGGAGGAAGGAAGCGGAGTGATTAGGAGGAGGGAGGAGGGCGAGGAGGCAGGAGGAGGAAGAGGGAGGAGGAGGAAGAAGGAGGAGGAAGAGGGAGGAGGAGGAGAAAGAGGGAAGAGGAGGAGGGAGAGGGAGGAGGGGGAGAGGAGGAGGAGGAGGAGGATTATAACGCATATGCCTGTAGATTTAATAATGGCTGAAGGTGTTCCATGTCTTCTTAGAGTTGGCGACAGTGTAAAGAAATATAAAATCTTCATACTTGATAGAGATAAGGTAACTATTATTTATTTATTCTTTAAGCATAAAAAGATGAGTTACAATGTTATGCATTATGCATTATTTTTATGAAAACTTTGAAAATGCCTTAAAGATTGTATCATTATTTATTATAACTCATATGCCGGTACATAACTATGGACTAATAGTTTATAAATCTTTGAAAACGATGCAACAATATGACTATAAGTTATACAGAAAAGTTATGCCCCTTGAAATAACTTTTACAGAGTTAAGTCCCCTCGCTGTATAGAAATTACAATGAAAAATGGAAAATTAAATAATATTGGGTAAGCAGCCGATTTCACACTAAAAAAATATCACAGTGGGCTGCGCTGGAATGAAAGGAAGACGTGTAGAAAATTTCATCTCAATCGGATTGGCCGTTCGCGAACGCATAAAGGACATACGGACATACAGGCGGAGATTGCCTTTTATATATAAGATTCATTCATTCATTCATTCATTCATTGATTCATTCATTCATTCATTCATTCATTCATTGGCGGCCTCAACTTCATGGAACTCAGAACACGATAGTGTTTGCTCTACCTCCTGGAGTTGGTGTCAGTGTGAATTAAAGCTTATTGTCCCCTAAGCGTGCTTATTTTGAATGCACTTGTGTTGTCCTGTCTGTCCCCGAAGCGCACTGATTAAGAATGCGCCTATGTTGTCCTTGCTTGTGGCCAAGCCTGCTATGTCACAACTGTTAGCAATTTTGACCATCAGTCACTGTCGTAACCCTTCATATGAAGTGCATTATTTGCTCTATGTCCTGTACGTTTTTGTGTCTTAAACACCCACTGACAACTGTATGGTTTCACATATATTAACAGTATATCTTAGGGCAAACCATTATTCATATGACCTTTCATGATTTGTATCATGTATCAATACCGTCGACCAAAGAGAAGAAGCTTGCCACATGCTGCAAGGTCTGGATTTTCCAGAAAACTTTTTGAAGAAAACACCATGTCTCGTAAATTGGCTGAAAAAAGGCATCATGTCTCGGAAACAGGCTAAAGAATGCATCATGTCGCCGAAATTGGCTGAAGAAAACATCATGTCGTTGAAATTGGCTGAAGAAAACATCATGTCTCGGAAATTGAAATACTGTCGCCTTGTTAATGTTAAGAGGAGGTCAGCATGGTTTAACATTTCAAAACTCTTTTTATAACATTAAGTTGCACCCACTTAACGTATACGATACTTTTAATTTTTTCAGTCGCTACCTCAGTTTACTGTACGTATAGTGTTTTACACAGAGAAGCTTCGATCGCCTCTATAACAATGATAGAAATCCTGCCAAAGAAGTAGGTTCTGTACAACAGTTTAGTATTCTCATTCTCAAGTAAATGACGAAACGGGGACCATTGTTAAACAAGTGAAACGGTGCATCTATCTTGTAACTGTTATCTCATCTGACTGCGTGTGCCTTAAAGGGATTAGAACAAAATAGATATGGCAAAAGTTGTCTTTTGTAACATGGAAAACATACTGACCAATAAAAAGATGGCAGCTGCAACGAGAAAAAGAGTATTTACGTGCTACATAGTATTTGTACTTTGTATGGATGTGAAGCGTTGAAAATGAGAAGACAAGTTGAAAAACATGTGATGGCAGTGAAGATGTAGTTCCTGAGGGAAATGCAAAGACTACTATGGAGGGACAAGAAAAACCAATAAGAAATTCCTAAAAGAAGCAAATAAAATCCGTAAACTGATTAGAGAAATTCGACGTAGACAGTCAACATTTGTGGCATGTTATGAGAAGACAGAAACTGGAGAACTTAATGATAACTGGCAAGATTGAGGGGATAAGAACAAGGGGAAGGTAGAGAAGTAAATACCTGGATGCCTAGCCATATGGCATGGTCGAGACAAGAACACCGATCTGGCCACGACTCTGGTGATCGTGTGATATGGCTAATCACAACAGCCTACGCTTATAGGTTTTAACATTCATTTACAGCCACTTAATACATGTTCAATCGTTACTTCAGATTAATAGACACATTGTTTTGAACAGGGGATGGGTTTGGTCTCGTCCATTATGTTGGTAGAAATGATGCCAACGGAGAAACGAGCGTTCCCGTCCGTGCTCGGGAACTTCACCTGGGCGGGAACACTGATGCTGCTCTGCCTGATCGCTTATCTGGCTAGGGACATCAGCTGGCGGTACACGGAGCTCATACTGGCTTCCAGTTCTGCTTACGTGTTAGTCCAGTGGTGGTGAGTTATCGCTGTCTGTTGACCTGCCCGTCATTTTTACAGATGCGCTGTTGGTTCTCTAGTCTGTTGTTAGACGTATTGTCCATTGATTTTACTGTTGATAGATAAGGTGTCGATTCTCTCTACGTTATTGTGTGTTAGATGCATTATCCAATTTTAATGGTGTTGACAGATACACTGTCGATATTTTTTTTTCTGTTAACATGTGAATTTATCATTGTTTGTTCTCCTGCCAGATGGACCAGTAATGGATAATCATAGGTATCCGTTCTCCCTACCTAAGACTCCATCTGTAATATCCAATCCCCCTATCTAAGGCTACATCTATAACATCACATCTCCTTACCTAAGACTAGATCTATAATATCCCATCTAGTTACCTAAGACTAGATCTATAATATCCCATCTCACTACCTAAGACTAGATATAAAATATCCAAGAATACTTGTTCCAGCAGCGAGACGCCGTCGTCTTTTGGAGGGACATGTTCGAATTCCGGTCGATAACTATAGTTTTCAATTTTTACGTTCTACAGTGCATCCTCTAGTCTCTACTTCCTTCTTCTCACTTCTATGAGTGCCAAAAACATACTACGCATGTTTAGTTACGAACTGTCTTTGTGGCCTCATGGGGTTCCTCAATTGATATTCCAATGTAGTGTGTGTGCAGCATTGGAACCCACCAATGATTTATCTAATATACTGGACACAATATTACGGTCTGATATGGTCGTGTGTTATTTGTTTATTTGTTACTAGCTGACCCGGCCCGGCTTCGCCCAGATCCTGGTGGGGAGCATCTCATTTAATTCATATAAGTAGTCATATAAGCTCCCGTTCCCGTTCCCGACTATCTATCTGTCTGTCTGTCTGTCTATCTGTCTGTCTGTCTGACCCGGCCCGGCTTCGCCCATACCCTGATGGGGAGCATCTCATTTAATTCATATAAATAGTCATATAAGCTCCCGTTCCCGACTATCTGCCTGTCTGTCTGTCTGTCTATCTGTCTGTCTGTCTGTCTGAGGATTAGGAGGAGGGAGGAGCAGGGAGAGGGAGGAGGAGTACTCAGGAGGAGGAGGAGGGAGAAGCGTGGAGGAGGAGCAGGGAGAGGGAGGAGGAGGGAGAAGGAGGAGGAGGGGGAGGAGGGGGAGGAGGGAGAGAAGGAGGATTATAACGCATATGCCTGTAGATAACTGTAGCGAAAAGGTCCACCTATTTGAGAAATATGCAACAATTTTACATATATAGCAATGATATTAGAAGTTATGTCCCCTCGCTATATATACATTAAAATGTAAATTAAAATATTAAATAATATTAATTAAATATGTTTTACACTAAAAAAATATGACAGTTGGCAGCACGGGAATGAGAAGAAGACGTGTAGAAAATTTCATCTCAATCGGATGGACCGTTCGCGAACGCATAAAGGACATACATACATACATACAGACGGAGATTCTCTTTTATATATATAGATTTGACCTGTGCTGGTTTAACATAAAATTCTTAGATATATTGTGTTATCTCAATGGTTAAATACGAATAATATCCGTATTCCATAGCTGTGGGTTCATTTGTATGATAGACCTGGCTAATGAAGACACTTTTTAGGGGTGTCTAGCTGGTCATGCGTCGAAGTACACTTGTTCCTACAGCGAGGCACCGTCGTCATGTGGAGGTGACAGGTTTTAATCCCAGTCGGTAGCTATAACTTTCAATTTTTATGTTGTCTGCTGCGTCCTCTAGTCTCTACTTCCTTCTTCTCACTTCTAAGAGCGCCAAACAATACCATATGTGTTTATTTATGAACTGTCTTGGAGGCCTCAGGGGGTATCTCCAATTGATATTCCTGTGTAGTCTGATCTATCTACCCAATCTGGATCTATATTATCTCATCTCCCTACCTGAGACTCGATTTATAATATCCAATCTCCCTACATAAGGCTAGTTCTCAGATATATGATCCCCCTATCCAAGTCTAGATGTATAATATCATATCTCCCTTCCCATTCTAAATCTATAATATCCGATCTCCCTACATAAGGCTAGTTCTCAGATATATGATCCCCCTACCCAAGTCTAGATGTATAATATCCTATCTCCCTTCCCATTCTGAATCTATAATATCCGATCTCCGTACCTCAGACTCGATTTATAATATCCGATCTCCCTACGCGAGACTCAGTCTATAATATCTGATCTCCCAACAAAAGACTGGATCTGTGGTATCCAGTCTTCTTACCTAAGGCTGGACCTCAGATATCCAATCTCCCTACCTACGACTGGACCTCAGAGGGAAGAGGATGGATGGGACATATGACCTTAGAAATTCATCATCATCTTGTACCATGTCGAGCGTCGGCGGTCATTGTTCGCCATCTCACACGATTACCAGAGTCGTGGATATGCTTCGTGTTCCCGTCTCGATGGTGCCATGTAGCCAAATTAACCATATATATATATATATGGTTAGAGAAGGTCAACCAGAGAGATGAATGGAGACGGATTGTATCTGCAGCAAAGAACCTCAATGGCTCGGAACGCTGAAGAAGAATATATATATATATATATATATATATATATATATATATATATATATATATATATATATATATATATATAGCACTTGGGCGCCAGTTCGCAACTGCGAGCTCTATCAAGATAAGTCACCTGAACAAGTCAAGAAGCCTGATACGGGAGAAAATGGCAAGTTGCAAGAACTCCAAAAGACACGTGGCAACCAAGATGTGCAGCGTGGGAGCCGACAAGACCGTAAAGAAGACGAACGTGGAGAGCCTGCCTGTAAGATGTAACAAAGAACCTGAAACTACAGTCACTACTGAAGCTGCCACTAGTAAGAGCGACGACAGCCCGCCACAGACAATAGCCAAAACAGTGGAGAGGAAGGAGGAGAAAGACACCAGAGTCAGAAACACCGACTCAAAAACAGTCATATGGGTTGTCAAGCTGATTCAAGTGGAGCTGTCGGATGAACAAATCCAGAAGCAGCTGCAGGAAGAAAATCTTCACATCAGAATCCTGAAGGCAGAGCGGATTCTGACGTACTCAAGGATCCCTAAAACGCTGGCGGTGGTGACGGCTTAGGGCAGCGAGATACTACACCATGTATCGATAAACCAAAAACTACCACAGCCCGATGGATTCATACTAGAAATCACGCAATGTTCCAGATGCCAGAGGGCTGGCCACAGCAAAGCAATATGCCGCAGCAAGACGGAAATATGCCGGTACTGCGCCGATCACCTCGCCTTCAAAAAGTGTCCGCTGGCCAAGCTGGACACAGACTTCCGAGCACCCAACAAGAGAAAGTGCGCCAACTGCCTGGGCAAGCATGGAGCAAGATACTTGGGCTGTCCGTACCTCCAAAATCACCGAGACGTTCTAAAGGTCGCCATTACCACAAAGACACCGTACAAAGAAGCAAGTCGGAGGTGCGAGACAGCCACGGGTATATCACAAGCTGAAAGAGATCAACTGCAAAACCAGATAGACGAGTTGTAGAAGCAAGTCAAGGCACTTCTGACGCCGACTCCGACCAGCGACAACGAGAAATGCTGGCTGAAATAAAGGAAATCCACCAAAACATCAAGCAAGAAGTGGAACATATGGCACTGATAAAGAAGGAAAACAAAGAAATCCTACAAACCATTAAATCAGAGCGAGAACTACAAAAAGCTGAAATGGAACTTTTCCAAAACAAACCAACAGAAGCCATATAAGAAACCACAGAGAAACCGCAATATGAAAATCAAGAGTTCGAGCCTGAACCACAAGCCAGCAGCCCAACCACGACGCCCGAGAAGAGGAAACCAATATCCCGCCAGACATCCGAAGAAAACCGAGATGAGCACCATGAGGACGGCACGGAGAGGCACCAGGGACCTACCTTGGAGGAGTTGCGAGAATCGGCAAGAATGGAGGAACGCAGGCGCCAGGAATTCAGAAGGCGCTGGGAAGAAAAGGAAAACAAGAATACCAAGAAACTCAGGAGACCGGTAGAATACCCAGAGATACACTATGAACCTGAGGACGGATCCGGCTACGAGTACTATATAGAAGACGGAGAGATGATCCCATGGCTGACTGCAGAGGAAGAAATCGAAAGGCAACAGAAACTCAAAATCGAAAGTGAAAAAGGGCGCAAGGAGGGAAATGAAAACATCCAAAAGCAGCTAAAGAAAATACACAAAAAGGAGGCAAAAAGACCAAATAAAAAGTCCTTTTAAGGACTGCACACAGTCAAGCCAGACGAGCCAGGAGCCTTCACCAACAAAAGAAACCACCAGGAGACGGGAACAAAGGACAACCGCCGACCAACCCCCCAGCTGACGACACAGACACAAACGCTTACATGACCAGTCCGAGATAGGACTTACTCGTAAGAGCGCACAAGACAAGACACAGGGTACAAAGAGGATTGTAAGATTATTTATTCTGAATGAGAAGAACAGCAAAGAGGTGTAGCCTTATGTTGGACCGGCAAACATCAAATTCTATTAAAGGTTATTGGGCTGTGTCAGACAGAGTTCTGTTAGTAAAATTGAACGGAAGACCTTTTAAAATAAATGTCATTCAAGTATATGCTCCAACAAGTGAATGCAGTGAAGAAAGTATAGATGAATTTTATAATGACATGGGGCGTGCTTTGAAGAAATGTAAAAATGAAAAAATCAGAAATAAATATTATAATGGATGATTTCAAAGCAAAATTGGAAATGAAGGCGAAGGATGCAGTTTAGGCAACCATGGTTTTTGAGAGCGAAACAGACTTTTGGAATGGGCAAAAGAACAAGAAATGGTTTTAGAAAATACCTGGTTTAAACAATATCTTAGACGATTATGGACATGGAGGAGTCCAGACAGCAGGATTAAAAACCAGCTAGATTACATCCTTATTTGGAGGTTTCCAAATGCGCTAACAGTCGCAAAAACAGTTCCCAATGCAGACTGTTACAGTGATGATCACTGATTAATTTCAGACACACTGGGGGTAAAGTTAAAGAAAGTCAAGTATACAACCGGAAACACTAAATATGATTTGTGCAAATTGAAAACTGACAAAGAAATACAAAATAATTTCAACATAGAAGTAAAGAAAATTTTTGATATATTGTCTGATCTAGAGATCCTATTTCAAGATGTTGATGATCAATGGGAAATGTTGAAGAATTCAATCAGCTGAGCTGCAGAAAAAAACTATTCCAAAATTAAAGAAAGTAGGTCGGCAGACATGGATGACTGAAGACATTTTACAGCTAATGGAAACAAGAAGACGGAACAAAAATAATCCTGCCAAATATAAAGAAACTAGCTGACCCGGCCCGGCTTCGCCCAGTTCTTGGTGGGGAGCATCTCATTTAATTCATATAAGTAGTCATATAAGTTCCCGTTCCCGTTACCGACTGTCTGTCTGTCTGTCTGTCTGTCTGTCTGCTGACCCGGCCCGGCATCGCCCACCTCCTGGTGTGGAGCATCTCATTTAATTCATATAAGTAGTCATATAAGCTCACGTTCCCGTTCCCGACTATCTATCTGTCTGTCTGTCTATCTGTCTGTCTGTCTGTCTGATCCGGCCCGGCTTCGCCCAGCCCCTGATGGGTAGCATCTCATTTAATTCATATAAGTAGTCATATAAGTTCCCGTTCCCGACTGTCTGTCTGTCTGTCTGTCTGTCTGTCTGTCTGTCTGTCTGTCTAATCATTTGTTGGTTGCAGTTAGAAAAACCTTAGATAAACGAAGACCAACTTACAAAAAGCATTAGAAAGAGCACTTGAAAGATCTTTACATCTTCCCCAACAATTAACTTGGGTAAATGGAGCAGCTGCAGCAGCAGAAGAAGAAGGAAAAGGAGGAGTAGGAGCTGGGAGGAGGAAGAGGGAGGTGGAGGAGGGAGGAGTAGGAGGGAGGAAGAGATAGGCGGAGAGAGGAGGAGGAGGGAAGAGGAGGGAGGAGGAAGGAGGAGGAGTAGTAGGGAGGAGGAGGGATTAGGAGGAGGAGAGAGGAAGAGGAAGGAGGAGGAGGGAGGAGGAGGAGGCAAGAGGAGGTAGGAGGAGATGGGAGGAGGAGGGGAGGAGGAGGGGGAGGAGGAAAGGGAGGAGGAGGGAGGAGGGGGAGGAGGGAGGAGGAAGAGGGAGGAGGAAGAAGGAGGAGGAAGGAGAAGAAGGGGGAGGAGGAAGGAGAAGGAGGGAGGAGAAGAACGCAGGAGGAGGAGGGGGAGGAGGGAGGAGGAGGGAGGAGGAGAGGGAGGAGGAGGGAGATGGAGGAGGAGGAGGAGGGAGGAGGCAGAGGGAGAAGGAGGAGGGAGGAGGAGGGAGGAGGAAGAGGGAGAAGGAGGAGGGAGAAGGAGGAGGGGGAGGAGGGAGGATGAGGAGGGAGGAGGAGGAAGAGGGAGGAGGAGGAGGGATGTGCAGGGGGGAGGAGGAGGAAGGAGGTAGAGAGGAGGAGGAGGGAGGAGGAGAGAGGATGAGGAGGGAGGAGGAGAAGGGAGGAGGAGAAGGGAGGAGGAGGGATGAAGAGGAGGGAGGAGGAGAGGTAGGAAGAGGGAGGAGGAGGAGGGGGAGGAGGAGGGAGGAAGAGGGAGGAGGAGGAGGGAGGAAGAGGAAGGAGAATGAGGAGGAGGGAGGAAGGGGAGGACGTAGGAGGAGGAGGAGGGAGGAGGAGGGAGTAGGAGGAGAGAGGAGGAGAAGTGAGGAGGAAGGAAAAGGAGTGATTACGAGGAGGGAGGAGGGCGAGGAGGCAGGAGGAGGAAGAGGGAGGAGGAGGAAAGAGGAGGAGAAAGGAGGAGGAAGAGGGAGGAGGAGGGAGGAGGAAGGAGGAGGAGGAGAAAGAGGGAAGAGGAGGATGGAGGAGGGAGAGAGAGGAGGGGGAGGAGGAAGAGGGAGGAAGAGATAGGCGGAGAGAGGAGGAGGGAAGAGGAGGGAGGAGGAAGGAAGAGGAGTAGTAGGCAGGAGGAGGGATTAGGAGGAGGAGAGAGGAGGAGGAGGGAGGAGGATGAGGGAGGAGGAGGGGAGGATGAAGAGGGAGGAGGAGGAGGGGGGAGGAGAAAGGAGGAAGAGGGAGGAAAAAGAGGGAGGAGGAAGGAGAAGGAGGAGGAGAAGGAGGGAGGAGAAGAACGCAGGAGGAAGAGGGAGGAGGAGTGAGATGGAGGAGGAGGAGGGAGATGGAGCAGGAGGAGGAGAGAGGAGGAGGAGGGAGAAGGAGGAGGGAGGAGAAGGAGGGGGAGGAGGAGGAGGGAGGATGAAGAGGGAGGAGGAGGAGGGATGTGGAGGGAGGAGGAGGAGGGAGGAGGAGGAAGGAGGTAGAGGGATGAGGAGGAGGGAGGAGGAGAGAGGATGAGGAAGGAGGAGGAGAAGGGAGGAGGAGAAGGGATGAGGAGTAGGGAGGAGGAGATGGAGGAAGAGGGAGGAGGAGGGAGGAGAAGGAGGGAGGAGAAGGAGGAGGAGGGAGGAAGAGGGAGGAGAAGGAGGAGGAGGGAGGAGGGGGAGGACGTAGGAGGAGGGAGGAGGGAGGAGGAGGAGAGAGGAGGAGAAGGGAGGAGGAAGGAAGAGGAGTGATTAGGAGGAGGGAGGAGGGCGAGGAGGCAGGAGGAGGAAGAGGGAGGAAGAGGGAGGAGGAGGAAGGAGGAGGAAGAGGGAGGAGGAGGGAGGAGGAGGAGAAAGAGGGAAGAGGAGGATGGAGGAGGGAGAGGGAGGAGGGGGAGGGGAAGAGGAAGAGGGTAGGAGGTGGAGGAGGGGAGAGGAGAAGGAGGAGGAATATAACGCATATGCCTGTAGATTTAATAATGGCTGAAGTTGTTCCATGTCTTCTTAGAGTTGGCGACAGTGTAAAGAAATATAAAATCTTCAAACTTGATAGAGATAAGGTAACTATTATTTATTTATTCTTTAAGCATAAAAAGATGAGTTACAATGTTATGCATTATGCATTATTTTTATGAAAACTTTGAAAATGCCTTAAAGATTGTATCACTATTTATTATAACTCATATGCCGGTATATAACTATGGACTAAAAGTTTATAAATCTTTGAAAACGATGCAACAATATGACTATAAGTTATACAGAAAAGTTATGCCCCTTGAAATAACTTTTACAGAGTTAAGTCCCCTCGCTGTATAGAAATTACAATGAAAAATGAAAAATTAAATAATATTGGGTAAGCAGCCGATTTCACACTAAAATATATCACAGTGGGCTGCGCTGGAATGAAAGGAAGACGTGTAGAAAATTTCATCTCAATCGGATGGGCCGTTCGCGAACGCATATAGGACATACGGACATACAGACGGAGATTGCCTTTTATATATAAGATTCACAGAAAAGTCAGAACATTGTGTAACGAGGCAAAAGAAGCATGGCTCGAGAAAAAGTGCACAGAAATTGAAAAAGAACACAACAGTAAAAATACCAAACTGATGCACAAAAGAATTCAGTAGCTTACTAATCAAAGAACACATACATCAGCAGGCCGCCTAAAGAAAAAAGATTGAAAAATCATAATAGAAAAAGATCAGATATTACATGTATGGTCAGATTATGTGAAAAGCCTTTATGATGAGAACAGAGAAGAACAGTTTCTTCTTCTTCTTCAGCATTCCGAGCCATTGAGGTGTTTTGCTGTCTCCATTCCATACAAGCTGTCTCCATTCGTCTCTCTGGTTGACCTTCTCTTGCCAGTCGCTGAATCAAAGTGCTTGTAGGTCTGTATGTATATTATCTCTCCACCGTCTTCTTGGTCTACCTCGGGGTCTACGGTCATTTATTTCTTGAGTGTAAGCGAGTTTTGTTTCCCTATTATCATCCATTCTTTCTATATGCCACAGCCATTGCAGTCTATTAGCCTTCATGATACCAGTGATTAGCGGGGACTTAAACAGATCATAAATGTCTTTGTTGCTTCTTCTTTTTCACTCTGCACTTTGTGTATCCCTAATGGGCCCAAAAATGCGCCTTAAGACTTTGTTCTCAAAGGTTTGTAACAAGGCTTCGTCTCCTTTAGTTGTACTCCAGGTTTCAGAACCATACAGCACAACTGGTCTAATCAGTGTATTGTATATTGTGATCTTGGTGTTACGAGATAGGGCATTTGATTTTAGCAGATGTTGTAGTGCATAGTATATCTTATTTCCAGAGTTGATTCTAGCTTGTATTTCTTCGCTTATTATGTTGGAGCAGTTGAAGATTGTACCCAGGTATTTGTATGTTTCCGTTCCTTTAATGGTCTTATTATCTATTTGTATGTGGCCAGAGTTTTTAGCCGTTCCTTCTCTTGAAATTACCATATATTCTGTCTTATCTTGGTTGATAACCAGCCCCATTTGTTGAGCTCTTTCCTTTAAGTGAGTCAATATTTCCAATGTCTTTTGTTCATTTTCCTCTATAATATCTATGTCATCTGTATAACCAAGCAGTTTGGATGTTCCTCCAAAGGCACATTCCTCTTTTACCTTCCTTACAACTTTCTCTAGAACCATATTGAAAAGGAGCCGCGAAAGTACATCACCCTGTTTCAAGCCATATGTTATTTGGAAAGGGTCTGATTTCCTGCCTTTATATGTTACTATATTATAAGTATCTTCTATGCATAGTCTGGTCATGTTGATTAACTTTCTTGGTATTCCAAATTCCTGCATAGCATTCCATAGACTATTCCTATGGACACTATCATAAGCCTTTTTAAAATCCACAAAAATGTTATGGAGATCTCTTTTATATTCCCAACTTTTCTCGGCTATTTGTCGTAAGATAAATATCTGATCTATTGTTGATATGTTTTGTCTTAAACCCGCCTGGTAGTCACCTAATATGTCTTCTGAATATGGTTTTAGTCTATTTAGTAATACCGCAGATAGTATCTTATAGCTTATGGACAGCAGTGATATTCCTCTATAACTTCCACATTGGAACTTGTCTCCTTTCTTAAAGAACAGTATGATATTCAAAATAATAATGAAGGACTATCAATTTTTAAGATGGGAGTTCAGAATGCTCTTAACTATATGAAATCTGGCAAGACCTCCGGTTCAGACAGCATCACAACAGAAATTAGTAATGCTTTATAAGAGTACGGAATAGATAAAGCTACCAGAATCCTGGATGCCATAAATGATACTGGAGATATACCTCATGAATTATGTAAGTCTGTATTTACTGCATTCCCAAAGAAATCAGGATCTTTGGAATGTGATCAACATTGAGCAGTTAGTATAATGAATCACACCACGATGATTTTGTTAAGAATTATCTGCAAAGAGTTAAGAAGAAAATACAACCTGAAATAGGATAGGAACAATCTGGGTTTGTAGAAGGCAAGGGTACAGTAAATGCAATGTACATACTGAGAACAGTAATTGAACGTTCTGTAGAAGTAAACAAAGATCTACACCTCTGCTTTATTGACTACACAAAGGCTTTCGATAAAGTGAGACATGTCGACATGATAAGGATGCTTGAAGATCTACAAATTGATGGAAAAGACCTTAGACTTGTTAAAAACATTTACTGGAAACAACAAGCTGCCATAAGAATTGATAATGAAGTAGGTCAATATCAGCCTATTAAGAGAGGTGTGAGACAGGGATGTGTAATGTCTCTCAGATCTTTTTTTACCCTGTAAAGTGAAAATATTTTCAGAAATATAGAAGATATGGAAGGAATCAACATTGGAGGACGATACATCAATAACATTAGATATGCAGATGATAGTCTTGATTGCAGACAACGAACAGGGCCTGCAAAATTTAGTAGATGCGGTTGCTGCACACAGTGAATAACTAGGATTAGAATTGAATTGTAAGAAGACACAGATTAAGGTCGTCACTGGGAAGGAAGAAATACCACAATTTAATATACAGGTAAATGGGCATGTTCTTAAACAAGTGAATCGGTACAGCTATCTCGGAAAAGCCATAACATATGATGAGAGATGCCTTTAAGAGATTAGAACAAGAATTGCCATGGCGAAGGTGGCCTTTTGCAAGATGAAGAACATACTGACCAATAAAAAGATATCAATTGAAACGAGAAAAAGAGTGTTGAAGTGCTACATAAAACGTGTACGTCTATACGGATGTGAAGCGTGGACAATGAGTAGACAAGCTGAAAAACATCTGATGGCTGTGGAAATATGGGTTTTGAGGAAAATGCAAATAGTACCATGGACAGACAGAAAAACCAATGACCAAGTCCTACAAGAAACAAATGAAGATCGTAAACTGATTAGAGACAGTAGACATAGACAGTCAAAACTTTTTCGGTATGTTACGAGAAGAGATGAATTGGAGAACTTGGTGACAACTGGTGAGATCGAAGGGAGGAGACCAAAGAGACGACCAAGAATTAAATACCTGTACGGCTTGGCCACATGGCATTAGTTAGTTAGTTAGTCTTTCTTCTTGAGCCTAAGGCGTGGCATGGTCGAGACAAAAACACGGAGATGATCCACGACTCTGGTGATCGAGTGAGATGGCAAAACATGACCGCCCACGCTTTTCGGCATGGCACATGACGGGTGGTCCTTTCTGTGCAGTCTATGTTACTACAATGTCCAACAATTGTTGTAGGTCTGTTGCATTATCCGCCACAATACTGTGTCATCTGCATAGCGTATATTGATATTGTTTATATTATAAACTCCGATTAGTATTCCTGACTTCTCCTTGATCTCTCTCATTATTAGTTCGCTATATAGGGAGAAGGGTCATTCTGGGATGCACCAGAGACACACCAGTAGTGTGTATGCGTAACATCCTTGGTCTGCCGGCTGTTGCTGGTAGGCTCAAAGTGAAGCAGGCGAAGCCATACCTCAGAGTAGCTGCAGACACAGACCAACCACTGCATGAGGCGCTGGACGCAGTTAAGGGTCAGCGACTGATAAGAGGGAAATCATGGATGGCTCAGGCGGAGGATACGATCAGACAGGTGTGCCCCTTGGAGAACATTAGGCGTGGAGAGGAGTGGGTCAGAGTGCCAGCGGAGCAGTCAGACTTGTGCATAGTTATAATCACATTAAGCCGGGAGTGCAGGGTGTGGCCAGCAGGGGCCACGGAAGTGGATCTCCAGCAACTAATTCAGGACAATGCTCACTCGGGTGATGTGATTATCTACACAGATAGTTCGGTGTCAAGAGGTGAGAGAAGTGGCTGGGTGTTCATAGCCAAAGCGACGTTTGGTGCAGGAGAGCCTGGCATATGATACCACAACATCCAGCTTAAGAATAGAGATCAAAAAGCAGTCACTGCGGCTCTCCGCTGGATGGAGAATACGACACACACACACACACATCGTGATTGTAACTGACTCAGAAAGCATGCTGACGAGGGTGGGGACGGGTAGGCTTCGTGCGGAGTGGCTCGCTTCGCTTCGGAGGTCACGGGTGACAAGCATCACCTGGATCTTTTCTCCGGGGCATGCCGGTGTGCTGGGAAATGAACAGGCAGACAGATTGGCTGGCTCTGCAAAACTTGGTGGAGTATTGATACATGACAGGGCAGACGTGGTTGCGGCCTTGTGGGAGCACGTGCACACCTCGGAGGAGCAAATGGTTTACCATGGTCTGGCAAGAATGAGACAGCGAGGAGTGACGAGGGGATCTGGCCGACGCTCAACGCTCAGAGGAAAGTCGAGACGGACTTATAATCAGATTGCTACTGGTACTATTAGTGTTGGAACTCTTCGCTGGCTGCTAAGGATGGAGACGGAGTGCTTATGCGAATGCCCCGAATGCTGTGATGTCGATTCCTAAATCAATCAATCAATCAATCAATCAATCATAGGGAGAAGAGATCCGGTGACAAGACACACCCTTATCGTACTCCTAGCTTTATCTGTTCGTAACTACCCTCTTTATTTTCCATTTTAATTGCTGCTACTTGGTTCCAGTAAATAATCTTTATTATTCTTAAATATTTCCCATCAATGTTGATATCTTCCAACATTTTAATCAGTTCATCATGTTTTACTTTATCAAATGCCTTGGTGTAATCTATGAAGCACAAATATATGTCTTTCTGTGTCTCTATTGACCATTATATTAGTGTTCTTAATATATATATTAAGGAGAGGGTACAAACAATGCAATATATATATATATATATATATATATATATATATATATATATATATATATATATATATATATATATATATATCATCATCATCATCAAGTGCCGTGCCGGCTGGCGTAGGCGTTCATGGCTCTCCACAGATCTCGGTCTTTGGTGTTCTGGATCAACTCTGCTGATGATATTCCTCCATGCCACCGTCTCAGTCCGTCCAGCATCATTTCTCTTGGTCTGCCTCTGCCTCTCTTCCCCTCGATCTTTCCAGTTGTCACGATGTTCTCCAATGCCTTTCTTCTCATCACATGACCAAAGAAAGATGTTTGTCTCTTTCTTATTGTTGTATATAGTGTTCTAGTTTCATTAGCCTCTTTCAGGCAGTCGTTGTTAGTTACTCTGGCAGTCCAAGGAATTCGCAACATTCATCTTAAAAACCACATCTCTGTTGCTTCTAAGTTCTTCCTAATTTGTTCATTTACATTCCAAGATTCGCTGCCATACAGCAAAACTGGTTCTATATAGCATTTTAGTACTCTCTTTCTTACATTCATTGATAGCGAATTATTGCATAAGATGCTCTTCATTTTCTGAAATGCTGTCTTTGCCTGCCCTATTCTGCTCTTAATCTCTTTTGTACATCTTCCATCTGATGTTATAAGTGCCCCAAGGTATTTAAAATTATCCACTTGGTTGAGAATTTCCCCTTCTATTTCTATGTCACATTTTGGCGTCCCCATTTTCTTTGATATCACCATTGTTACTGTTTTCTTGATATTCAAGGACAGTCCTTTCTGTGCACTCTCTGTTACTACACTGTCCAACAATTGTTGTAGGTCTGTTGCATTATCCGCTACCAATACTGTGTCATCTGCATAGCGTATATTGTTTATATTATATCCTCCGATTAGTATTCCTGGCTTCTCTTTGATCTCTCTCATTATTACTTCGCTATACAGGGAGAAGAGATTGGGTGACAAGACACACCCCTGTCGTACTCCTAGCTTTATCTGTTCGTAACTACCCTCTTTATTTCCCATTTTAATTGCTGCTACTTGGTTCCAGTATATATTCTTTATTATTCTTAAATCTTTCCCATCAATGTTGATATCTTCCAACATTTTAATCAGCTCATCATGTTTTACTTTATCAAATGCCTTAGTATAATCTATGAAGCATAAATATATGTCTCTTTGTTTCTCTATTGATCTTTCTATTAGTGTTCGTAATATATATATTGCATTGTTTGTACCCTTTCCTTCCATAAAACCATACTGTTCTTCACTAATTTCCATTTTTATTTTCTTTCTTGTTCTTCTCAGTATAATTCTGAGTAGAAGCTTAGTGACATGGTTTATGAGGTTAATTGTACGAAAATCTTCACAATCAATTGCTCCTGGTCTTTTTGGTATAGCTATAAATACAGATTTCAGCATATCACTGGGTAAATATCCACTACTGTAAATATCATTCAACATTTTGGTTAATATATCTACTCCAAATTCTCCCAACACTTCTAATTCTTCTATTGTGATTTCATCTGGCCCAGCTGTTTTTCCTTTCTTCATATGTTTCATAGCATCAGCGACTTCTTCTGTTAGAATAGGTGGGCCTTCTAAGTTACTTTCTTCTGTTAATTCTTCCCTTTCTCCATTATATAATTCTCTTATATACTCATTCCACCTCTTCATTATAGCACCTTCCTCCAATAAAGTCTGTCCTGTTTTTTGATTTCAAACACCCTGTATTTATTCTTATTTTTCTTCCTGTGAGCTCGCTGATTTGTCTGTACATACTTTTTTGATCTTTAATGGAATTTAATTCAATTTTTCTGCATTGCTCATTTAACCAACTTTCTTTTGCCTTCACACATTTATCTCTTATTTCTTTATTTATCTTAGCATACTCTTGTTTGTCATTTTTATTCTGTTTCCTTTTGTCCATCAACCTTAAGATTTCTTCATTCATCCATTTTTTCTTAGCTTTTTGGCTTCTCTCCGGTAATATTTCTTTGCTAGTTTGATGAATGGAGTCCCTTAACATTTCCCATTGTTCATCTATACTCTGTATTTTAGCTATTGCATTGTACCTATTTTTCACAGTCACTCTGTATTGTTCTTGAATTTCTTTATCTACTTTCAGAACCTCTTTATTAAGTCTCAAGTTTTTAACCATTTTTCCCCTCTCTTTAGTCTTACTTTTATTTGTCCACATAGTGGTACATGATCACTGTTACCGTCAGCACCAGGCATTGTCTTTACATTAATTAATGCATTTCTAAATCTTTTATTAATAAGTATGTAGTCAATTTGGTTGCGTATTTTCATATCAGGGCTTTTCCATGTGTATAGTCGTCTTTTATGGTGTTTAAACCATGTGTTTCAAATTATCATATCATTAATATTTGCCCATTCTATTAGTTTCTCTCCTCTTTCATTTCTTGTACCTAAACCGTAATTCCCCACTATATCCTCTATTTTTCCCTTTCCTACTTTTGCATTAAAATCCCCCAGTATTATTTTTATTTCTTGTGATCCAATTTGGGCTATTGCCATTTCAACTTCATCGTGAAAGTTTTGTATATCTTCATTACTACTGTTTGTTGTTGGTGCATATACTTGTATAATGTTTATATCTATTGGTTTGCCTTTGATTTTGACCATTATCACTCTATCTGAAATGTACCAGTATCCAGTCATAGATTTGGCTGTATTTTCATCAAATATTATTCCTACACCTTTTTCATGTGTGTCCCCTCCAGAATAAATTATTGTGTGTTTGTCGGTTATAATTTTGCCATTTATATATATTGCATTGTTTGTACCCTCTCCTTCCCCAAAACCATACTGTTCTTCACTAATTTCAACTTTTGTTTTCTTTCTTGTTCTTCTCATTATAATTCTGAGTGGAAGCTTAGTCACATGGTTTATGAGGTTAATTGTACGAAAATATTCGCATTTAAATGCTCCTGGTCTCTTTGGTATAGCTATGAATACAGATTTCAGCATGTCGCTCGGTAAATATCCCCTGCTCTAAATATCATTCAACATTTTGGTTAATATATCTACTCCAAATTCTCCCAATACTTCTAATTCTTCTACTGTGATTTCATCTGGCCCAGCTGTTTTTCCTTTCTTCATATGTTTCATAGCGTCAGCGACTTCTTCTGTTAGAATAGGTGGGCCTTCTAAGTTACTTTCTTCTGTAAATTCTTCCCTTTCTCCATTATATTATTTTCTTGTATACTCATAGCGATCTACCTTTGCATCTTTCGTCGTCCTGCGATCTATTTGCAGACGACTGTACAGTGTACACAAATGCTGAAAACTGTATTTTATTGGAGTCGTCTTTACAACAACAATTAAATAATGTAGTTATGTGGAACTATTCAAACCGTATGCAAATTAACACCACTAAAACAAAATCAATGTTACTAACAACCAGACAAAGACTTCAAAATCTAAGCTCACACACATCACTTCAACTTCACATCGATAACATGCCAGTAGAAAGTGTAATTGAGCACAAAACATTCGGCATAATCATTGATAGAAACCTAACCTTTAATTCCCACGTTCAAGCGCTTATTAAACAAACAGCGAAAAAAGTCTACCAACTCGCCAAAATTAAAAACTTCCTTGATGAGGACACAAGGAAACTTTTCTATACTTCTCATATACAGAGACACTTTGACTACTGCTCTACAATCTGGGACGGTTGTTCTAATTCAAACACCAAGCGACTTTACTCACTCCAGAATCGGGCCATGAGTTTAATTTATAACAAACATAGTAGTATATAGGGGATTAGAAAGAGTACACTTCCCCACAGACCCCGCGGTGGGGCCGAATCGCCCCCTAAGGGGGTCAAATAAGGGTCCGAACCGATGCGCGCCCCCCTAAGGGTCCGACCCCCCTAAGGGCTCGAACAGAGGGTCCGAACCGACCCCAGCAAGAGAGGCTCGGTCTGACTCGATACCCAGACATATTATTTTGGAATTAAAGCTGTATGAGATATTGGGGTACGCACCATGAACACGTGTCGGTGGCTACTGTTGGGGACGACGCGCCAGTGTGTGAGGCGGTGTAGGGGGGAATTCTGTCGGAAGCATAACGCGCATCTCAAGAAGGGGGGATTCACAGTCGCCTGTACGAGCTGCGGCATCGGAGTGAAAACAACCCTAGCCCTCTGCCGGCCGTGCGGAGCCAACATTAAATACCACAAACTGCGATACCAACAGGAGGGCCCGTTTCTCTGTGAATGGAGGCGCCTGAAAAGAATAAATATTTAAATTCCCGCAAAAGAAATTTTCATTTAGAGAGAAGTGGAGTGTTACCGGTACGAGTCCAGCAGTAATCATGGGCACCGTAAATCAGTTGAAAAATCAAGCTCGCCAGTATGGGATGCCATACAGTCACCGCAGCAAGGTCGTCCTTGCCCGGGAGATAGCTCAGGCGAGAGACGCAGTCCGCGCCACCCGACTCGAGCGGGCCGCCACCACCGGGCGGTATCCAGCTCTTCGGGGGTTAGTCCAGGACGCAGCGCAGCACTCGCGGGAGGCTGCGCGGTTGGAAGACGAGGTCACCGCCGCCCTGCGAGCGCGTAAATACGCCGCCAGGGCCCGAGAGCACCCGTTACAACGCTTCGCTGTGTTGGACGCCAATTCAAAAAGGCGCCACTGGCGCTATCTACACCCGGAGCCACTAGCTCGACTCATCACCCAGCGCGGTCCTCAACTCCTAGAGGAGGTAACCCCCAAGGATAGGGAAGAGCGGGGGAGGCGAACAATCACATGGAAGCTCTTCCGAGGGCTAGACGGTCCGATCGTAGAGAGGCTCCTGCCCCACCTCGAGGCATTGAGGTCAGCCTTCTATCTGCGGTACGCCTACACTTACCGAATCCGAAACATCGAAAACGGAGACGTCATATTGTACCACAAAACCCTACGCGGGTCCCGCGATTTGATGCAAGACACTGCAACAGCCACAGAGTGGTTGGCAGATCGTGATGAGAGCCGCTTTGACACCAGCCAAATCGACCGCCCCAGCACCAAGTGGGTCTTTGTAAGTTGGGTGCAAGTCGAAGTGAAGGCGATCCTCACTCCCCAGGTTCTGTTAGGGGAAGGGCGACTGCCGGACTGGCTGCGGTACAAGCAGGGGCTGTACGCGTTGGACACATACGACGACAACCTCTGTCTGTTCCGATGTCTAGCTGTCCACAACGGCGCGAGGCCACAACGTTGCACCGCCGAAGCCCGGAAGCTGGCGCGAAAGGTGTGTGGCACCGACACCCCAGACAAGCCAGGCCTGGATTCGTTAAAAGTGTTTGAGGAGAAGTTAAAATTTGGGATCCGCGTCTACGAGCCAACCGAAGAGGGGGTATGGCTTTTGGTAAGGCGGCCTGCGAACTACGATCGCGTCGGCACCAAGCCGATGACGATCGGGGTTTATGAAAATCACGCCTTCCTGATAACTGACCTGCCAAAGCTAGCGAAGCTCTTTCAGTGCCAGCATTGCAATCAGCGCTTCACCCAGGCCTGTCATCTCCAGCGCCACGCTGACCGCTGCAGCAGAGGGGAAACCAAGATTCTCTGTCCAGGGAAGGAGGTGGAGCGGCCGCAGTCGACATACGAGAAAGTTTTCTACCCCCAAAGCAACGCCAGCCGCAGCTCCATCCTATGGTTAGAGCACATGGCCGAACAATTAGGGCGCCACATCCACCACGCATACTGCGGGCACGGGGGAGAGCGGTGGATCGTTGACGGTTTGGTGGATGGTTACGACCCCACCACCCACACGGTGTACCAATATCACGGCTGCTACTGGCATGGGTGTCCCACCCACAGTGACGCCCCCAACGCCGACGCGCTGTATCAGAAAACCCTCCGCCGCGGAGAGAAAATACAGGCCTCTGGCTACAATCTGGTGGTAGTGTGGGAGTGTGAGCGACCGCCTCTGTCTCGCGCCCCAATGCCTCAGGTGCAGACGGTGGTCTACCCTCATGCGATCTTTTATTACTTCGAGGCCTGGCACGACAAAGCTCAAGCCCAGCGCCCCACCCCCGACCTCACCTATGAGAGCCATCACATTGCGATATCTGTTTAGGTGGGGGACACCGTAGAGGAGCAGCCGACCCACCTGAGCAACGCAGACCCAAAAGCCTTGATAGCCGAATTCATGGCAGACCTGCGTCGGCGAGCAACCGCGATACGAGCCGAGATGGAAGCGCGTTACCTCCCGGAAGACCTGGATAAGCTGCAGCCACAACTGCAGAAGAAAATGCGTGAGTGGTGTGGGCAAGTCCCTGTGTTGGGCTTCAACTCAGGTCGGTACGACCTAAACCTAATCAAGGAACACTTCGTAGCGGAGCTAGCAGGCACCTGCCGGAAGATCAACGTGGCCGCCCAAGGGACAAAGACAATGTTCCTCGTCACACCAGAGTTCAAGTTCCTTGATATTCTCAACTACCTGGCCCCCGGCACCACGTACGATGCATGGGTGTGCGCCTATGGCTGCACAGCAACCAAGTCGTGGCTTCCGTATGAATGGCTCGACACACCTGAGAAGCTGAACTACCCAGGTCTGCCCGACTACCCCGCATGGTATTCCAGTCTAAAGGGTGGATACGTGCTCACGCTGGAGGAGTGGTGGAGTTGCAAGCGGCTCTTCAAGGAAAAAGAAATGACCACGTTTGCCGACTGGTTGAGGTACTACAACAACCTCGACGTCGGTCCAGGCATCGAGGCCTTAGGGAAGATGAAGGCCTTCTACGGAGAGCGGGGAATCGACATATTCAAAGATGCGTGCAGCCTCCCTGGGGTGTCTCTACAATACCTCCTCAGGGGCACCAAGGGTGGTGAGCTGTATGCCCCAGGAGAGAAGGCCTATCCACTCCTAAAGGCAGCAGTGACGGGAGGGCCGTCGCTAGTCTTCACCCGGTACCATGAAGCGGGGGTCACCAGAATTCGGTCACAGCAATACCCAAAGGGGGAGCTGTGCAGGACCGCAAAAGGGTACGACGCTAACGCGCTCTACCTCAGCACCATGGCTATGGACATGCCGTTCGGGAAAGAGCGAGTGCTCCACGCAGAAAACCCCCAAGAGGTAGCCCCCAAGGTTGCGCAGCAGGTGTTAAAAGGCCAGCTGTTTGGATTTGTCAAGTGTAAAATCTCCACCCCCAAAGCCTTGTGGCCAAAGTTCGAAGAAATGGCACCCCTCTTTATGAACCAGGCAGTACCGGAGGCCTTAGTAGCACCGGAGATGTTGGAATACCTGAAACGCACCGGCCGCCAGCGGTCGGGGTGTAAGAAACTGCTGGGCCTCCTTGAGGCCGACGGAATCTTGCTGTACACCCCGCTGTTGAAATGGTATCTAGAACACGGACTCGAGCTGGAGGCGGTCTATACAGTCATCCAGTATGAGCCAAAGAAGCTCTTCACGTGGTTTGTTGAGCAAGTAACCGAAGCGCGCCGCCTCGGGGATGTGGACAAAGCGAAGGCGATGCTGGCCGAGGCTATGAAGCTTCTAGGCAATTCAGCACACGGAAAGCTCATCGAGGCACTCGAGCGCCACACCAACACCAGCTACACCCGAGACGAAAAAACAGTGGATCAGGCACTACGTTTCGCCTGGTTTGACGACCTCACAGAGATAGGCGACGCATACGAGATCAAATCGCGTAAGCCCCGTGTGATCATCAAGCGTCCTTTCCAGGTAGGCATCGCCGTGTATCAACTGGCCAAGCTCCGCATCTTAGAATTCTACCACGACTTCCTTGACCGGTTCGTGGATCGCAGGGAATATGAGGTCATGCAGATGGACACCGACAGCCTGTACATCGCGCTGAGCACCCTCAACCTCGAGGAGGCGGTAAAGCCTGAGATTAAAGAGGAGTTCAACCGTGTGAAGAGGGAGTGGCTTGCCTGGGACAAATGGAGCGGGCGAACACCCGGCATCTTCAAGACCGAGTTTGAGGGGAGTCGAGGCATCGCTCTCTGCAGCAAATGCTACATCTTCGACGGGGACGTGAACACGAAGTTCTCGTGCAAGGGGGTGGGAAAAAGGCAGAACACCATGACCTGGGGGAGATACAAAGCCACCTTAGAGGGGTCCGTAGATAGAGTGGAGAACCGAGGGATGCGCATGCATAACGGGCAGATGGCCAGCTACCAACAAGGCAAGCTGGGCCTCAGCGCGTATTATGACAAACGGTATGTCTTACCCGATGGTATCCACACGCAGCCCCTCGAGTACCGCAAGGACGCCGCGGAGTGATCCCTCACTGTTTAGGGAGGATCAGATCAGGAGGCATTTGGGTGTCGGGAGGAACAATCATCAGCTCTTCGCGAACGAAGCCCCGCGCTGGCCCATCCTCCAGGTAGTACAGCGCAGGCCGCCCATCCTGGCATACAGTTCTACGAATCTCGTGTACTGTTAATGACCACGAAGAATCAGTCGCCCGGCGCCGGCCACCTTCAAGCTCATGCTCCCCAGGGGAGCTTGCATACAGATACCGAACTATCGCATCAGACGGAATCACAGGTTCCTTGAGGCCGATAGTACGGTGAGCTGGAACGGCCGGCGCATGGGATACAGAAGTGTCCTTAATGGCGTCAACCGGCTTCCGACCCGTCAAACGAGTCACCTCACCGTTAAGAGCCGCGACCACCTGAGGAAGAGCCTGAACCCATTCAACCGATCGTTCAGAGGACCCTCGAGCTGCCAGTAGTAACTCTTGGGCGTACTGGGCACCGAACAGTCTCTCCGCCAGAGTGCGATTGAACCTCTCGACGATCGCCTGCTGCCGGTGATTCCCAGCTTCTCCACGCCGTATCTGTGTCTTATGCTTTGCTGCCAGCTGGCTCACAGCACCCATAAACTCACGCCCCGGGTCAATCTGCAGAAGCTGTGGCCATTTGAGTGGCCCGCGTTTGTAAATTCGCTCTAGGGCCAAAGCCACCCCTTCACTGCTCTTGTCTGTCAAAGCCTCTGCTTCCTTAAACCGTGAGGCAACATCCACAACTGTCAAGGCATACTTAAATGTCTTACGACCAACCCGGTCATGTGGTAGGTAGAGCAAGTCAGCCTGGTGGACGGCATTCGGTCTATCTTCATCAATAGATGGCCGTGGAATGTAACGAGGAGCGGGTAAATAGATCTGAAAAATAGCTTGCTTCTTGAGCCAGTCTCGGGCAACATCCTCCGAAACATTAGCTGCAGCAGCTAGCTTCTTAATGGCCGCCAAGCCTTTCCAGTAGCCCTGAGGGCTGTAGTAGATATCCTCCAGATCTTTCATTTTGGTAGCAGCGGTCAATCTCTAAAGCAACTTATAAGCAACAATACCAGTCGCTGCCAGCCCAAGAACGATAAAAGTGATCTCGCGGTCTTTCTGCGGCTCGGATGGCACATAGAAATCCGACAGGCGAGGCTCACGCTCGAGGGGCTCGACACGTTTGCCAGAGATCAGGCTGTATTCCCGCATGGCCTGGTCGACATCCTGGAAAGAGTGAACGGCGTGGCCTTCGCGCTGTAGCTCATCGTTGAGCCAGTCCAGCCGCGCGGTTCTCTTTCTCATCCACTCAGCCTGGGCCGCCTGTAGCCGCTCGACAGCCTCATCGTGCCGCCTCATTTCTTCATGGGCGTCCGCATGCCCTAGCTTGGAAAAGAGGTAGTTGCCCCCCGTAAACGCGAGGGCATTGACAACAGCGCCCCCTATCATCATTGCGACAGAGGCCATAGCTAGCGGGGTTGATACTGTAAGGGTTTATGCAATATATCAGCGGGGATCAAGCCCTCTGTGATAAGCAAATCTCGGAGTGCTAAGGCGATGGACGTGTCTAAAACCATCATCCCAATGTCATACATATCAGCGTCTAGCTTGGGCAAGGTTGCCCCTTTGAAAATCAGCTTGGTCAGTTTTGCGGTGCATACCGTAAGCGCGACCACCACAGCGCCGTGGTAAACGGCGTTAACAATAGCTTTCCCGTCAACGCCTGCCATTATTCCATATAAAATGGATCTCTATTCTTTAATATGTTAGTCTCCGGCCGCTTGGAGGGCGCATGTGGGGCAGGTGCTTTAGTCCGCCGCATTTTCTGCCTAATTACTCCGACGACAACGACAACGCCAGCCACTCCGATAATCCAGGGAGTCCAGCCGCGGTAATCAACTGGCACCATTGGAAACAGCGGTGGTGGGGCCTGCTCATGCTCGGGGGCTAACTTTCGTTTCTTCTCACGAACAGCCTGCTGCAGAGCTAGAGACAGCCTCTCTGCTTCACGACTCTTTCGAGCAGCAGCTCCTCTCTTCCCAGCCGCAACTTTCCTGGGGTTCTTCGTCACTAGTTTCTCCTGTGGAGCAATTTCGGGGGTCTCCTCCTCCATATTGTTCTTGCTTAGGACAGATATGTCCAAAATGGCAGTGCCTAAAAGTTGCAAGCGCGACAGTTGCAGGTGCTAAGCACATACCGAACTTATGGTAGAGTTCACATGTAACTGTGTTTAGCGCATGCCCTAGAAACGGGTCGGCCTCCAGGTCTGTCACCAAAGCTTGATTATCAGCAATGGGGAGGAACATACTTGCCACTTGTGCGTACATCTGTAGCATAGCCGTGCCCAGGGTCTTTGTTATTGCCGCTCCAAGCCTCGCCTCGTGCCTCGCATATAGCTTCTCAATTTCTTGATCAGGCAAGGCCTCAACCTGTTCCACTGTAAGTTTGGAGTACTTACCTCCTATGTACTGCCCGGCACGTCCCCCAGCCGCAAGTGATGCCAGCCTTTCACGATGCAACGCATGTCCGGACTGTGGTGTTGTGGCAGGTGGTGATGCATGTCCGGACTGTGGTGTTGTTGTAGGTTCCGGAGCAGACTCTACCGGCTTTGCCTCTTCACGTAACAGCTGGTCGAGTATGGTGTCACAATCCATCACAGCGTTTGCAAATACCCAACGTCTAACTCTAATATAGGAATGCACAGCCCATCCAAGCACACAACATGTGCATATAAGTTGTAATACAACTAAGGCTGTTACGGAGTAACAAAGCACTGCTTCATACATGCTTAGCTGATGCTTAACATATGCTTAGCTGATTCTTAACATATGCTTAGCTGTTGCTTAACATATGCTTAGCTGATGCTTAACATATGCTTAGTATCTAACAAACCTCACCAGCTTTAAGCACTTTATAAGAAAATGGGAACTTGGTCCTCAGTACCAGCTTTGAGAACTCATTGGCTTCGAGTTGCTTTCGCACCCCATCACGTTCCTCCCTAGAGTGGATGATGTAGTTCTCATCCAGGCAGTCTTCAAAGCTATCCTTATCCTTGGAATGGAAGAGCGCCACCCATTGT
Organism: Cepaea hortensis; assembly: GCA_963921405.1. NCBI lineage: Eukaryota > Metazoa > Mollusca > Gastropoda > Stylommatophora > Helicidae > Cepaea > Cepaea hortensis. The sequence continues at coordinate 77,726,184 of OY992879.1, forward strand.
GTCTGCGCTCTGAGGCCTTTCGCAACTGCGTTGTACTTCTGGGTTTGAACCCACAGACTTTGCTGGGCATGTCGCCCGCTAAAAGCTAGATAAGTCAACATAGTCCGCTTCTGCGCAATAGCGTCCTCTGCGCTGCAGTCATCAATGATGTATAACGTTGGTGTCCCCTGCAACATTTTATAGAAGGCCTCTAGCCATTTGAGCAGCCGATCACCGGGGTCAAATATGAAGACCTCGGGATCTGACCACACCCACGGCCGGGCCCGGTATGTTTCATTGTATCGTACCGAAGGGCAAGCAATTATAATATGCTCGAAAACGCCCCTGTACGGACCTTTCAGGAGGTTGAGAATGAATTCTGTTTTACCACACGATGTGGGGCCCGTGATGATGGCCGAGTGTGGCTTAAGTGGGAACTCCATTAATAAACAGCACTAAAAAAAAATCTCCCGGTGTCGATGTTCAGCTGTCCGTCCATAACCAAATAAACATAGCAGTACAGGGGCCCCGCCGGTTTGGCCTCTTTCGTGATCTGGAGAGTGATGCCCTCAGAGCCGTTCTCTACACGCCGGCCGCTGCCGTGAAGATGGTCATCGTCGGAGGTCCGGAAGTCCAGCCACAAGCAGAATTTTGACGTCAAGTACTCGCCTAGACTAACATCGAACAATCCTAGCTCTTTGGCGACTGCGCTTGTCTCAGGGTGCCTTTTGAGGCCACCAGCGAAGAATTTCCTCGCTTCGTCCCAGAGCTGGTGTGGTGCTAAGCCGTGCGCAAATAGCTGATTGGCTTGTCCTTCTACGATGACTTCAACTTTGGTGATCTGTGGGTTGTAAAACCACTCTGGTTGGCGTGCAAAATCCTTTTGGTTGGCGGGGTCTTCCCATAATAGGAGAATGCCTTTCAAAGACTTACAGGGTGTGTTCAGATTGATGTTCCATATCGAGTCCTCCTTTTTCTGAGGGATCCGTCTATGTCGTAGGACCCGCTCGCATAACACCACCATACGGCTCTCATACATGCTCCGAATTAGCTGGGCCAATTTGGGTTCAGTGAATACTTCGTACTCGAGACAGATGTTTTCTAGGGAGTATGAGGAGTTGCCGGCATCTTTACCAGTTGCGCGAATCACGCGGGAAGCGTCGTTAAAGGTCAACTCAATCTCCAGCCGATCACTAAGAGCAGATTGGTAGAAGGGTGCATGCGTTTCAAGCAACTCAAAGTCTAGTGGTATGTAGTACCTGTTTTTGAAGCCCTTCGCGATGGCCACGTCTCTCGCATTGGCGGCGGGCAGAACAACAGCATCCGCTGCGCCAACACGCGCCTTGGTCACATTCATACCAGTGCTTGTATCGATGCCTTGATACACAGCGCTCGCCCGCTCCGATTGGCTCTTCCAAAGATCCAGATAGACGTTGTAGACGTCACTGTCCACAAGAGAGAAGACTTCATTGCCCGATAGCCTGACGGTCAGCTTTTGAACCAGTGCTCGGCCGAGGTTCTGGACCACGGACCGGTTGACATCAGGGGAGCTGAGGTCGACATTGAATGCCAGCCGCACCGACCCAGGCACGATAACATCGTGTGCACCGAGATTGGGAAAACGAACTAGTAACTGCTGCTTCGGGCCGATCGTAGAAGGATTGTTGGTCACGATTATCGTTTGCCGCAATCCTTTCACACCGAGCGGCTCCCGGAGACGGCGGTAAGGGTTAAGCTTACGACCATATGCACTTGAAGACATGGCTAGTTGTTTATTATTGTTGCTTTGTAGCAATATCTAATATGGATAGAGTTGAGCTGACTGATTTTGGTGGTGAAGAGGGGAGGCCTGAAACGGGCGAGGAAGAGACAAGCTTCATCGACGACTTTAATATCAACAATCCCCACACTGTTAATGCAGAGTGGTCAGATGGCTTGGGGAGCCCGACCCGCAATTTACAGGTGGAACTAGAAAAGAGTGCTATTGATGACTATTTTAGAAGGGTGAAGGAGAAGTGGGGTGTGCGCCCCATAACTGGCAAATATTATACTAAAATTAAGTTTGGTTATAGGAACGCGCTCATTGTTGGGGGAGAAAGGATTACACGGAAAGATGATGGTATGCCGTTAGCTTTGAATAGCCTCAGAGCGAGTACCAGGCGTGCATTGGGGTTTGACCAAAAAATACCACCAAAGGCTGTCGCCATCCTCAAGCAGACTGATCGTGCTATGGCACAGGAACAAGCAGCTCTAGGGGGTGCGGATATTCAGGATGTCCCACACATAGCGGTAAATGTTGGCAATATCCTAGAAAGGGGCACGTTGAGACTGCGGCAGTCTATGGAAACCTCACAAATAGTAGACGAGTACCTGGGGGAGAAAGGCCTACCTCCAGTGAGAGAACTCGGGGGGCTCGTGGCACTTGACAAAGCGGTGACAACGATTAAAGGTAAACTCACAAACTACCTCGTTATTCTCGACCAGCAAGATAAAGAAATCACCATACGGCGGCGGAAAATGTTGATAGCACCGAATGAGGAGAGTAGGGACTTTCAAGAGCAAAAGATTGCCGATATTGAAGAAGCTAAGAAGAGGCTTTTAATAGAGGTCGCTGAGTTACACGAAGTTACACCAATTCAGTCGGATCCGTGAAACCATTCATCGGGTGGTCAATGAAGACACCACACTGGGTGCGAGGCTGCGGACTCTGTTCCGAGAGCAGGGCATTCCGAAGCCTAAGATTGACTTATACAAAACAAGCTTAACGTACTTTGCAGCTCAGCTGTGGAACAATCTTCCACAAGAAATCAAAGACATCACCAATCCCTATTCATATAATCGCAAATTACTCGAACACTATCTCAGTACGGATTATCTTCCCCCTTAATAATAGAGATAATAATAATAATAGCAAAACCCTAGTATAACAGCCAGTCCCCTTTTGGTAGGCCAGTATATTCCACATGGCTAATAACAAGTGTCAGACCATTATCTAATTTTACTGTGTCGTGTAGTTTTGATGTTCGCATTTTGCCCATGCCTTTATAATGCATAGCTTTTATATTGTTGCTGTTCTCTGTTAGCCTTGAATGATGTGTGAATGAAATAATGTATGAAAGAGAGTGATAGAAGGGCAGAATGTTAGACGGGCCTACGTGCCCAATTCTTAACCCTTTGAAAATAAAGTTTGTTCGTTCGTTCTTCATTATAGCACCTTCCTCCGATAATATCTTTCCTGTTTTTGATTTCAAACTGGTCTCTGTGGCTAAGGACTTGCGAACGCGGTTTGTGAGCCCGTATACCCGGGTTTAAAACACAGCGGTGCTGTTATTTTCGAAAAAAAGGTATAGGGGCCGGTCGTTCAGAATTCAATGGCAAACTACTGAACGTAACACTTGCCTAGTACATCAACAGCAGCTGAAAATTCTGGTGTTGACTGCAACGTCCCGTAAAGGATACGCAAAAACAACAAAAATTTGATTTCAAATACCCTGTATTTATTTATTCTTATTTTTCTTCCTGTGTACTCACTGATTTGTCTGTGCATATTTGTTTTTAAATTTTTAATGGAATTTAATTCAATTTTTTTTTTTTTTTTTTTTTTGGCATTGCTCGTTTAACCAACTTACTTTTACATGCATACATCTATCTCTTATTTCTTTATTTATCTTAGCATGCTCTTGTTTGTCAAGTGAGTTTAAAATGTGAGGTTGACAGATATATACTTGTTCTGCATTGTTCTCTAGTTGTGAGGCAAGTGCTTTGTATTGAGGCTTTCCCCGTACATCTCACTACTGCTATGAGATATCGCAAATACGTAGGTGAGACTTACTGACAGACAGCTAATTGACAGACATGTAGGTGAATGCATAAAATAGACAGTGTAAATAACAAGATACACACACAGACAGACAATAACAGATATGTTAATATAAAACAAATCAAGATAAGATGCTAGGTAAAACACTTTAGGATTCTAATACAGCATTGTACCAGCCATGAAGAGCCCCAAAACTACCGCCGTGTTTCCCCTGAAAATAAGACTTCCCCTATAATAGGCCCTAGTACGATTTTTCAGGATACTTTTAATTTAAGACCTTCCCTTAAAATAAGCCCTATTTAAGATCGTCAACTAGAATGAGAGACTTGATGCCGAATGGCCAGTCGGAATACAGACGCCACTGGTGCGCACGTGATAATGAAAGGATGTGGTTAATAATTCAATACGTCACTCGTGTGAAATAAAGTTACCAATGCACTACGAGCCGTGTACAAGGACAAGAAATGCTCAATTAAGGGAAGCTTTCTTGCTGGACATGAGAGACTGGGACCAATGGTTCTACGGAATTCGAGATTTGGAGATTTATGACATATATATATATATATATATATATATATATATATATATATATATATATATATAAGGCATAGCCCGAAAATAAGCCCTAGTGCATTTTTGAAGCTAAAATTAATATAAGACACCGTATCATTTTCGGGGAAACACGGTAAAGTTATCAGCTGCAGTCTGATTATGTGTCCGTCTGGTCTCTCCTCGGAGTCCAGATTGTCAGCCAGACCGTCTGGTCTCTCCTTGCCTCTCCATTCACTCTGAGCTATGATTATTCATATATTCTTCCACGCTATACACTTGATCCCAAATGGCCCTGACCACGTGTGCCACAGCATGCACCAATACACCACCCAATGAATGCAATTACCTGTAACGTGTGTCTACCCCCAGGTTCACAGATGAATCTCTCCGCTGGCTGGTCGCCAACAAAAGACTCGCGGAGATTGAGCTAGTTCTCAAGAAGGCAGCCAGGATCAACAAGATAGATCCTGAACCAGTTCTTGCGCTTATCAAAAGTGGTCATGGACACATGATCAGTGGTGATGGGAACGTTTCTTCCGTGCTGCTTACACCTGTCAAAGATGGGGACACGTCTAACGACATAACGGTAGGGCATGGTAACATATTTCTATATTTTAATAGGGAGCCTTGGTGGTTTAGTTGCACCAACCGGGTCGGTGATTATAGGTTCGGATCCCAAATATTGTGAAATATGGATCCTGGTCTTCTTCTTCTTCGTTCATTCGGAGATTTTTTTTTTTCGAATGTGATTGCGTTGTGCCTGTTTACATCAGAGCTGCGTTCTTGCGCCGTTATGCCGACACGTCCGTCTTCTGTGGACATTTGTTGACCAGGTTAACCTTCCCGGGGGTTTCGTAAGACGTTTGACTCTCACTGTTGTGGTGTTATTCCCCCATCCCAGCTGGCCCAATTATAACAGCCAAAGACATAACGGTCAGCCCTCAAGGGAAGGTAGGAGCAGACCATGGGCATTCCCTGCCATCCAAGGAGGCTTCCATAATTGCACAGCCGACACATAGCTCTCTGGTACTGGGCTCACCCAAGGAATCGTCACGTCCTGCACATGGCTACTTAGCCTCACTTCCGTATGTTGGGCCTTCCGTTCACCATAGGCTGTTCCTCCGGAAACCAGGGGAATGTAGTCTGCAGATAACATCCACACAGCGAGCTTTCTATTCGGACTTTCCACGTAATAGATTTGCTATTTAAGCAATATTCCATTTCGTGCCACTAGGACACATTTTCCACCTTTGATGATGCCCACACAATGAGCTTTTAATTTGGACTTTCCACGTAATGGATTTGCTAGCCAAGCAATATTCCATTTCATGCTTCTGGGACGCTTTTGTTACCGACATACCTGTGGTATGAAGTGTGGCAGTCTAAGCACTTCTTCGTGCACCTTTAGATGTCAACCTGAATGTAGTTAAAGTAAGCTACAGTCAACTTGAGCTTGTTGATATCTCCATAGAGCTTGTCCTCAAATGAAGCAGGTGTGGGCCAAAATATATTTCTCTGTTCTGCATATATTGGACACTTCTGCAGCAAATGTTTAGCTGTCATTTTACCAGTTCCACAATTACATTCATCGGTATTTCCTATCTTTAGTTTATTGAATAAGTGGTATTTCAGACTGTTATGTCCTGTTCGGGGTCTGAAGATTGCTACTTGTTCTCTTCGGTCGAGTTTGTAATATGCATCATCTTTCTGGTGGCCTGGATGCTCTGATTCCCATTTGGTTCTATAAGTGATTTTTATAAACCTCTTTGCCTCATTATAGGTAATGTCTATGTCAGGCTGAGGCAGTCGTCCACCCTCTTTTGCCAGTCTGTCAGCCTCTTCATTTCCAGGTATACTGTAATGTGATGGGATCCACTGTATTACAACTTTTTTGGATTTCTGACATAGTCCATAGTGTGCTGCTCTTAGGTCTGCTAGTTCTGTGCTGTTTTTGCTCTTCAGTATTGAGACAGCTGACTTTCATCTGTGAAGATAGCTACTTGCTTCTCTTTATTTTCCTCCATCGAGAGCATTTCTGCTGCAGTTTTCAAAGCCTCTATCTCTGCTTTGAAGTTACTTGAAAATTTTCCAGTTGCCACTGACTGTTTTTTTTTTTTTTTTTTCACTCTATTTTTTTTTAATTTAGGAGAATTCCTCCGCCTCCATTTAATATTGAATTTTTCGCTGATCCGTCTGTATATGCATGGGTCCAATTGATAATTGGGTCATGTTCTTTTATGTAGTTTAGGGATATTTTTCTTCTTTCTGTTTCCTTCAGAGTGTTCTTTTTTTTCAATACCCGGAATGTTTTCTATCATCTCAAGAAGTTTCTGCTGTCTCCAAGCTGGGAGCTTGTGTGCATTATAAATGGGTTTGACTGTTGATATGTTAAGTATAGGATCTGCCCTAATCTTTCGTTTTGCAGTTTCTACAAAGTTGCTATGCTTCAGTCTTCCCTTTCCAAAACCATTAACCTTGTTATCCATAGGGTGGTCTGTCAATCTTCTAAATTTTTCTGCTTGTTGCTGGGCTCTGCTATCTTTTCTATCCTGCATTGGTTGTAAACAAGTGATCTTTTCTAGTTCATTAATAGGCGTTATCTTCAGGCTTCCAGTTATGATTCGCATTCCTTGATTTTGGATTCTACTTATTTTGTTAAAGTTTAACTTAGCTGCTGTTGCCCAAGCTGCGATGCCATATTCCAGTACTGGCCTCACCCGTCCACTTCTTGAAAACATTCTCATCTGCTCCCCAAGTTGTACCAGCAAGCTTTTTCATGATTGCCATCCTGTGCCTTGTCTTGTTCGATTTTTCTCAACCTATGTCTTCCATGTCAGTCGACGATCAAAGGTGACTCCTAGATAGTTTGGAATTTCTTCATGGCGAAATATTTTCCCATTCAATACCAGCTTAGGTTGCTGAGTTTTATTTGAGAGGGAGAACACTGTGCATGTTGTTTTCTCCTCACTTATCTTCACTAGCCATGATTTTGACCAGTCCTCTAGCGCTAATAAGGCTTACTGTATTCTGATGTTAGCTGTACTAATATATTCTTCAGATGTCCATATGGCTAGGTCATCTGCAAAGGAGGATGTGTGTACTCTGTGCTGAAAATTTTCTGTGATGTCATTTATATATGCCAGGAATAATGTTGGTGAAAGAATGCCTCCTTGGGGGACACCTTGCTCTAACAGCATCATTTTACTGGTTTGTCCTTGTACTTTTGTCCTGGCGGTTCTGTTCTCAATGTAGTGGCTGATCCATTTGTACATTTTCCCACAAACATGCATTTTTTGCAGTTTTACTTTCAGTCCTTCCTTCCATACTTTATCAAATGCTTTTTCTAAATCTATCCAGACTGCTAGTGTGTGCTTTTTCTCTTGGAAGGCATCCTCTATTTCCTGAGCTATATAGGTTATTTGATCTTCAGTGGATCTGTACTTTCGGAATTCTGCTTGGTGTGGTGTTAAGGGTTGGTTTTCTTCCAGATGCCATGTTAGCCTGCCATTGATAATGCGTTCCATTAATTTTCCTACACAGCTAAGTAGACTGATAGGTCGACAGCCATTTGGTTCTTCCAGGTCTTTTCCTTTCTTTGGGACTGGTATTAGTATAGCTTCCTTCCATGACTGTGGGACTATTCCTCTCTTCCAGCTGTAATTTCGGAATGCTAGTAGTTTCTTTTATGCCTTAGTGCCTAGTCCAATTAGCATTTAATTTGTGATTCCATCCTTTCCTGGTGATTTCTTCATTTTTAGGGTGTTCATTGCCTGTTCCATTTCTTCCATTGATAGATTTGCCATCATATATTCTGCTGCTGTCTCTGTATTACTTTGATGTATCTGTTTAACTTTGATTGCTTTCTTCTGTTCGGTTATAATATCAATGTGGTTTGCACTGGCTAGGTGTTCCATTAGTGCATTTGCACCCTTTTTTCCTGTAAGCAAGGCATATCCTTGTTTAATTGTTATTTGTTTGTTTCTAGGTCCTTCATTGTTCATGGCTTTCACTAGTTTCCATAGTTTGTTTCCTTCCCTGTCAAAGTTCAGGTTTTCTGTTGTTGTTTTTTCCTCCAACAATCTCTTGTTGTTTGATTTACTGTTCTTTTATATTTTTCTGAGACGGTTTTGAGAGAGATGTTCGCTTCAATTGTTTGTTCTCTCTCTCTGCTGTCTTCCTGGCATCTTCAACTTTGTCCTCCAAAATTTGTAGTTCTTCAGTCCAGTATGGTTTGTAATTTTTCCTCCCTCCTCTTGGAACAGACTCAGTGGCCTCCTGTATTATTGCTCTGTTTAGACTTTCCACCAGTTGCTTCATGTTGCCATATCGTGTATTTATGTTTTCACAATATTTGTCTGTTAGTATGGCAAATCTGTCCCAATCTGCTCGTTTGTGATTCCAGCGGGGTAAAGGCTTTTGCTCCTGTGGAACATACTCCATATTCATTACAAGCTTGATTGGTCTGTGGTCACTACCTGCTAATTGGTCAAGCGATTTTGTGGAGGATGTCTCCTGTGCAGAAAGCTAAGTCTGAAATAGAAGTGGTAAACCATTTTCTGGAGTAGAAGCTCGGTGTGTCATCCGCTTTGTTGAGTAGATGGAGATCTGGGTCTATTTCCCAGTCCTCCACTTCATCTCCTCTTTTGTCAGTATCTGGGTATCCCCCTCTTTCTGGACGGCTATTAAATTCTCCGACAATAATGCAGTTTGTGTCAGATATTTTCATGTTTGAGAGTGTAAGGTCCTTATCTGCTGGGCTATACAGATTGTAAATTCTTATTTTCACGTCCTTTATCATTATATCAACAAATATAATTTTCGTTTGGTTGTCAGAGATCACAGATACTTCACTGCAAGGTATTGTATTTCGTGTAAGTATTACAACTCCTCCTTTGTGTCCTTCGCTGTCGAAACGTGTGGCCTGATATCCTCTGACTGAGAATCTGCGATTGGCGTTGAGGTGTGTCTCTTGAATGCATGCTACATCTATTCTGTCTTTATGAAGACGCTTTGTTAGTGAAACTTTCTTGTTATAAACTCCTTAGGCATTCCACTGTAGTATGTTAAGTGTCCGGGTTGTTTGGTCAATAGCTTTTAATCTACTCTTCTGTGCCTTGACTCCACAGCACAGGGGAAGGTGACCACCAGTAGTCATTAGTGGACCCCCTCGAGGCAGGGGCCCGGCACTATCACCGCCTGATGGGACTTCACGGGATTAGCACCATAACAATTAATTTTAATTTGTGACATCATGAATTAAGTTACATTGCACTGCTTTGTCAAGCCTGTGGCTCAGTACAATCCGATTTCGACAAGCATTTTTCGGGGTGCTTTCCCTAGCCTTTGACTGTGCCCAGTGTACCTACAAGGCAGCAGGTTTGTGTGTCACTTGGTCTGGTTTCTCTCCCGTGATCTGTCCGACATGGGTGAACCTACCAGTAGCTGTGCTACCGTCGGCATAGCTCTTGGAGTCATTGGAACACTCAAGCCCCTCTACCTCATCACGGTGGACACACAGCAGAGGGGGAATCCTGGTCAACCCAGCTTAAAATGGGTACCAGGAATTGTCTTGGGAAGTAGAGGCGGCCGGTTTGATACTGACTACATCACACTCGGAGTGCCGCGACTTGTCTATATGCTCAATGAGTCTAAGGCTTTTTTTTCGTTCGCTCGATTTATAGTCGAGATTAGTCCAAACACAAGCTACTACTTCTATGCGCACTGGACTGATTTTTGCGAGTGGATTAGCTTTCCCTATTACCATCAGGCGAACCAACTCCGACTTCAGAGGTACTTGAAGGTTCGCAAGTCAAGGACAAAAAGTCAGTATTTTGGTCCATCTGACCGGTGTACGGGTACAACCCGCTACCTCGCATCAGTACACCGGAAATTTAAAACGAGCGCTCTTTTCCAAACTGTTTAGCAGTCTCCACAGCAACCAGAACTCTTTGTCAGACGCTGCTCTTTACGGATGTTACTGTTTCATCTGCCGCTTCGTCGTCTTCTTCTTCTTCTTCTTCTTCTTCTTCTTCTTCTTCTTCTTCTTCTTCTTCTTCTTCTTCTTCTTCTTCTTCTTCTTCTTCTTCTTCTTCTTCTTCTTTGTTTCCTGCTTCATCTGCTGCAATTGCCCACTACTACTACTACTACTACTACTACTACTACTACTACTACTACTACTACTACTACTACTACTACTACTACTACTACTACTACTACTACCAATGCTGCTGCTGTTACTATTACTACTGGTACTACTGCTGCTGCTACTCCTATTGCTACTACTACTACTACTACTACTACTACTACTACTACTACTACTACTACTACTACTACTACTACTACTACTACTACTACTACTACTACTACTACTAATAATAATAATAATAATAATAATAAAGACAGTGCCATGCAGAAGAAACAAGTTTTTTTAATTTTTCCTTCTGTATGTTCTCAAGCCTGGCCTCTCATCTCTACTTATTTCCTATACTTCTATGAATATTGATCACTACTCATGAATGCAATACTCAAGGATTCCATTGACCTTGGGTTCACCTACAAATGATATTGAATTTCAAACAGACGACTACTACAAACAACGCAGACGTCAGCATTAAACATCGCGACATTCCGCCAGACAAAATAGCACCAAAAGAAGAAATGAGACTGTCGGCATTCGTGAAAAACAAACGTGTACTGGTGATTACAGTCATGTCTTGCTACATGTGGTAAATATTGCTCGTTGATTTTGTTTGATTATTTTGAATTTGCTTTCACATTTACTTTTTGAGAACTAGCAGAATTGATCTGAAAAGGACAAAGGGGTGACAGAGAGTTACATGTATGGCTTGGGCGCATGCATAATCGGGACTAGAACAGAGATATGGTCCAAAATTGTGGTGGTTGTACGTTATAGCGTACCATGAAACAGGCAGAATATGAGGAGGAAGAAGACGAGGAGGAAGAGAACAGTGCGGAGTAGAGATGGTGGAGGATAAGAAGTAATACGTAGATGGAGTATGTTAAGGAGTATACGTTTTTGTAAGTGATAATTTGACGTGATCCCTCCTTGACGTGACACAGGTTCGCAGAGAATGCCACGTACTACGGGTTGCTGATGATGTCAACGTCTCTGACAGACAGCCTCTACCTGGGCGTGTTCCTGAGCGTCGTGGTGGAAATCCCCACCGCTTTCATCTTTATATTTGCCATTGACAGGTAAGTCTTTGTTAGCTTTTTTATTCAGATAAATCAGGTATATTTCAGTTAGATTAATGACAAAAATTGTGCTCGAAGTGTTTGTATTACTCTTTGCAGATAAACTAGAGTTTTGTATTTCTATTTAACTGTCCGAAAAATGACAAAACTTTCATAGAAACGTTTTTCTTCTACATTTTACATGGGTAATTTCAAAATATCTACAACAAATGTTATAGATTGTAGTAACAGAGAGTGCAAAGAAAGCACTCTCCTTGAATATCAAGAAAACAAGTAGTAATGGTGATAGCAAAGAAAGAAGTGACACCAAAATGTGAAATGGAAGTAGAAGGGAAAATTCTTAACCAAGTGGATAATTTTAAACATTTAGGGGCAATTCTAACATCATACGGAAGGTGCACACCTTTCGTAATTAAGAACAAAATTGGGCAGACGAAAGCTGCATTTAAGAAAATGAAAGGCATCTTATGCAATAAGTCACTATCATTGAATGTAAGAAAGAGAGTGCTCAAATGCTATATAGAACCTGTTTTGCTGTATGGCAGTGAATCTTTTATTGTAACTGAACAAATTAGGAGGGATTTGGAAGCAAACGAGATCTGGTTCTGAGACGAATGTTGCGAATTCCTTGGCTGTCTGAGTAACTAAACACCACTGCATGAAAGAGGCTAATGAATCTAGAACATTATATTCACCAATAAGAATAGGATAAACAGCTTTCTTCGGTCATGTGATGAGAAGTGAGGCATTAGAGAACATCGTGGCGAATGAAAAGATCAAGGGGAAGAGAGGCAGGGGGAGACCAAGAGAAATGTTGCTGGATGGACTGAGACGGTGGCATAGAGGAATATCATCTGCAGAGTCGATCCAGAACACTAAGGACCGAGATATATGGAGCGACATGAATGCCTACGTAGGCTGCCAAGCCACTTGGTGACGATGACGAAATTAGAGTGTGTATCTTCTTCTGTGGTTTAGATGGTAGGGAGACTCGCAGTTTCATAATTTTCCGAGATAGTGAGTCCAGGGTTCGAGATCGGCCAAGTATGATTTTGAAGCAGATCGTTTTGCGTTGATGCCGGTGGAATGAGATGACGGAAGTTCAGAAAGCAATGGGGAACTACTGAATTAAACATCTCCCCCGAAAACTGCATACCGTACAGCTTATGGGATAGGGGCCAGAATAAGAGAGACACAACCTGCTGCTCTGCAGGTAGACTGAGGATAACAGTCAAAAGTTTAGATCAGGCCTACGGAGGCAGAAATTCTTGGTCCGGACAATACCCTACGGCTCTCTGTCGAGGATTTAGGCTGAACGCCTCTAAGCCACAAACTCTCGGATATGAGAGCCGGGCCGATACCCACCTACCGAAAAATAGAGGTGAGATACTGAGCACGCTACATGCCCAGTTCTGATACTTGTTAGAAGGCTCTCAACTGGGGGATATGAGGGATTCCCGGATGAGAGGGCCTGGCCGTTTCTCGTTCACTTCTGCACGGAGGTAAGGTGCTGAGCCGGCAGCACATGTAGCCTACCTCGTGAGCGAGTACTAGAATGCAGAAAGTGCCTCAGTCGAATGAAATAGTTACGAAAACTGTCTGTATCTAAGTCATAGAGAGTGTAGACAAAAGTGAAAAAACGTCCCAATAACACGAAATGAAACGCACGGCTAGCGAATCCATTGCGTGGACCGAAGTCAAAAGCAAAAGCTTACCGAGTGGATGTCGCCCGCAGTCTGACCGTTCCTGGTGCGTGCTTGACCGATCAGTGGCAAGCGAGATGCCCAACACATGGAAGTGAGGAACAAAAGCAACCATGAGCAGGACGTGGCAACTCCTTGGGTGAGCCCAGTCTCAGAACAATATGTGCCGGCTCTGCAATTATGGAAGTCTCCTTGGATAGCGGGGGAATGCCCATGGTCTGCCCCTGCCTTTCCTTGAGGGTTTACCGTGATGTCGTTGATCGCTATATCTTGACCAGCTGAGATGTGGGCGACATCACAACAATAAGTCTAATGTGCCTCGAAACCCGAGGAAGGCTAACCTCATTATAAAATGCTCGCTGAAGTCGGAAGTGCCGTCCTACGGGTGGTAAAATAAAAATTTGCACTACGCATTTACGTCCGAGTGAAATGTCTAGTCCGAATGTCTCTCGTGCTAGGAACAGCTCTGATTACCTAGTTTCCGAATGCCGCTCTTGTCCGGAACAGCTCTGACTAGGTAGTTTTCCGAATGTTCGCCGTGCCTGGAACAGCTCTGACGGGCACAAGGGCAAGCACATGTCCGAAAACTCGCTGAGTGGATACCATCAGCAGACCTGTCTGGTTTGTGCAGGAACGGCCCGGTGCGAACGAAATGCCCAATATATTGAAGTGAGGAATTAAAGCAGCCATGAGCAGGACGTGACGATTCCCTCGATAAGCCCAGCACCAGAGCGTTATGTGTCGGCTCTACAATTATGGAAGCCACCCAGGATGGCGGAAAATGCCATGGACTGTCTCTGCCTTTATTTGAGGGATGACCGTGCAGTCTTCGACTGTTCCAACTCGACCAGCTGGGAAGTGGACGGTACCAAAAAAGTGAGAGTCTCCCAGGAATGCTAACCTGGTCAAAAATGCACGCTAAAAGTCGGATGTGTTGGCCTTCTTGTTGGAAACAGAAGAAGAAGAAGAAGAAGAATTAAAAATAGCCTAGTAAATGAAAAACAGTCAATAAATGCTGGGGTTGATTGCAACATCTGGTAAAGAACATGCAACAGATCTTTGAAATCTAGCTTAGCAGGTATTGGGGGAGCTGAGGTGCAACCGACAGATAGCTGTAGGTTAAGGATTCAAATTTCGTGACGGTAGGCAGAGGACCTCTTTATAGAGGCAATGGCTACGGTTACCGACCTGTATGGTTACTGCCAAGAAGAACAGCAATGGCAAACTACTTTTATTACAGATGACTCACATATTGTGTCTGCGAACAGACAGAAAGAAAGCTTTGATACGACATTATTACCAACGTTGCGTTGGTAATAATGTTGTATAAAAGCATTCTTGTCCAGTCAAACATGAGGAAATGCGATTGCAAACCGTAGCAGCAAGCATAAACACGGAAGTCTGTTCACAGACACAAAATGCGAGGCATTTGTACAAAATGTAGTTCGTCATTGTGAAAAAGGACAAGATTTTTTTAATTCTGATATAATACTCATCTTTGGTGCTGAGAAGAGAAGCACTTGAGAACATCATGACCCGGAAAGAGGCATATGCAATCAAGAGAATTGATTTTGGAATGACTGAGACAGAGGAATGGGGGAATATCGTTAGCATAGTTGATCCAGAACCCCAAAGACCGAGATCTGCGGAGAGTCAAACATCATCGTCAGCTGGAGGGGATTTGTTGATGATCACTAAAAGAAATGACAAAAGCTGTGGTAGAAAAAACATTTAGCATTAGATACACGTAAACTAGAGTCGTGGATTATGTTTGATATATGTAATCTAGAATTGTGGATTATGAGTAGTATAGTATGGCAAATCGACACCATAATTCTGGACTGAGGATTGGAGGATCCCGTGAGGCGGTCGGGTTGGTGGTTCGAATCGGAATATATATAATTTTTTTGTTGGGAATTGGAAGTTGGAAAATGTTGGTGGGTGGAAAAAATGTTGGGCATTTTTTTTTTTTTGGGGGGGGGGAGCTATACTCTGTTTGTTTAGGATCCAGAATGAAGATCCGCATGAGAGTTGGAGTGACTCAGAACCATCATGCACAGATATACGAATACTTCTTTTTATGAGCCCGATTAGATCCAGGTGTAAGTATCATACGTTTACTAAAATAACCCTGTGGCGGTGGTGGTCACTTTCTTTTAATACCACGACTTGATTGGGTAGCAGGATCGACAGCTCCTTTCAGTACGCCCTGAGGGCTGTCAACTTGGCCGTATCTTTTTGTTGGATATCCACTTTCTGTGCTACTATGTGGGCAGTCGTGTTTTCTGTGCTTTTAGAGGTATGGGTACCTAAGCGTGTCGTCCTTTTTCGTGATGGTCCTGTGTATGTCTGGTGGTGTGTTCGTAAGTGATGTTGTAGGTTATTCTTCCTATTATACAGATTGTCACATAACTGACAGCCATATATTTCATCATTATGGCTGTGAGTGGTCCCACTGTTGGGGGTGGAGTGATGAAACAGCGTAATGGATTTGTCGCAAGTGGCACACTGGAGGTAGTCTGCTACTTGAGTAGATATTACACTATGAGGATGCCAAAAATATACATGTGGCGCTTTCCTCTGGTGTGGTGATGCCGTCTCTGATGTTGTTGTAGAGGCAGTTTTCTTTTTTTTTTTATTCTGGTGTAGTGGTATCCATAAGTGCATGATGCTGTGTTCGTATGTGTCATTGTAGATTGTCTTTTCTGTTGAGAAGTTGTCCACAGATATGACATAAGTGTACTTGATCCTGATGAGTGTGAATGGTCCGAATGTGGCTAATGAACTTATACTTATCAGAAAAGGATTTGTCACACATTGAACACATGAAAGCAGATTTGCTAGTACTGGCCATATTGATAGAACAAAACGTGCTGCTAATATTGCTTGTATATGAACAATTCACACAACTGTGTTGTTCTGTACTGTCAAGTTTTACAAAGCACTGACGAAGGTTCCATACTTTCGTTTATAACACAGCAAAAAGTTCTGGTCTATACACAAGCAGGGCGAGGGCTGAATCTCCTTAAGCAATGCGAGGACTGAATCTTTATACACAAGCAATGTGAGGACTGGTCTCATTACAAAACAATATATGTTTCACTGTTTATCAAAAATCAGATGCCGACATCACAGATTGAATCATGTCACTACACGAACAACGCTAAGCGTTATATTAGTACTGATTGTCACACCAGACTCTTTCACACATAACTCTGTGGCGAAGGTTGTCGGTTAACCAAGTCAGCACGTGAACAATGGTGAAATATTTGCTGCACCATGAACGGCTGGAACAGACCATATACTCAAAAGAGACGACGTTTATTTTATACACTGTCAGCATTGTGCACACGACACTACAGGACTGACGTGGCGTTTTGTAGAACAACGTCATGCTTTTTTTCTCACACAACCACTCGCTCGCCTCCGTGCCACCGATGAATCACGTCTCCGCGCCACCTGCCACCCACTTAATGACTTTTGCATATGACGCCGGTGACGTAGGGACCCGCCAAACTATAGTGGTAGTAGTTGTTGTTGTAGCGGTAGTTGCGGTATTAGTAAAAGTTGTAGATGTGTGTGTGTGCACTTGTGATGTCTCTGTACTTGTGTGTATGTGTATGTGTTTTTGTCAAGTGTTTTTGTCTTTCTTGTCATCTCTTTGTTGTCCATGTTCATGTCTGTATGTGTGTGTGTGGTTGAGTAGGTGTATGTGCGTATGTGTGTCGGCACTTGGGATGTCTTTGTACTTGTGTGTATGTGTATTTGTTCCATTGTGTGTTTTTCTTGTCTTATGTGTTTTTGTGTGTATTTGTCATGTTCATGTCAGTATGTACAAGTGTTTATGTGTCTGTATGTGAGGTTGTGAGTGTCTGCACTTGTGATGTCTCTGTACTTGTGTGCATGTGTCCTTGTTCCATTGTGTGTCTGTCTGTGTGAGTGTGTATAGATCTTTGTTCTTGTCTGCACGTGTCTGTATGTGAAGTTGTGTGTGTCTGCACTTGTGATGTCTCTGTACTTGTGTGCATGTGTCCTTGTTCCATTGTGTGTCTTGTCTGTGTGCGTGTGTATAGATCTTTGTTCTTTTCTGCACGTGTGTGTGTGTGTGTGGTTGTGTGTGTCTGCACTTGTGATGTCTGTATGTACAAGTGTGTATGTGTATTTATTCCATTGTGTGTCTGTCTGTGTGTATGGATCTTTGTTCTTGTCTCTACGTGTGTGTGGTTGTGAGTGTGTTTGTGTGTATTTGTCATTGTTCATGTCTGTATGTGTGTATCAATCATAGCAACTACAATCAATAATACCGATCACATTAAATTGTAAGGATTTCATTTGTGACATTATGATGATAGTGAATACGCCACTACGACCCTCTGCAGCTCACTAATAACCACTACCCACCTCTTATCAACTACTTTCACTAAACCATACCCACTGCAATTAATAATACCGGCCATCTTTACTTTTTAAGGTTTTCATTTATAACCCGTATGATGATAGTGGCTACACCAATACGACACTCTAAGCTCACTAATAACCTTTACCCACCCTTTCTCAACTAATTTCATTAAGCTATACCCACTACAACCAATACCACCTGCTACATTTACTTTCTAAGATTTTCATTTATAACGCATATGATGATAGTAAACAAACCACTACGACCACTACAGACCACTAATAACCACCACCCTCCCCTTATCGACGAATTTCACTAACACATATCCATTACAAACAATAATACCGGCCCGTTTTACTTTTTTAAGCTTTTCATTTAAAATATACAACTCACCCCCCCCCCCCCCCCTCAAAAAAAAAAAAAAATTAATTAAATAAATAAAGAAAGAAAGAATACCCAAAAAAATTTCCACCCACCACCATTTTCCAACTTTCAATTCCCATCAAATAAATTTTTTTAAACATTTCCCGGTTCCAACCACAGACCCGACCGCCTCACGGGATCCTCCAATCCTCAGTCCAGAATTATGGTGTCAATTTGCCATACTATACTACTATTATGTTTTATACAGGTAAACTAGAGTTGTGTATGTTTGATATAGATAAACTAGAGTTGTGAATTATGTTTGATACAGGTAAACTAGAGTTGTGGATTATGTTTGATACATGTAAACTAGAGTTTTAGATTATGTTTGATACGTGTAAACTAGAGTAGTGGATTATATTTACCAGTAAGATAAATGACGAAGACTTTAGTTGAAACGGTCTTAGCAATTTATACGGTTAAACTAGAAAGAAAACAAAAAGTTGATAGATGATTTATTCGTCCGAAACCTTGTTACCAATGCCAGAAATGGACAGTCCTAGAAACACCCAGAAATAAAATCACATCATGTGAGGTGAGATGCATAAAAAACGCTTTTTTAAAATCAAGAAGAGAAAGAAAGGTAAATGAACAACTAAGAACAAGTGTAAGGATAACACTGATTGCTGATTTTATAGAATACCAGGTAACTGAATGATTAGAACATTTAGCTAGAATGGAACAAGGTCAACCAGCGATTAGAGCACTCTACGCGATAACATCGGGAAACAAGGCGAGAGGACGCTCAGAAAGACTTGGCTAGATGGAGTAAAAGATACATTGAAGAAATCAAATGTGACATTAGCACAAGCAACAAAACCAGCGAAAAGGTAGACAATTACATCTGCCTCCTGTCTGCGACGCTTCGCGGCAAAAGAAGTAGGGCAAAATAAAAGAAGAAACAGTTGAACATTCTGATTCGCTAGTCCGAGAACTGACCAATAATGATGTGCCATGGTCTTGTCTTGTTCGATAGTTTATGTTGTATTTGGAGACAGAACGGAAAATATACTTGTAAATGTGTAAAATGTTATGTATATTCAACACTATTATATCGCGCGGAAGCCTGGACAATGACAAACAATTAGAAAGTCGAATAGAGGCCCTGGGGATGTGGATGTACAGAAGAATGTGTCGTATTTCATGGAAACAAAAACAATCAAGTATAGAGGTTCTAGAAAGGCTTGGAACGGGGATGGGGAGGAGCAAGTTGATGAAAGAAATAAAAAGAGAAACAAGTTAAATATTTCGGTCATGTTAAAAGAAACAGCAATATTATGAAAATCATACTGAAGGGTAACGTTGAAGGTAAGCGAACAAGAGGCAGAAAACGATACATCAAGAGATGGACGAACAGCAATCGGACAGAATGTACAATCAAGGCGAAAGACACACTGTGCTGGAGATCCGTTGCATCCATCCTTCATTGTGGAGACGGCACATGATTGATTGATTGATTGATTGATTGATTGATTGATTGATGTTACACTGAGAGGAAGACTACAGTACATCTAGCCTTGGTGCTGTATTACTAGGAGAACTATTGTACTATTAGTGTTGATGCTGTATTGCTAGGGGAACTATTATAACATCACCGTTGATGCCCTTTTGCTAGAAGAACTATTGCAATGTAAGTGCTGATGCTCTATTGCTAGAAGAACTATTGCAATGTAAGTGCTGATGCTCTATTGCTAGAAGGAGTGGGTTATTTAGTGATGATGCTGTATTGCTGGGAGAACTACTGTACTATTTGTGTTGATGCCTTATCGAGAGAAAAATTGTGCTATTTGTGCTAATGTTGTACTGACAGCAGGATTATTAATGCTGATGTTGAACTAAGAGATGTACAGGAATATTACTGTCGATGTATGCCGAAGTCTGACACATTGAACTCTGAGGTACATAACTACGCATATCCCTCGAAATAGAACGAAGAGGGAGAAACTCAGTTGTTTCACGGCGATTAACTGTTGTTGTTGATATTGTTATTTCATGGCGATTAACTGTTGTTGGTGTTATTACATGGCGATTAACTGTTCTTGTTGTTGTTGTTATTATTTCATGGCGATAAACTGTTGTTGTTGTTGTTGTTGTTTCATTTCGATTAACTGGCGGTATGTGTTATTATTTCAGACTTAGTAGAAAATCGTTCTTGATTGTCTCGCATATATTAGGAGGGTTGTCTCTACTGGCGGCAACAGTTCTATCAAATGTTCCATTTGCAGGTAATGCGTTCTGTTTTTCCTTTGTTTCTACTTATTATATTTGAAAAATAACGTATTCACATATTCCTGTCATTTTGCTTGTAATTATTATATTAGAAAAACATGTGTTTTTTTTTCCTTCTATTTCACACTTAGTTTTATTTAAACAAGTGTAACAGTATCACAGAATGGATCAAACATTAATCATTGCAAAAAGCGTCTCGATTTACAAAATTCATTTCAAACAGGTACATATATAATGGTGTCTGCTCACGCACGTGAGAGAGAGAGAGAGAGAGAGAGAGAGAGAGAGAGAGAGAGAGAGAGAGAGAGAGAGAGAGAGAGAGAGGGGGGGGGGGGCTGAAGTTAGCTGCGTTGGGTAGTAAATTCATCACAGGCACAGTGGATTTATATGGGATGAGTTGAGTTTGAGGGTGAAGTGAAACGAGCATTTTTCTTGGTAATGGTCATAATATTCACTTGTAGGCTGAGAAAGAAACTGATCTACGAACTCCAGACCCTCTTTGTGCTGGGTAGCTCAATGAACGTTTGTCCCTGACTGTGGTAATATTTCCCAATTCTCGGTGACAAAGAAGAAAAATGTGCTGATTCATTCTCTCCCATGACTGGTATTGTAAATGTATAAATAAAGGATCTAAAAGCTGTCTTTAAAAAAAAAAAACAATACTAGTTCTTGACGATCATGATAACAGTTTTCTAGTGGAAAGAAAAAAGTTAAACTAAAGATGGTAAAACATAAATGGTGGCAATAGTACTAAGAATGATTGATTGAAGACAGTAGTACATATTAGGAATATAGAACTATCTGTGAAAGTATGTTTGAACATGCATAGTATGAAGTGTGAGTGTGAGCTTGATGAGAGTGGCATTTTGCTTAATCTGTGAACTTTTGTGTTTAAAATGTGTGAAAATATATGTGTGTATTTACATTTTTGTAACAAGTATTTGGCCTGTGCCTGTTCCTGTTCCTTGGCCAAGTGTTTACAGACGCGGTTCATAATCCCACATACCCGAGTTCGAAACACAGCTGTGGGCGATTTGGTAGCACATGGATACCGGTCGTTCAGAAAGCAACGGCAAACTACTGAACGTAACTTGCCAAGAAATCGCAAACAGTTAAAAGATGCTGGGGTTGGCTGGGGTCCTGCAAGGGATATGCAACCAAATTTGTATTTTTTTATTTGGCCTGTAAAACAGGCCGGAAAAAAATTATATGCCAATTAGCGCTCTGATTCTATATAGTTTATTAGAAATCAGTAAATGTTATATCGAAGAGAAAAACAAAAATGCGTTAGAAAATTATCACTCTTCTAAAGAAAGAAGCCATTATTTTTAAATAAACCTTAAATATATTTCAAAATTTACCATATTATTTTTACTGCGCATGACTGTATTTAATTTCTTTAAATTTTTATAAAATCTTAGACAAATACTATAATTATTTAAATTGCATAATGCAGTCATGATTCTGGCGGTAATTTCCCTTGAAATAATTTATGTTGTTATGTCCCTAACCAATATGTTATTTATATATTTTTTCGATTCGATTATACCATTACCCTTCCCCGTTCAACCTCACAGAGAAGTTATATTACAGTCCAGCACAGGCTCAAGACGCGACTTTCATTTTAATGTGGTTTTATTTCGTACAAAACTGTGATTTTACAAGGCGCGGTGCGTGTTTTCTTTTACATTTACAAAATACAACAAGACCCCAGACATTAAATGCAGCAGGATTCTCTAACTGTTTGTGAAATGACTGAATACTATGTATTACATTACATACATTAACTCTTCGCAGACGTTCAATGCGGTGTGCATTCAAAAGTTGCATATAAACAGGAATTATAGGTATCCTTTTCAAACATTAAGTGTGTATTGTCAGAACCTACAAACAAACGCTTCTACTCATATTGTGCGAGTTAATTATCTTGGAAATCAGTTCAGCGATCTAACCAGTGCAGTACTACTACCAACAACTAGCAGTAGCAGGCAGCGTATGGACTATGCTTCAGTTCAAGGCGAGCGGAATAAATAAATAATATATCTGTTTAATGTATGTTTTATAAATATCCCTGGTCTTGTCCTCAACAAGCTGCCCTTCGGTATTCTCGTTGGTGTTTCTCGTGCCCAATGGCGTGACCTAAAGTCCAGGACCATATTAAACAACTTAACACGCATTGGATATATGGTGCTAGACGGATCTTGTTATAGACCAATCGGCACTGGGCGGGTGTGTTGGTGTAACGGTTACGAAGTTGCCCTGGAAATGGCATGAGTGCGGCTGGACGAGAGATCAATACCTGGTCTCGCGTTTCTATGTTGCACTCAGGCCTAAATATGATAACGGTCTAACACTTCACATACCCACAGCAGGTTCATGATAATTCACATACCCACACATGATCATGACACTCACATACCCACACAGGTTCATGACACCCACATACCCACAAAGGTTCATGACACTCACATACCCACACAGGTTCATGACACTCACATACCTACAGCAGGTTCATGATAATTCACATACCCACACATGATCATGACGCTCACATACCCACACAGGTTAATGACACTCACATACCCACACAGGTTCATGACACCCACATACCCACTGACATATGCCTGGGTCATTGACATTGAGGTGAGTGAACTATAGCCGGGCTACGAGAAAAACAACCAGCCCGGAGAAATAATGGTGAGGGTAGATGTAGGCCCCCCAGGGTGGATGGGGCGAGAGACAGTATATTTTGGGTGAAGTGAGGAGACTTGGGAGGACAGTTGAAGCTGGGACCGACTGAGAGTTGGGTCGCTTTGGAGAGTTGATGTTTGGACACCGAGTGGATCGGGAGTCGAAGGATAGGAGTGGAGTGAGAAGTAGAGCTCCGTTGGGAGATTGAGGTGTTCTCCTAGTTGTGAATGCAGGCCTAAAACCCAGTGGGGTTTGGATAGTTAATGGAGGCCTGAACCCAGAGTGGGTTGGATATTTAATGAAGGCCTGAACCCAGAGTGGGGTGGATAGTTAATGGAGGCCTGAACCCAAAGTGGGTGGTATTGTGTGAGGTCCAGCGGTGGATAGTAGCTGGATAGCTGTCTTGTGAATTGGAGATTCAGCAGGCCTTGAGAAGGCAGCGATGTGTGTGTGTTAAGTTGTGAGGAATATGTCTATCTTCTATGGATTATATTGTTTCTGGATATATAAGGATGTTCCGTTTGTCCGTGTTCTTTCTGTATTAAAGGATTATGTGCGCCAACTCAATCTTGTTTAATGACTGATGGATGTGTACTATTGGGGTGAGTTGCATTGTGAGACAAGTGACAAGATCTACTTACACTCCATAGTGACATACAAGGAACATCGAAACCCTAGACAACGACCATGTCACTCAGTTTATATAAAGAACAACGTGACACCCACACAGGTTCATGACACTCACATACCCACACAGGTTCATGATACTCACATACCAACAGCAGGTTCATGAGAATTCACATACCCACACAGGATCATGACACTCACATACCCACACAGGTTAATGACACTCACATACCCACACAGGTTCATGACACTCACATACCTACACAGGTTCATGACACTCACATACCTACAGCAGGTTCCTGACAATTCACATACCCACACAGGATCGTGACACTCACATACCCATCGGAGGATGATGACACTTCACATACCCACACAGGATCATGGCACTCACATATCCATCGGAGGATCCTGACACTTCACATACCCACACTAGGTTCCTGACACTTCACAAACCCACAGAAGGTTCCTGAAACTTGACATGACCACAGCAGGTTCCTAACACTATACATAACCACACTAGGATCCTTATACTTCACATAACCACAGTAGGTTCCTAACACTACACATACCCACAACAGGTTCATAACACTTAACATACCCGCAGCAGGTTCCTGACATTTCACATATCCACAGCATGTTCCTAACACTTCACATACTCACAGCAGGTCCCTAACACTTCACAAGGCCACAGTAAGCTCCTGACACTTAACATACCCACAGTAGGTTCCTAACACTTTACATAAACACACTAGGTTCCTGAAACTTTACATACCTACAGGAGGTTCCCGAAACTTCACATACCCACAGTAGGTTCCTGAAACTTTACATACCCACAGTAGGTTCCTGACACTTCACATACCCACAGCAGGTTCCTAACACTTTACATACCCACACTAGGTTCCTGACATTTCACATACCCACAGTAGGTTGCTATCACTTAACATACCCACACCAGGTTCCTGACACTTTACATACCCACAACAGTTTCCTGATACTTCAAATACCCACAGTAAGTTCCTGACACTTCACATACCCACATACGTTCCTGACACTTCACATACCCACACCAGGTTCCAAAAGTTTCACAAGGCCACAATAGGTTCCTGACACTTCACATACCCACAGTAGGTTCCTAATACTTCACATACCCACACCAGGTTCCTGACACTTCACATACCCACAGCAGGTTCCTAACACTTCACATACCCACATCAGGTTCCTGACACTTCACATACTCACTGCATGTTCCTGACACTTCACATACCCACAGTAGGTTCCTGACACTTCACATACCCACACTATGTTCCTGACACTTCACATACCCACAGTAGGCTCCTGACACTTCACGTACCCACACTATGTTCCTGACACTTCACATACCCACACCAGGTTCCTAACACTTCACATACCCACAGTAGGTTACTAACACTTTACATACCCACAGCAGGTTCCTGACACTTCACATACCCACACCAGGTTCCTGACACTTCATATACCCACAGTAGGTTACTAACACTTTACATACCCACAGCAGGTTCCTGACATTTCACATACCCACACTATGTTCCTGACACTTCACATACCCACAGTAGGTTCCTGACACTTCACGTACCCACACTATGTTCCTGACACTTCACATACCCACAGTAGGTTCCTGACACTTCACATACCCACACTATGTTCCTGACACTTCACATACCCACAGTAGGTTCCTGACACTTCACGTACCCACACTATGTTCCTGACACTTCACATACCCACAGTAGGTTCCTAACACTTCACATACCCACACCAGGTTCCTAACACTTCACATACCCACAGTAGGTTACTAACACTTTAATACCCACAGCAGGTTCCTGACACTTCACATACCCACACCAGGTTCCTGACACTTCATATACCCACAGTAGGTTCCTACCACTTCACATACCCACAGCAGGTTGCTGACACTTCACATACCCACGCCAGGTTCCTGACACTTCACATACCCACACCAGGTTCCTGACACTTTACAAGGCCACAGCATGTTCCTACCACTTCTCATACCCACAGCATATTTTTAATCACTCACATACCCAGGTTCCTAACACTTCACATACCCAGGTACCTAACACTTCACATACCCACACCAGGTTCCTAACACTTCACATACCCACAGCAGGTTCCTGACACTTCAATACCCACAGCAGGTTCCTGACACTTCAATACCCACACCAGGTTCCTGACACTTCATAAGGCCACAGCATGTTCCTAACACTTCACATACCCACAGCATGTCCTTAACTACTCACACACCCAGGTTCCTAACACTTCACATACCCAGGTTCCTAACACTTCACATACCCACAGCAGGTTCCTAACATTTTACATACCCTCAGCAAGTTCTTAACACTTCACATACCCACAGCAGGTTCTTAACACTTCACCTACCCAGGTTCCATACACTTCACATACCCAGGTTCCTAACACTTCACATACCACAGCATGTTCCTAACACTTCACATACCCATGTTCCAAACACTTCACATACCCAGGTTCTTAACACTTCACATACCACAGCATGTTCCTAACACTTCACATACCCACAACAGGTTCCAACTACGAGACTTGTTATTTGTTTGCAGAATCGGCACTCGGTTGGTGATATTGTCAGTATCACGCCGGTCGCTTTTACGTCCCACAATAATTCTTGGTACCTATGTTAAGCAGATAGCAGGTTAGTTTTGTGCGTATTCTTTGGATGACGTAGCAGTCAACTGCAGCATTTCGTTGGGCTGGTTGTGATTCCTAGGCAAGTTTTGGTTCAGTGGTTTGCCATAGCTTTCTGAACGATCGACACTCATACCATTGTAGGGAAACGCAATGCGGTGTGCTGCCAAATCGCCCGAAGCTGTGTTTTGAACGCGATATGTCGGATTGCTCATTGCATTCGCAGCCCCTTCGCCACAGCGTGGACGAGAAATCAGGTAAATATTAAAAATGCGAATCTGTTCCGGTACGAATCAACACCATGACCCTTGGACGAGTGTCTAGCCACTAAACTATCTCGCTCTTGTCCCAGGATGTGGCCTAGTATTCCATTCATCATGTGCCATGCCGATAAGCCATTTCACTCAGTCACCAGATTCGTGGATCACCTCATTGTTCTTGTCTCGATCATGTCACGTGACCAAGCCATACAGGTGCTTACTTCTCTGTCTTCCCCTTGTTCTCTTCCTCCTCGATCCTGCCAGTTGTCACCAAGTTCTCCAATTTATATCTTCTTATAACATGCAGAAAATCGTGACTGTCTACGTCTAATTTCTCTAATAAGCTTACGATTTTCATTTGTTTCTTGTTGGACTCGGTCATTGGTTTTCTCTCTGTCCATGGTATTCTTTGCATTCTCCTCAGAAACCACATTGCCACCGCCATCAGATATTTTTCAGCTTGTCTGCTCATTGTCCACACTTCACATCCATACAAAAGTACAGGCTCTATGTCAACACTCTTTTTTTCGTAGCAATTGTCATCATTTTATTGGTCAGTATGTTTTTCATTTTGCAAAAGGCTATGTTCGCCATGGCTATTCTTGTTCTAATCTCATCAATGTATCTCCCATCAGATGTTATGACTGTTCCGAGATAACTGTACCGATTCACTTGTTTAAGAATATCTCCATGTACTTGTGTATTAATTGTAATAATTCGTTCTTCTTAGTGACTACCATAATCTGTATTTTCTTACAATGTAATTCTAACCATAGTGAGTTGTTCACTGTGTGCAACAACTGCATCTACTAAATGTTGCAGATCCTGCTCATTGTCTGCAGTCAATACTGTATCATCCGCATATCTAATGTTATTGATGTTTCGTCCTCCAATGATGATTCCTTTCATATCTATTGTATTAAGATACGAATACATCAATAAGATCGTTTGTTCTTTCCACGTACGGCCGTCAGTGACGCTGGCCTATTTCTACTTTTTTTCAGATGACGTCCCAGGCATGGGGATAATCATCATCTGTGTCACTCTACTGGGGAAGTTTGCCGTGTCTACGGCATTCTCCGTTTTGTGGCTGTATTCTGCAGAGTTGTACCCCACCAACCTGAGGTAAGCGCTGTCTACACCTGTGTTGCACATTCAAGAATCTGAGTGGCTGAGTGATCAAGACTGCTGCCTCCCGCTGTGGAGATCGTAGGTTCGTTTCCTGCTGCGTCGTTCAGACAACTGCAGTTGTTCCGTATACCCGTGGGGATCATAGCTGGAGCTAGTGAGTTCGTGCTCTGTGCGAAGAACTCTGCAGGCTGCTTTCTGCTCTACGGGGAGAGAGAGAGCCAAAAGGGGTAAAACCCAGTGCAATGAAGTCGATTTTCTTGCCTTTAACCCTTTAACCTTCGCCTTTATTTGCACTTTGTGTTTTCGTAAGTAGCTGTTCTTTCCACCCTCATGGACGGAGAACCAACCAACAGATGCTATTCTTTCTTGTGAAGAAAAGATCCATCATAATCGCCACTGTGGGAAGGCCCTTCGAAAACTACAACTCTTATCAAGTTAATTTAAACTCAGAAGCCGCAAACAATATGTTGCAAGATTTATTGCCGGGCATATTTCGCTCCATCTCGTCAGGTGCAAACTGCATGATTATATACCATATTTTTTGTGGCTTCCTTGTTTAAATTCACAAAGGGGATACATTGTTTTGAATTCCTATAAAGTTACATACATGTCCTTTACAGTACGTAGCTGTCAACCCCGGCATGTTGTGGTTGTTTGTGATTTCTTGGCAACTTTACCTCCAGTACTTTTCCATTTCTAAACCCGCTTACCGGGTTCGAAACACAGTTGGGGTGGAGAGGGGAGGGGGAGATTTGGCAGCAGACCGCCTTGCGCTGATTTTTCATGCAACTCCTGGTACGTTGAGGGATTCAAGGACAGAAGTTGCCACTTCGCATGGTAGCGATCAACACCCATGTTGAGCGCTCGCTATGTGGACAGTATCTCAGTCAGATATTGAATACATCACGTTTCAACACTGATTGATCTATAAAAATATGGACCAAGCACCATATGCCCAATACGGCTCAACGTGTATAAGAAAGGCTTTTTTTTTACTTCCAGACAGTCGCATCCACCAGATACTGCAGTTTGCATGCGAGGTATTAGGCCTTAACTTACTCTAGGATCTTCACTCGGGGGACATGCCTGCTTCCTTAGATCTTCACTCGGGGGGCATGCCTGCTTCCTTAGATCTTCACTCGGGGGGGGGGGGGGGATGCCCGCTTCCTTAGATCTTCACTCGGGGGGCATGCCTGCTTCCTTAGATCTTCACTCATTGGACATGCCTGCTTCCTTAGATCTTCACTCGGGGGACATGCCTGCTTCCTTAGATCTTCACTCAGGGGACATGCCTGCTTCCTTAGATCTTCACTCGGGGGGTATGCCTGCTTCCTTAGATCTTCACTCGGGGGGGGGGGGGGGGGGAAATGCCTGCTTCCTTAGATCTTCACTCGGGGGACATGCCTGCTTCCTTAGATCTTCACTCGGGGGACATGCCTGCTTCCTTAGATCATCACTCGGGGGACATGCCTGCTTCCTTAGATCTTCACTCGGGGGACATGCCTGCTTCCTTAGATCTTCACTCGGGGGGGGGGGGGGGGACATGCCTGCTTCCTTAGATCTTCACTCGGGGGACATGCCTGCTTCCTTAGATCTTCACTCGGGGGGGGGGGGGAAACATGCCTGCTTCCTTAGATCTTCACTCGGGGGACATGCCTGCTTCCTTAGATCTTCACTCGGGGGACATGCCTGCTTCCTTAGATCTTCACTCGGGGGACATGCCTGCTTCCTTAGATCTTCACTCGGGGGACATGCCTGCTTCCTTAGATCTTCACTCGGGGGACATGCCTGCTTCCTTAGATCTTCACTCAGGGGACATGCCTGCATCCTTAGATCTTCACTCGGGGGACATGCCTGCTTACTTAGATCTTCACTCGGGGGACATGCCTGCTTCCTTAGATCTTCACCCGGGGGGCATGCCTGCTTCCTTAGATATTCACTCGGGGGGGGGGGGGGGGGGGGGCATGCCTGCTTCCTTAGATCTTCACTCAGGGGACATGACTGCTTCCTTAGATCTTCACTCGGGGGACTGCTTCCTTAGATCTTCACTCGGGGGACATGCCTGCTTCCATAGATCTTCACTCGGGGGGCATGCCTGCTTCCTTAGATCTTCACTCGGGGGGGGGGGGACATGCCTGCTTCCTTAGATCTTCACTCGGGGGGGGGGGGGGACATGCCTGCTTCCTTAGATCTTCACTCGGGGGGGGGGGGACATGCCTGCTTCCTTAGATCTTCACTTGGGGGGGGGGGGGGACATGCCTGCTTCCTTATATCTTCACTCGGGGGACATGCCTGCTTCCTTAGATCTTCACCCGGGGGACATGCCTGCTTCCTCAGATCTTCACTCGGGGGGGGGGGGGGACCATGCCTGCTTCCTTAGATCTTCACTCGGGGGACATGCCTGCTTCCTTAGATCTTCACTCGGGGGGGGGGGGGGGGAACATGCCTGCTTCCTTAGATCTTCACTCGGGGGACATGCCTGCTTCCTTAGATCTTCACTCGGGGGACATGCCTGCTTCCTCAGATCTTCACTCGGGGGAGGGGGGGACCATGCCTGCTTCCTTAGATCTTCACTCGGAGGACATGCCTGCTTCCTTAGATCTTCACTCGGGGGACATGCCTGCTTCCTTAGATCTTCACTCGGGGGACATGCCTGCTTCCTTAGATCTTCACTCGGGGGACATGCCTGCTTCCTTAGATCTTCACTCGGGGGACATGCCTGCTTCCTTAGATCTTCACTCGGGGGACATTCCTGCTTCCTTAGATCTTCGGGCATGCTTTCCTTAGTGACTCAATGAGTATGTTCAGGAATATTGAGATGAGTTGGATCCGAAGACAGTGGTTGGTGTCTCTGGAGCGGTAATGGCTGGCGAAGATTGGTTCCATTTTCGTGCCAGTGCATGCGGGTGTACAAGAAAATGAATAGGCTGACAGGCTTGCAGGTAAGGCTAGTGTGGAGGGCGGATGGGGCATAGATAAGGCTGATATACTGAATACTCTACGAGTAGTAAGTCGTTTGCGAGAACCAAGTGATGAATGTGAATCTACAACCATGGTCAGACTGCGAGAAATGCAAGTTAAAAGAGGGGTGGCCAAACAAGAACACCATGCATGAAACCAAAGAAGATTAATAAACCAACACAGAAATAGTGTCGAGAGCCGCTCTACGCTGCGGTATTTACCGAGGCGGGATCCGAGCACTTATAGACTGAATGGTTCGATATGCAATGTGGATGATCTGTCAACTAACTAACTAACTAACTAACTAACTAACTAACTAACTAACAACTAACCAACTAACTAACATACTCTCGGATCCTTAGGTGGACTTGGCGGTGATCGAGGAGAGAAGGGCAGTGGATTGGCCAGACATAATCAAGCTATAAGAGATGTTGGATACACAAATGACATTAAGGACGCCTTGAAATCTCCTTCCTTGTCCAGAGTGAGGGAGTTGGGAGTGAAGCAGGGATGGGGTGTGGGGAGAAGCACCAGACACGAACTTTTTCTCAAGAGCACAAGACCTTTGCTTACCCAAACACAGTTCATAAATACACACACACGTACTGTTTGGCGTTCATATAAGTAGAAGAAAGAAGTGACGTTCAGGCGGGAGTTCATGTCTGTCCACAGATCTGGATCAGTTCTGCTGATGATATTCCCCTATGTCACTGTTTCGATCCATCCAGCATTATTTCTCTTGGTCTGCCTCTGCCTCTTTCCTCGATGATCTTACAATATTTACACATCTTTAAATTTGCAATTTCAGAAACACTGGCTTTGGAATATCGTCAGTTGTGGGCAGAATTGGCGGGATGATCGCGCCATACTCCAGAACATTCGTGAGTTTTCTTTTCATTTTTGACAATGACTGTCACATCATTTGCGGTTATTACGTGTGGGGAGGGGGGGGGGGGGGGCGGGTTACGTGTATATATGAATATATTAATAGACAAGAACACACATGCATAATGATAGACAGACAGACAGAAAGACAGATAGACAGACAGATAGACGTATTAAAAGTAATTATATAAACCCTAATGTGGAGAATGCTCGAATAGAGAGTTCCGATCGTCATGAAACGTC
This sequence comes from Cepaea hortensis, assembly GCA_963921405.1. Taxonomy (NCBI): domain Eukaryota; kingdom Metazoa; phylum Mollusca; class Gastropoda; order Stylommatophora; family Helicidae; genus Cepaea; species Cepaea hortensis. The sequence continues at coordinate 77,758,014 of OY992879.1, forward strand.
CACCTTCAACGAATGTTAGACAGAAATACGGAGGTGAAGTTCTTCTTCTTCTCCAGCGTTCCGAGCCATTGAGGTTCTTTGCTGCAGATACAATCCGTCTCCATTCGTCTCTCTGGTTGACCCTCTCTTGCCAGTCGTTGATTCCAAGAACTAACTAACTAACTCCACCGTCTTCTTGGTCTACCTCGGGCCTACGGTCATTTATTTCCTGAGTGTAAGCGAGTTTTGTTTTCCTATTATCTTCCATTCTTTCTATATGCCCCGGCCATTGTAGTCTATTAGCCTTCATGATACCAGTGATTAGCGGGGACTTAAACAGATCATAAATGTCTTTGTTACTTCTTCTTTTCCACTCTCCACTTTGTGTATCCCTAATGGGTCCAAAGATGCGTCTTAAAACTTTGTTCTCAATGGTTTGTAGCAAGGCTTCTTCTTATTTCGTTGTACTCCAGGTTTCAGATCCATACAGCACAACTGGTCTGATCAGTGTTTTGTATACTGTGATCTTGGTGTTACGAGATAGCGCCTTTGATTTTAGTAGATGTTGTAGTGCATAGTATATCTTATTTCCAGAATTGACTCTAGCTTGTATTTCTTCCCTTATGATGTTGGAGCAGTTGAAGATTGTACCCAGCTATTTGTATTTTTACGTTCTTTTAATGGTCATATTATCTATTTGTATGTGGCCAGAGTTTTTAGCCATTCCTTCTCTTGAAATTACCATATATTCTGTCTTATCTTGGTTGATAACCAGCCCCATCTGTTGGGCTTTTTCCTTTAAGTGAGTCAATATTTCCAATGTCTTTTGTTCATTTTCCCCTATAATATCTATATCATCTGCATAACCAAGAAGCTTGGATGTTACTCCAATATCACATTCCTCCTTTATCCTCCTTACAACTTTCTCTAGAGCCAGATTGAAGAGTAGCGGCGATAGTGCATCACTCTGTTTCAAGCCAGATGTTATTTGGAAAGGATCTGATTTCCTGCCTTTATATGTTACTATATTATAAGTATCTTCCATGCATAGTCTGGTCATGTTGATTAACTTCCTTGGTATTCCAAATTCCCGCATAGCATTCCATAGACTATTCCTATGGACACTATCATAAGCCTTTTTAAAATCCACAAAAATGTTATGGAGATCTCTTTTATATTCCCAATGTTTCTCGGCAATTTGTCGTAAGATAAATATCTGATCTATTGTTGATCTGTTTTGTCTAAAACCCGCCTGGTAGTCACCTAATATGTATTCAGGATATGGTTTTAGTCTATTTAGTAATACTGCGGATAGTATCTTATAGCTTATGGACAGTAGTGGTATTCCTCTATAATTTTCACACTGGAACTTGTCTCCTTTCTTAAAGATAGGTATCAATAATGACTCTTTCCAGTCATGGGGTAATTCTTCAGTCCTCCAGATTTTTATTATTAGTTCGAATAACTTTAGATGTAATGCATCTCCACCCGCCTTTATAAATTCAGCAGCAATTCCATCAACCCCAGTTGCCTTATTGTTTTTAAGTCGTGTGATTACATATAGGATTTCTTCAAATGCAGGTTCTTCAATTTGTGGTTCACACGTTAGAACATCTTCCTGTGGGAAAGTGTTACTTGGAGCTTCACAATTTAGTAATTCAACAAATTATTCTTTCCATGTGTTGCACATTTCCTCATTGGTATTTATCATAAAAAACATTTAAAAAACTTTCTGGATTTGTTTTTCTGGTGATTAGTTTCCATATCTTTGATTATATTACTCATATATTCTCGCTTTTGCTGTCGAACTATTTTTGTAGCCTCTTTACATTTATTTCTATATTGCTCTTCCTTTAGGAATGTTGTTGATGTCATTTAGCCATAGCTGTCTGACATTCTTTTTCCTAATGACTGCTTCTTCACATTTTGGAATGAACCATCTGTTCTTTCTATGCGTGGTTAACACACCGAGACATTCTTCTGCGGTAGATTGAATTGTAATCTTGATGTTCAACCAAGTTTGGTCAACGCTTTCCTCCAACGGGTTTTGTAGAATTTCAAGTTTACATTTTATTTCATCTGCAAATTTCTCTTTGACTGTAATTTCTTGTAGTTTTTCTCTGTTATATGTTGCGTGTAACCTTTGTAGTTTAGCATAGAAAGCTCTCTTAGGTTTTATTTTAAATTTTGCCCCAACGAGGAAGTGGTCGCTATGGCACTCAGCTCCTCTATAGCTTCTAACTTGTTGTATGTTTGATGCATTTTTGTTGTTAGTTAAAATATGATCTATTTGATTATAGGTTCTATTGTCACATGATTTCCAAGTTTGTATATCCTTTCTTTGCAGTCTGGTACTGCTGACCTGCAGTCCTTTGGCTTCTGCCAGGTTGATGACTCTCCATCCATTATCATTTGAAGTTGTATGTAGGCTTTCCATACCGGCAACTTTTTTATGAGTTTGCTCTCTACCTATTTTTGCGTTGAAGTCTCCCAGCACAATCAGGATATCCTGTTTGGGGGTTTCTTCTATGACATCTTCCAGATCATTATAAAAGAGGTGACGTTACATGATGAAAATAGAGACACTGCAAACGGGAAAGAACAAAAACAGAGAAAAGCAAATACAGTCCGACAAGACAGAAAGAGATAAAGAGAGCAGCAGATAGAGAAAAACAGAAACTGAGAAAAAGAGCGGAAAAGAGAGAATGTGAGAGTGAGGGAGAGGAATGGAGAGAGGGGGAGAAAAGGAGAGAGAGAGAGGGGGCGAGAGAAAGGGAGACAGAGAAAGAGGGAGAGAGAGAAGAGCGAGGAAATAGTATAGAGAAAGGGAGAGAGGAAATGAGAGAGAGGGGGAGAGGAAAGGGAGAGAGAGAAGAGGAGAGAGAGGGGGAAGAGAAAGGAGAGGAAGGGGGAGGGAAGAGAAGAGAGAAGGAGGAAGAGAAAGGAAGAGAGAGGGAAAGAGAGGTGTCGGGAGAGTGAAGGGGAGAGAGAAAGAGGAACGAACGAACAAACTTTATTTTCGAAGAGTTAAGAATTGGGCACTCAGGCCTGTCTGACATTTGCATTTCTTCACTCTTTCCTCTCATACGTTATTTCATTCATACATCACTTATGAAGCTAATCTTAGACACCAACAGAATGAATAATATGCGTTAAAACGCATGGGAAAAAACATCAATAATACATGACTCACTAAGGTAATATTTAACATGGCTATTATACATACCTAAGGAAGGTATAACGTACCATGCATATGGGGATGTTTATTATACTAGTTGTCGTTTGAGATAATTTTTATTTTTTTATTTTTGTTAGGGGGGCACGTAGTCTATACTGAAAAAGTGTCAAACAGGTTAAGTCTGTATATATAGTGATTTGTGGTGCCTTTGATTTCTTGTGGAAGATTGTTCCACAACTGAGCGGCAGAGTACACTAGGCTTATTTTGTATACGTCTAGGGACATGAAGTATGTTTAGTCGTACGCTATGACTTGCGTTATATTTAAATATTGGTCAAAAGGTAGCAAGGAGCATTCTGAAATAGGATTTTACAAATTAGTGTGGCCTTATTAAAAAGCCGGCCTCTGTGGCTGAAGGGCTTGCGAACGCGGTTTGTGAGCCCGTATACCCGGGTTCGAAACACGGCGGTGCTGGTTTTTTCGAAAAAGGTATAGAGGCCGGTCGTTCAGAAAGCAATGGCAAACTACTGAACGTAACACTTGCCTAGTACATCAACAGCAGCTGAAAATGCTGGTGTTGACTGCAACGTCCCGTAAGGGATACGCAACACAATATTAAAAAGTAAGCGTTTGTGGAGTGGCAATAACTGAAGACGTTCATGTAGGTTGGAATTGTCGGTAAAGGTTTTTTTACCGTTAATTAAACGCACTGCCCCATTCCGGAGTGAATAAAGGCGTTTTGTTATTGATTTGGAGCATCCATCCCAGATTATGGAACAATAGTCAATCTGTGTTTGTATATGGGAAGTATAGAATATCTTTCTTGTGTTTTCATTAAGGAAAGTTTTAACTTTGGCAAGTTGGTATACTTTTTTGGCTATTTTTTTAACGAGAGAATGAACATGGGAATAAAAGATTAGATTTTGATCAATGATGAGATCCAGTCAGTGCCTTGTGATCGGTTACACTTTCTATAGGTGTGCTACCAATGTGCAGCTGAAGGGTTCTCTGCGAGTTTAGAGTGTGAAGTCTTTGCCTGGTTCCTATTAACATAGATTTTGTTTTAGAAATGTTAATTTGCATGCGGTTTGCAATACTCCAGTTAACTACACTATTTAATTCCTGTTCCAAGGATGATTCTAGCACATTACAATCAATAGCGTTTCTATATACTGTGCAGTGTAACAGTACAGGCACAGGGATGATTATAAAACAAGTCCTGATGTTGTTCTCTAAAAGGTTTTATTGATCATAATAAACTGAAGAATATTACACAAGTTTCTTGGTAAGATGTTTACCTCTCCGGACCTAAGCTGTAACTAACCTACACAAAAACCCTACGTCACGACTTGAGCATCCTTAGTAACATTCTTCTTGGATGCTCAACCGTGCCTAAACTTTGCACATCAAACCTATTAACAGAGATGTTACTCACTCTGTTATACCTCTCTTTCTTTAAAAAGACTTTTCTTCAAAAGTCTTAACCCTTAAACCCTTTATTCTAATCATTCTTTCCCTCATCAACACCTTAACCCCCAATATTCTTTCTCCACGCCATCCCAAACTAACTCTATCTTAAGTAACATAACTGCTTTCACTTCTACTAATTCTCCACTTGTCTCTTATCATTGTCCCATATAGCAAATCGCTATGAAGTTATACTTCTTCTTCGTTTATGACTCTTCCAGGTTTCATTACAAAAATATAGGTCATAAGAATGGTTCATTAAAAAAAATCGTTGGTATACATTTGGCATTATGAAACTTCTCAGTCTTTCTCAACATTACAACTCAGGATAGACAGAAAAGATAGGGTTAGGAATAGAAAAGAAGGGGTGCGCACCCAAGAACAGTAGTTAATCACATTTACCTCCCTTGCAAACGTAAAAACTTTTATAAACGTTTTTCAAAAACACATGTTATGATTTATGAAGCTACATCTCTGTTTGTTATAAATTAAGTCGATCCAAAATTTCTTCTATATACTCAATATTTATACTGCCATCTACCCGCACGACCATATTTCAGCTATTTCACGTCCAATCATGAAACCCATAACAATGTTCATATTCCATGAACATTTTACATTAATTAACGCTGTTTATCACAGCTCCTATATTTTACCCCGTCCTGATAAGTATCCCCGTCTATTCTACCACATGTTCTGTTATTCACAGCCCCCTTAATACCTACTCTCCATCAACCAACCTTTTATATTTGTTTAACTATCACAGCCTCTTTAGACGTTAATCACGTATATAATATGGCATCCAATCCATATACCTTTAATCCACGCTGACTTAATGCAGCTCCTATTTTAACTCCCCAGAACCCTCTTATTTGTGTAGGAACCCCGTCACTTAAGTATGGCATATGTTTCCAACACTATATGATTAACTTCTCTATTCTACCACACCCATGCTGATTAGCACAGCAGTCTTCCTACCAGCACAAGGTACTCATATTTACCTTTAAGTCATTACTCATAAGGAGAATGTGTCTCTCTTCTAGTCCTCAGTAGTTTATTAGCTATTTTCTGAACGAAGGGTTTTAAATAAAGCCCCCTGTGTTGTCTTTATTCTAGACACAACCAACTAAACTTAAACTTAAACAATTTTCAACCTATTTATAAACAAGGTAATTACTATTCAACACACAAGACAATTTACTTAAATCATGAGTCAAGCAAAATAAAATCACAACAGGATATCATACCCCCCCCCCCCAGGTTTTTAAATATCATTTTTCTTTCCCCTCATATCAAATAAAGTTAATCAACTCATTCAAAGAAAAACATATTTCAAAATTATATGACATACATCCTATCCATTGTTAGTCACTTTTACGGACTAACGATAACTTATTTATCTATTAAGAAAACTCAACAAGTCAAATCATAAAATCAATTGGCAATAAAACTACAATAAAAATATACCACACTCGAATTTATATCCATATTAACTATCTTAATACCTAAATGTATAGTGTCATGTCTACTCCTCAAGACAACTCATTATAAGTATCAATCAAACCATTTTCTATAACAAACGTGTAATACATGGCTAATGTATTTCATCAACTATCACTTTCCTTTTTAAATCACCAAATTTACATCCTGCTATCTGCAGCATTTTCTATCAATTTATCTACCATGTTTCCATTTCCTCATTAACTCCAGATTTCTTTGAATAAGTGCTATCTCCACATCAATGTCTTCTTCCTCTTGTAAAGAAATATTTTCCTCCATGCTACTATCTCTATTAGATTCTGACTTTTCATCCATTCCTTCTTCTTCATCTGTATGTCTATTGCTAGCAGCCGCTAATTTTTTCCTATACCTCCATTTCCTCATATCCAATCTAATCTTTCTATATATTACAGACAGCATAAAATCAAAAGGTCCATTATGGGCCCTATCACTCAAGACCTCCTCATCACCTAACATAACCAACTTTCTCCCATACCTCACTCAAAAGACTCCCTAGTAATCTCGCCGAAAAACTTCAGCAACCCAGTAATGTCCATTTATTATGGGAATTTCACCCAAAACCTTCACTTCCAATTTATGCCGTTATCAACATCTATAAAATACCACCACTGAACTCATGTCTGTGACCTTCTAACCCCTCACTGCTTACCATCAACGTTATTCTTTCTCAGTCCATATATCATGGACCCCCCAAAACCACATGGCATTTTATCTCCACCCTGACACTGTTCATTTCTCATTAACACACTTACACCCCTTTACTATTGTACTGATATCCACAGTATATAATTATTCTTCGGAGTAAAACATGGGATTCAATTCATGTTTTACTAATTGTTTTCACGTGTCTGGCGCAGCACGTTACTCACGTCTTCTTCTTCTTCTACAATCCAGCAATCTCGTGTCACTTACCAAACCTCCACCACATCATGGCACTAAATCCAGCACACCATAATTCATCTACTCAGTAAGGGAAATTATAACTAATCTAGTTGTTTCCCTTGGATTTGTACCAATAATTATTAAACATTACCGTTTACTACGGTATCTCCACCATGCTACAACCAGCAAAAATTTTGTCTATTTACTATAGACCTCACCAATACATCTATCTACTATATTTGTCAATAACTGATTCTAATTTTACTTTTCTCGTCTACCCGACGTAACTAACCAACGTATCAGTACTTTCCAACATCTCACCACAACAACTCTAAGCTATCCTCAACTCTCTCCTAGCGTTCTCACACCGCGATGATAGTCAAACCAATCACCCTTATCGGAACACAGTCTATAGTGCTCTATTTATAATTCTCTGATATTCATTTAGCTAATCACATTCTCTCCTCCTCTTGCTTACTCCTATTTTTCGGGACTCTTTCAGAAACAATAAACAACACCGCACATGACTAACGAGAAATCTCACTTCGACTGGGCAAACCATATTCTCTCAATTCTCTGTATCAGGTATTCTTGCTTCGACATGTCCCTGCCAACACAACTAAATCTGTTTCATGAAACATCATTTAAAATGTTAACTCTCTTTCCGTCAGCCTGTCATACAATTTTCATTAATTCTGTCTAACGTCAGACATTCTAAACAAAAGACATCACAAATTTCCAACCATCTTCTTTCCACTTCTTAATTTTCGCATACTCAGTTACTCTATCCTCCACATTTTATCAGCGTCACTTATCAGCCACTCTTCGCATATTCGCACGGCGTTCGTATTTATACTTCTCATATACATTGACCATTATGTACAACCAAACTCGTTCTCATCTCACCATTATTCTCGGTATCACGAGAAGCTGACGTGCCTATACTATTACTTCTACAACAAACAAATTAAACACCAATTTAACATTCTGGCAATTACTTACCACAGCCTAAGCGTGTCGATTACTTCCACTCACAGTGAGTGACACAAGATATACCAAACGCCTCGTACATGCATACGCTACTAATCACCTGACATCGTTCTATCCATACACTTCCTTCTTCAGCACGACGCATCACACATGTTTGTCTACACTTTTTACTCACGCACGACCATAACCAGACGAATCACTTCAATATTCCGCATGACTCTCACAATTCAACTGCTTTCTTATTTCATTCTCAATCATTATAACCCCACTACTCTCCGTCCTACTTAATTCTCCACGTCAAACCACTCCGACAGTCAACTACTCACTCATTTTATCTTAACCTCCTCATCACTTCATAAAAATGATTTACTTCTTCGTGCTATTTTCAGTCGCACTACCCTATCGGTGACTATTCTATGACTCCTTTATCCCTCAAAATAACCTATGCAATACATCAGTTCTCGACATCACCCATTACATGTAGTGATTCTCCACCATTTTCCACAGCAACACCACATTTGAGTCGAAATTTGAGCCTCATCAAACTTGAATTACTCCAACCAACAAAATATCTACTCTTCACGTATTAGTTAATTCTTATTTAAATATAACCATGGTCTAATCGACTTCATGAGACTTCTAGCTTTGTCCAGCGACGCTTCATACTTCTGCTGTTCTCGTGTTCTACTTTCTACTAGGCAAACATCTTTCTTTTTGGAAGTATCTTTCTCTCTCTCTCTCTTGGTATTCGTCTCCTAGCCTTCACTCATATATACTGGTATCTTGTTCTAAAGAGTCACCAACTAAAATTCTGTCTGTCTGTCTACTAGCAACCACACCGTATGAGGAAACATCACGCTTCGAGTCAGGATCTGCTCGTAGTGCAATCCTCTCGTTTCCTGAATCATCAGTATCTGTAGTTGTTTCAGCAGCGCAGTATTTACTATAATATGCGGTAGAGGTGGAAATATCCTCTCCATAACCTAAACTCTCACACCTAACATTTCTACACCATTTAGGGATTAATTTAATGTCTATACCTGAGGAACTTGACATAGCAGTCGTACCTCTATTAACTATCATACTATTCCTTTCCCTAATACTTTTCCTCACCTGTCTTTTAACATCTTTGGTACTTGTCTGTTTGTCTTCCCTAATTTCAAGTGTGTCTCCTTTTTCATGAGGAGTTTTTATAATTTTTACCAACTCAGTTTGACTTGCTTTTGTTATCTTGTTGGCTGGTTGTTTCTGGGTTTTCTTTTCTACTGTATCAACCTGTGTCTGTGTGTTCCGTTCTACCACCTCAATCACCTGCGTCTGAGTCCCTTGGTCTATTTTCTTTACTACTACCGTCGTCTTCTTTTCTTGTCTAACAGTCAGATTCGCAACCACCTTAGGAGCAGTTGAATTTTTACCTACGTTTTCTACCCTGTTTATCTACCTTGACTTCAAATACTGTCTCCGTCTTTGCTCAAACCAATCGTCCCGTCTTTTTCTAGCAGTCACAGTATAAGAAGGCCAACTCTGTTGTTTACTGGAAAGGTCTCTCTCAGGTCTATCCCTGTATCTTCGTCTATTATAACTGCTTCTGGACTTAGTCACATCTGGCTCAACATAACTGTCTCTATATACTACGTTATGTTGTCTTCTGTTTTCATTGGACACTGTCTGTCTCCTGTTATTCTTTACTATTTCGTTGCACTCTACCTTAAATCTATAAGGCTCTTGTCTAGTCGTTCTTCTCTGTAACGTTTCCACAAAATTCTCTACTTCACTAACTGCCATTTTTAACTCTCCCAACCATGCACTGATACGTTTTAATTCTGTATGTAGGTAGTTCATTCTAATTTCTCTGTAATTTATCTCAAGCCAGAACAATATACCTACTTCTTCTTCTATATATTTCTTGGTACCTGTAAGAAAACCTCGTCTTGAGCTCTGCCTGTTGCCGTACCTATTCCAGTCAACACCTGTGTTAACGCAACTTGTTCCGCCATGCTGAAATATGCTGTAATTTCCTATTCAATTCATATAAGCAAACTCACAGTTAAAACAATTTAGTTAATAATTATCACTAGATATATGATCGTATTTCAATTACGTAAAAAAAAAAACGTAAGCAACTGTTTTTTTTTCTCCTGTAAATATTGAATATTAGAATTAATCAATCAATTGTATCTAACAGTCAAAAGTCTCATATTGGTTATACCTTAATTAATTACCGTTAGATATATCCCTTGATCCAACAGGAAAGTAGACCCAGGTACGTCAGCTGAAAACTATATTTGCCAAGTATAGGCCTCACGTATAAAACTCTGGAGTCTGTGTTATCTGAAGCTGCCTATGTTTCTCCAAACGACGACGCAATTTGTAGTTACATAATTCCTCGTACATCTCAGGCTTCTCTAGCGGTAGGAATGCTTCCACTTTCACCCATGGTCGGGCACACCAGACTTGAGCCTTCTTTTCACCCTAAACAGGGCCTTTCTAGACGACGACTTGAAAACAGCTCTAGCCTGATGAAGCGACTTAATTAGGTCTCCTCTTCAGCAGGTCGGCAACCCAGTTTGCCCAACCACTTCCAAAGAGACCAAGGCAACCAAATCGCATCATTCTTCCTGACATCTCCATGTAATTTCAAGTTGGTTGTGGCTGTTTTAATTTTGACGTTTGAAAAAAATTTCTTTGATACTGGACAATCTTAGTAGATAAGTGACCTTCAAACAAGCAACAAGGTCAATGAACGGCTGTAATAACTTTACAGCATTTTGATGACAATCACGTTACTTCAGATGGTTATGATGAAAAACAGCTCATTCTACTGGCAACCAGGTTACAATAATCTTGATACGTATAACTTCAAATCAACTAGCCCGAAAAACGCTTCATGTTGATTCTATTTTAAGTTGAAACTTTCAATAAAAATGGTCCGGTCTGGAGCTTTTGATTCAAAGAATTTAGTAAAAGTTTATTTATTCATACCTTCTTGTCGCAGCAAGCTGATAAAAATTCCCCATGAAAGTTCTCTGCTGTGCTATGCCATTTTCAGTACTTCTCGTTATATGTCCGCGACATCCAAGTTAAGAATCGAAATCCTGGTGTGCGGCGCCAAATCTGTACTGTAACAGTACAGGCACAGGGATGATTATAAAACAAGTCCTGATGTTGTTCTCTAAAAGGTTTTATTGATCATAATAAACTGAAGAATATTACACAAGTTTCTTGGTAAGATGTTTACCTCTCCGGACCTAAGCTGTAACTAACCTACACAAAAACCCTACGTCACGACTTGAGCATCCTTAGTAACATTCTTCTTGGATGCTCAACCGTGCCTAAACTTTGCACATCAAACCTATTAACAGAGATGTTACTCACTCTGTTATAGCAGTCGTCTGCAAATAGATCGAACGGCGACGAAAAATATAAGGTAGATCATTTATATAAATGGCAAATAACAGAGGGCCAAGTATAAACCCTTGAGGTACTCCAATATTCTCCAGAACATTCGTATGTTGTCTTTTCAATTTTTGATAATGACTGTCTCATCATTTGCGGTTATAGTCTGTGTGTGGGTGTGTGTACTACCTGCTTTCTGTCAGCGCCGAATGTTGGGCGGCGCTTACCAAACCCGACACCCCACATTGTGTCAACGGCTTCGGTCGGAAGAGCGCAATTGGGAGGGTACTAGCCTTATCCTGGTGCGAGGAAATGCAACCCAAAGACAAAATAAGTCATGGCAGGGCAGACCAGGCCCTAAGCCTTGGTTGGCAGCTGGTCTAGGATCGAAGCTCCGACAGGCGGACAGTTAGAGCATTGCTGGGACGCAGAGGTGTTTCCAAGGCACCAGGGCCGGGTCATATACTGGCCAAGACCTATTGACGCGTCCTCGTCGAGCGTCCTGGGCAACAGGTCCTTTCGGGGTCCTGGCTAAAGTCAGTAGGATCGCCGATTCCTCCGAAGTCGGAGAGTGTCTGCCTGTACGGCGAGGAACCACCAGTCTGCACACCAATAAGCCAGACATGGGACAACGGATACTCACGCAAAACTCAGGTCCTGTATGACATCACACTAATGTTGGACAACAGGATGCCTTCATCCGACATACAGGATGATGGTAGAATACCAAAGGACATCTTTTTTGGTGAATTACAGACGGGTAGGAGATCTCAGGGTCGGCCTCTACTACGATACAAAGATGTGTGTAAGCGGGACATGATTGATACAGGCATTGATAATGCACAATGGGAGCACGTCGCCGCTGAACGTGTTGCATGGAGGGCAACTATCAGAAATGGAACAATGACAAAGGAGAAAATGATTGCAGATAAAGCACACACAGAGCGTGAGAGACGTAAAATGGTGGAAATGACAATGTTTTCAAATGCACCTACTGTGGGCAAACATTTGCAACAAGAATTTGCCTTACCAGCCACACTCGCCACCGCCATGGATCGTAGTTATTGCCATATGACAGTTATTAAGCCTTTTTGAAGCACAATGTACCAAACTATCGTCTGTCAAGACGGAAAGGTGCCAATGTATGTATGGGTGTGTGTGTGTGTTGGGGGGGGGGGGGTGGAGGGGGGTGTCACGAAAAATAAACTTGATAGTTTCGATCGATGACAAACAAGACCCGACATGCGTCTGCAAAAACAAGCAAACCCTTTTGATGTTGTATAGACTGAGGAAAAAAATACGTCGCGTTACAATGTCTACACCGGTCGGCATTTTGTTAACAAATTGTTGCTCGAGACGAACAATGGCGCCATCCGTCTGTAAGGCGGGAGTCGGCCTTTGAAGTGATAGACGGAATGTCTGGCCAGAAGTCGGATGGAGTCTTCTGATGTGGAGAAAATCTCTAGATCACAGACAGGAGACAATTTCCCAGATGAAAGGGGACACCAGACAGAGGTTCACATTGAGTTGGGAAAAATACAGAGAAAAACAACTTCTCGACGCCTCATCGTCTAGACAAATTGGTGACATCACTCAAGCCGATATAAAGGCCGTTAAAGTAAACAAGTTCCGTTAGTCGACCAAGATTTCTGAAGTGTTAAGGATCAGTGCAGTTTCCGAGTTGTGTTCAATGAAAGAAACTATAGTGTCAAATTGTTGATATTTATCGGCGGACATAGATCCAGTCTGTGATTTCATAGTTTCAATTAGCAACCGTAATAGGCATATGGTATTCTATTAATCATATCTAACTTAGAGTATGATTAGGAATAGAGTACAGTCTGTGCGGTGATATAATGTATTATAGGTGTGGTGATACAATGTATTATAGGTGCGGTGATAGAATGTTCTATAAGTGCAGTGCTAGAAAGTATTATAGGAGCGTCGGCACTAATGTCATATTGTATGGCTTTGACTAGCTTGTGTGATATATCATTTTACTCGGGGAGTTGAGGACAATGTAGTGGGATAATAATTAAATAGATTGAGGATGGTTGGGGGGGGGATGAGGGGAATGTGAAAAGGTGGGATCTTCCAGTAGGGCATCTGCTGGGTTTCTACCCATTCCTTTATTCTTTCCTCGTGTTGCCATGTCTAAGACCAGTGTGATGAGCTATTTGGCCGTATGACAGAGATCGGATCTCTGTTATAGATCTGAGTGCTGCTATTGGCCTACACTCACCTAATTACGGTCAGGATTGAGTTGCCCTCACCATGATGTTCTCTACTCAACAGGTTCCCCTTGAGTGTTCTACTTGAGTGTGAGATGATTTGTTACAAAGAAGCATTTTCAAAGTTGTATACAATGATGGCTCACGGAATGAAGACCGAGATTACTGAGAGGCTTTTACACGGGGCTCAGAACCTAGTTGGTCTGCAGAAACCTGGCTTCTGCTGAGCCGGACTTGATGAACATAAGTGTTGTGTTTACTGAGTGATAAGCTTCATCACCGAAGATTCTTAACTCATATACCAAGGACACACACACACACACATATATATATATATATATATATATATATATATATATATATATATATATATATATATATATATATATATATATGTACACACATCTACCTAAAAACATTACTAGGTTGTGTTTTTAAAGATGGGGAAAATTTTATAATCAGAGACTTGTGAACATTAGATTTTCCCCAAGTGACATTTCAATTAATTGAAAGATTCTCTGTTCAACGAACATTATTAAACAGAGTAACTTCACCGTGTTTGTTAGAGTGAAGACCAAGATCGAACAGTGTCTATCTGATGACCCGCATCCTGTTTGTTCGAGTGATTGGAGAAAGTTGTCACGTGGACGGAGAGACATCTTCTGGGTGAGGTTCACTGTCCGGAATACATGGTGCTGTTGTATGCTCAGCACAGTGATGTGACAGACTTTGCTCCTGATTCACTGGTCTGATTCTACATACACATTAGAATATTCGACACACATTCTACACATTACACACACACACACACCTCTCACACACATACTCTTTGTTTAATAAATTAATAGGTGTATTTATTTGTTAAAGCTAGAGTTGTTGAGTATGTTGTGTTGTGGAAGAATGAGAGGGGTCATGATCCAGGGGTGAGTGAGAGTAAGAAAGAGGTGTCTACCGACTGAGGGAGTTGTGTGGACGGATTCTGATGGTTTCTCTAGGACAATAATATTGGGTAATAAAAATTGTGGGTGTTGATTCCCCTCACTCCAGGGACGACACTAAAAGTAATAAATAATTACTTACGACAGGGGGTATGAATTTTCTGGGAAAAGAAGGGGAGAGAGAGGGAAACAAGAAGAGGAGAGAGGGGGAGACGAGGATAGAGAGATGAAAGACGATAGAGATAGAGAGAGAGAGAGAGAGAGAGAGAGAGAGAGAAATAGATGATGAGATAAGGGGGAAACAGATGAAAAGCGAGAGATGGAAGGAAGATGATAGAGAGAGAGAGAGAGAGAGAGAGAGAGAGAGAGAGAGAGAGAGAGAGAGAGAGAAATAGAGGATGAGAGAATGGGGAAACATATGAAAGGCGAGAGATGGAAGGAAGGTGCGAGAGAGAGAGAGAGAGAGAGAGAGAGAGAGAGAGAGAGAGAGAGAGAGAGAGAGAGAGAGAGAGAGGATGAGAGAATGGGGAAACATATGAAAGGCGAGAGATGGAAGGAAGGTGAGAGAGAGAGAGAGAGAGAGAGAGAGAGAGAGAGAGAGAGAGAGAGAGAGAGAGAGAGAGGCACATATTCTAATTACCGTGTCCTAACCTGCCTATGGTCTGCCCACAGAGCCGGTACGTGCCCTGGGGCCCGGGCGCCGTGTTCACCTGCCTGTGCCTGTTTGTGCCGGTGGTGCTCCACTTCCTGCCGGAGACCTCAGGCAAGGAGCTGCCACAGACACTGGCTGACCTGGAGAGGATGTTCGAACCCGAGAAGCCAAGTCCCAAGGAGAAAACCCAGAAAAACACGCCGTGCTGACTTTTGTGGCCTCTGAATGTCGTGGGTGTACATGTGAGCATGTGAGAACGTCATCTGATTCTTCTTGAGGCGCTGTATCTCAAGCAGATAACGGCAACCACGACTCTCCATCCCTCTCTGTCTTCTGATATTGTTATGATATAGTTGTTGCTTATATCATTATTTGTTGCCAGTCTGATTTTATTTTTATTTTAATTGCTTGTTCTGACCAGGTCGTTGGGTCAACCTCAAGTTGACTTTTTGGTCAATTTTACGTGGAGTAGTTTGCCAGTGCTTTCTGAATGAGAGGCCAACGTTTAAGTGGAACTGACCTGTGTAGTGGTTGAATCGCTTTCCTCGACATCAGCGAACCGGGAGTTTAATAACTAGACTGCTCTTATTCTGTCAGCCAGTCTGTTTAAGTTTTCCAAGGACATTTGTCTCTGTCTGTCACTGCCTCTCTTGGATAGTATTTCCCATACATAAAACTAATTTGACTGCTTCAAGTGTTACATTGGCGAAGTGAGGTCTTCATGGGGAAGTGTGTGTGTGTGTGTGTGGGGGGGGGGGGGGGGGCTTCTTTGCCGAAGTGGGATCTATATGGGAAAGTGGGATCTTCATGGTGAAGTGGGGTCTCCATGGGGAAGTTGGGTCTTCATTAGGAAGTGGCGTCTTCATTCGGAAGTGGGGTCTCCACGGGGAAGTGGGGCCTCCATGGTGAAGTGGGTTCTTCATGCTGAAGTTCGGTTTTCATGCTGAATTGGGTGCTGAAGTGGGGTCTTCGTGGTAAAGTGGGGTCTCCATGGGGAAGTGGGATCTCCATGGGGAAGTAGTATCACGTACATTGATTACGCTTGACTTCACAGCAATTGCATTGACAAGGCAGCTTGGCTAGCTTCTACAGCGCCTTTATTGGGCAATTTCAAAATGTACAAATCTTCACAGGTGCCAGCAATCAAGCTAAGGCTGATGTGTAATGATGCAGCATCAAATGAGTCGACGAGAGGAGACCAAAAAAAAACAAAGTACAAGCTGGCACCAGCGTTGTATATCGACTGCGGGGACTTGTTAAGATTCATCTCCTGGTCACTTCTGTTACCCAGCGATCAGTAGTAAATATACGATTATCCTTGTACAATATGTACTTTATTGTAATGCAAATTGTGTATTTTCAAGTATTTAAATGTACGTGTATTAAAAATAAGGATATTCTGTGAGAAACTTACTTTAAATCGCAAACAGGACTGCCGTGGATTCAACAAATTCATTTGGAAGAGCATGATGTCGGGGATCTTAATGATGTCACAAATTAAACAAGCACAGTTGTCTCCGCGTGAGATGATGACTTATGTGTCTGTTTGTTGGGGTCGGAATGACAAAGACTGAGCTATATAAGATAGACCACAGAGCAATGAAGTCAATCCTCATATCTGTAACTGTGTTCACTGGTTGGTTCGCTAGTTTGTCAATTGTTTGCTTGGTGGATTCATTGATTGGTTGCTAGTTGGTTCATTGGCTGGTTGCTTGGTGAATTAATTGGTTGGTTGCTTGGTAGATTCACTGATTGGTTGCTTGGTGAATTAATTGGTTTGTTGCTTGGTAGATTCATTGAATGGTTGCTTTATGGATTCATTGATTGGTTGCTTTGTGGATTTATTGATTGGTTACTTGGCTTATTTAATGAAGAAATATAATAGATACAGAGGAAGAGGAAGACGGCGTAAACGATAGTGTGGAGGTATTAAAAACATGTAAGAGATATAAATACCATCTTACAAAGAGCATTTGAAAGAGCGCATACATTATTTCCACATCTCCCCCTCCCCCTCCCCCCCCCCCCAAGAAAACAACAATAAAAACAGCAACAACAACAACACTTCACTGGGGTAAAACGATGAGGAAAAGAAAAAAAAAGAAGGAAAATAAGAGGACAAGGAGGAGGAAGAAAAAAAAAAGAACAACAACAACTACAGCAACAACAATGAAGAGGAGGAGTAGCAGAAGAAGGAGAAAAGAAAGAAGAGGAGGAGGAGGAGAAGGAGGAAGGAGAAGATTCGTTGGTTCGTGGTTTTGTGATTGGTTGATTGGTAAACCTCTGAAAGACTGTAACTCTGAATTCGGAAGAGGTCGTCTGAGTCCTGAAAATTCCTGGCATCTGTTGGAGTGAGGATCCTACAGTAACTTTGTCCTGACCCGGCTCTACAGTAATTGCTGGCTATGTTGGAGTGAGATTCCTAAAGACACTTTCTCCTGACCTGGCTCTACAGTAATGGCTGGCGTATGTTGGAGTGAGATTCCTAATATCACTTTCTCTACAGTACCATATTGGTGGGAGCTGTGTTGAAAAGCCCACCTGTCCCTCTCCAAGCCCATAAACCAGTCAGGCTTGCAAGACAGACACATTAGAATTTCACAGCTGAGGAGGAGGAGAATGATCTTAGGATGTAACCAGCTCATGATGGGATCCGCATTAGCGTAGTGGCCTGACACTCATCTACCGCTCTGATCATCAGGGGTTCCTGCCTCCCTTGGATGGATTTGAATGTATATAAGTGACCTAGCCTACCGGGTTACCCCAGTGTAGACGGGGTATCCGGAACTGTCTTGGGATGTAAAAGTGGTAGGCGAGATACTGATCTCATCACCCACGAATGCCGGACTCATCGATAAAAATATGGGTCTAGAATGATTGATTGATTGATTTAGGAACCGACATCACAGCATTCGGGGCATTCCCATAAGCGCTCTGTCTCCATCCTCAGCAGCCAGCGATGAGTTCCAACACCAATAGTTCCAGTAGCAATCTGGTTATATGTCCGTCACGCCTTTCCTCTGAGCGTCGAGCGTCGGCCAGATTCCCTCGTCACTCCTCGCTGCCTCATTCTTGCCAGACTATGGTGATCCATTTGCTCCTCCGAGGTGTACACGTGCTCCCACAAGGCCGCAATCACGTATGCCTTGTCAAGCATCAATACTCCACCAAGTTTTACCGAGCCAGCCAATCTGTCCGCCTATTCATTCCCCAGCACACCGGCATGCCCCGGAGAAAGGATCCAGGTGATGCATACCACCTGTGACAACATCTACACATTCTGAATGAAACTCTGGTTACAACTTCCAAGCGAACCTCCAATGCACCAAAAATGCCGGTTACAAAATCTAAATGCACTTTAGCTAGAATATTTGGCTTTAAAAACGCAAGGCTAGTTTATAAACTCCACCTCGTCTATTGACATACGGCAGAAGTCATGTGTGTTGTCCTGGTTATGTCAGTGTGTGATCTGGTCACTGCTGTACCGACAGCATGTTGTACTGCCGAGCTCAATGTATGTAGTTAACCAGATTACTGATGTCGTCACTGCTTTGTTTGGTGCTCAACTATCTACGGCGAGAGTTATGTTTCCATTGTGTAGTGACTTTAACTATGTACTATTTGATAGATATTGTATGATATTGGGTCTAGAAAGGGGCCTTTACGTTTCTTGTACAGCGCATGATTCAGCAAATCACATACTGACCAGCTGGGGTTAGGCCTAGGAAGGTAGGTTCCCTCGCTGTCTCAGAGACAGCGAGGAATGACGAGGGGATCTGGCCGACGCTCAACGCTCAGAGGAAAGGCGAGACGGACATATAATCAGATTGCTACTGGTACTATTGGTGTTGGAACTCTTCGCTGGCTGCTGAGGATGGGGACGGAGCGCTTATGGGAATGCCCCGAATGCTGTGATGTCGATTATTAAATCAATCAATCAATCAATCAATCAGGTAGGTTCACTCCACAGGCTTCAGGTACTGCATTGACGAACAGACCCAATGCTCCGGGTGAAACACCTTGAACAGAACCAAAGATTTAAAAATTATAAAAAAATAAATATGCTAATATTTCTGTTTCGCATGTTTTGTTCTTTTGCATGGTGTCATACACTCATTGTCGTCATCATCATCATCATCATCATCATCATCATCATCATCATCATCATCATCATCATCATCATCATCATCATCATCATCATCATCTTCCACTTTAACCGTCAAGCATCGAGGAGACGAATAGTTGATGTTTCAGCGACCGATGGGTAGCAATGGACAGTGTCATTCTGTGTGACTGTACAATGTCTTTGATGTCGTCAATCCAGTTTCTTCTTGGGCATTCTCTTGCTCTTGTATCAGATCTTCTTTGACGTAGCGCCAGTACTGGTATTTGATGGTGTTGCATTATAACGAAACTGTCAAACCATTTAATCGTTGCCTTTCAATTTATGTGGCATAAGGTATTGATCCCACTGTCTATCTGATAACATCATTTCTTACTCGGTCACGGATAGTCAAGTTGGCAGCTCTTCTCAAGTATTTCATCATGCAGGTGTTGATTTTGCGTGTCATTTAGATAACGTCCATGTCTTTCATTGGTAGCATAGGGTTGGTGTGAATATTATTGTCGTTCTGTGGACATGGGTATGTTTGGAAGTTTCAGTAAGGGTGATAGTTGATATATAAGCACACATGCTTTGTGACATCTGATTTCAATTTCTCTGTCTATTCTGCCATCTTCTGTGATCATACTTCCAAGATATTTGAATTATTTAACTTGTTTAAAAGATGTGTTATTTATCAGTGCATTTAGTAGACCAGGAGATCTGCTAACTTGCATTACTTCAGTTTGATTGTATTTATATTCATAATGTATCTGCTGCGTGTTGGACTACTTGAAGATAATGCACTCAAATTACCTCCTCTTTCCGAAGTATCCGTTGTGAAAAGTTGCAGGGCTGAAAATGTTACAGCTCCTGTTTTCTTTCGATCATACACATATTGAAGAATAATCTGCTTTATGCTCTAGCAATGTTATCATGTGAAACTTTCAAACAGGAAACAATATAATGCATAACCAAAAATTATAAGTGTCACATTACTATAAAATTAATGTATGCTTTAATATATATTAATGTATGTATAATGTTTAAGACAGGCTTCATAAAAAGTTGGACAACATACAATCGTTCATTAATAAAAATTATTCAGGCAGTTTCTCTAACAAAAGACACAGTCTTCGTGGTTACATGGGTACACCGCCTGCCTCGCACTCTGAAGGTTGTGGGTTCAATTCCAGCCTAAGTCGTGTAATTTTCTCGGAGACAACTGGGGTCGTCATTGAAGCTACAGCGGCAGTCCGCCCTGAGGAATGAGACTGAGCCATATGGGATCAAACCCGGCGCAGTGAAGTCGATCCTCTCGACAATGAAACTCTCTGAAGAACCAAACAACTCGACAGGCACAGAGGCATACAACAATATCATGATCATCATCATCATCAGGTGGCTTGCCGGCGGGCTTGGGCATTCATGCTTCTCCACAAATTATGATCTCCAAAGGCATAGACCAATACATTTTTGTTGTCTCTCTTGTGTGCCATGGCACAAGACTGTCAAGAATGTTCTTATGCTGTCTTCCTCTATCTCTCTTTTCATAAATCTTTCCAGTTGACACAATATTTTCCAGGTTTTGTCTTCTCATCATGTAGCCAAAGAATTATCACTGCTTCATTCTAATTTTTGTGATAAGTTGTCTTTGTGACTTAAACTCCCTCAAAATGTCCAGATTGCTCATTTTGGCTGTCCAAGGAATTTTCAGCATTTTTCTATAAAACCACATGTCCAATGCTTCTAAGGATTTTGTTGCCTCTTTACTAATTCAAAAAATGTTTTCCCGTAGTGAATTTGAATAACGAAAACACAAACAATAGATTTCATTATATATTGCCTGGCATACTTCACTGCATCTCATCGGGTACATGCTGCAGAATTCACACAATATAAACTAAAGCAATAAGATACATCCTTCAAGACGAAATATACAACAAATATATTCACCAAGGATTCGCAGCTGTGTGTTAAAACTGGCTCTGTGTAACATGCAAGAATTATTTTTCTAACTTCCCCAAAAAATATTACAACTTGAATTATCCCAAAAACGCTCAGAAATGACCCCACAAACACTCAGAAATGACACCACGAACACTCACATATTACCCCACAAACACTCAGAAATGACACCACGAACACTCACATATTACCCCACAAACACTCACATATTACATCACAAATACTCACATATTACCCCACAAACACTCACATTACACCCTACAAACACTCACATGTGACCCCACAAACACTCACATGTGACTCCACAAACAATGACTATTACCCCACAAAGACTCACATGTGACCCCACAAACACTCACATATTACCCCACAAACAGTCACATGTGACCACACAAACACTCACATATCACTCCACAAACACTCACATGTGACCCCACAAACACTCACATATTACCCCACAGAAACTCACATATTACCCCACAAACACGCACATGTGACCCCACAAACACTCACATATTACCCCACAATCACTCACATATTACCCCACAAACACTCACATGTGACCTCACAAACACTCACATATTACCCCACAAACACTCACATGTGAACCCACAAATAATGACTATTACCCCACAAACACTCACATGTGACCCCACAAACAATGACTATTACCCCACAAACACTCACATGTGACCCCACAAACAATGACTACTACCCCACAAACACTCACATATTAATCCATAAACAATGAGATATTTACCCACAAACACTCACATGTCACCCCACAAACACTCACATAATACCCCACAAACACTCACATATTACCCCACAAACACTCACATGTGACCCCAAAAACACTCACATATTACCCCAATAATTACCCCACAAACACGCACATGTTACCCCACAAACACTCACATATTACTCTACAAACAATGGCTATTAAACAACAAACACTCACATATTACTCTACAAACAATGGCTATTAAACTACAAACACTCACATGTGACCCCACAAACACTCACATATTACTCTACAAACAATGGCTATTAAACAACAAACACTCACATATTACTCTACAAACAATGGCTATTAAACAACAAACACTCACATGTGACCCCACAAACACTCACATATTACCCCACAAACAATGACTATTACCCCACAAACACTCACATATTACTCCACACACAATGACATATTACCCCACAAACACTCACATGTAACCCCACAAACACTCACATATTACTCCACAAACAATGACTATTACCCAACAAACACTCACATGTGACCCCAGAAACCCTCACATATTACCCCACAAACACTCACATATTACCCCACAAACACTCACATGTGACCCCACAAACACTCACATATTACTCCACAAACAATTACTACTACCCAACAAACACTCACATGTGACCCCACAAACACTCACATATTAATCCACAAACAATGACTATTACCCCACAAACACTCACATATTACTCCACAAACAATGACTATTACCCCACAAACACTCATATAATACTCCACAAACACTCACATATTACCACACAAACAATGACTATTACCCCACAAACACTCACATATTACTCCACAAACAATGACTATTACCCAACATACACCCACATGTGACCCCACAAACACTCACATATTACCCCACTAACAATGACTATTACCCCACAAACACTCATATATTACACCACAAACACTCACATATTACCCCACAACACTCACATATTACTCCACAATCACTCACATAATCACCCCACAAACACTCACATGTGACTCCACAAACACTCATATATTACCACATAAACACTCACATATTACCCAAAAACAATCATATATTACTCCACAAACACTCATATATTACTCCACAAACACTCACATATTATCCCACAAACACTCACATATTACTACACAATCACTCACATATTACCCCACAAACACTCACATGTGACTCCACAAACACTCATATATTACCACACAAACACTCACATATTACCCCACAAACACTCACATATTACTCCACATACAATGAATATTACCCCACAAACACGCACATGTGACCCCACAAACAATGACTATTACCCCACAAACACTCACATATTACCCCACAAACAATGACTATTACCCCACAAACACTCACATATTACCCCACAAACACTCACATATTACCCCACAAACTCGCACATGTAACCCCACAAACAATTACTATTACCCCACAAACACTCAGATATCACCTGTGATATCACAGGTGATAACAAAGGCCAAGCGGGGTTTGGCAGCGATGCGGGTGATGGCGGCAGCAAACTGTGAACAGCGCCATCTATGTCTTCTGTACGAGGGGCTGGTCATGTCTGTTTTGGAGTATGCAATGGCAATCCTGACTCTCAGCCATAAGCAGATAGAAAGGATGGAAAGGATACAGAATGAAGCTATGCGCATTATTCTTGGATGTACAAGAGATACAGCATGCAGGGCGATGCGCTACCTTCTTGATTTTCCAACCATTGAAGAGAGAATACAAGGTTGCAGGGCACGCGCCTACCTCAGAATTAACGCAAACACACAACATCAACTGCATAGTGAAATTAGGAAGGTGAAGGGCAGCAGGTTAAAAAGAGGACGGTCGTGGATGGGTCAAGCCGAAGACATTCTTCAACAGGTGTGTTCACTTGAGGACTTAGAACCTGGCGAGGAGTGGGTGCAAGTGCCAACAGACTTCTGCACATCCTTTTCAGTTTGCATCCAACTAGATAGAAAATGCAGACAAGAAAATCCGGCTGCTGTTGAGGCTGAAGTACAAGCGTTGATTTTCGAGAATTCGCTAGACGGTGACGCGGTCATCTACACAGATGGGTCGGTCGTCCGACATGTGAGAAGCTCGTGGGCCTTTACAGCTCGGGCCGGAGGGAGAATTGTGAAGGAGGACTCTGGTGCTTTCACTGAAACCACAAGTAGCCTGACCATGGAAGTCATGGCAGTAAGTAAAGCAATAACATGGCTCAAGACACAGACATTCACTAGGGCTTGTTTCCTTAGCGACTCAATGAACATGATCAAGAGGATAGAGGAGGGGTCGATCCGAAGAGAATGGTTGCTGCCTCTGGAGCGGTCTCGACTGGCAAAGATTAGTTTCATCTTCGTGCCATGGCATGCGGGAGTACAAGGAAATGAGCGGGATGACAAGCTCGCAGGTGAGGCTACTGTGGAGGGCGGACGCGCCATGGACCAGGCCGACATTCTGAATGCTCTACGAGAAGTAAGACTTTTGCGAGAACTAAGTGATGACTGTGAATCTACAACAATGGCCAGACTGCGAGAGCAGCAAATTAAAAGAGGGGTGGCCAAACAAGAACACTACGCAGGAAGCCAAAGAAGATTGATAAACCAACACAGAACTGGCGTCGTTAGCCGCTACACGCTGCGGGATTTGCTGAGGAGGGGATCCGAGCACTTATGGACTGAATGGTTCGATGTGCAATGAGGATGATCTGTCGACTAACTAACTAACTAATTAAACACTCAGATGTGACCCCACAAACACTCACATATTACCCCACAAACACTCACATATTACTCCACAAACACTCACATATTACCCCACAAACACTCACATATTATCCCACAAACACGCACATGTGACCCCACAAACACTCACATATTACCCCACAAACACTCACATATTACCCCACAACCACTCGCATATTACCCCACAAACACGCACATGTGACCTTACAAACACTCACATATTATTCCAAAAACACTCACATATGACCCCACAAACACTCGCATATTACCCCACAAACACTCATATGTGACCCCACAAACACTTACATATTACCCCACAAACATTCACATATTATCCCTTAAACACTCACATGTGACCCCACAAACACTCACATATTTCCTCAAAAACACGCACATGTGACCCCCAAATAATGAATATTACCCCACAAACACTCACATGTGACCCCACAAACAATAACTATTACCCCACAAACACTCACATGTGACTCCACAAACAATGACTATTACGTCACAAACACTCACATGTGACCCCACAAACAATGACTTTTACCCCCACAAACACTCATGTGACCCCAAAAACAATGACTATTACCCCACAAACACTCACATGTGACCCCACAAACACTCACATATTACTCCACAAACAATAACTATTACCCCACAAACACTCACATATTACTCCACAAACAATGACATATTACCCCACAAACACTCACATGTGACTCCACGAACAAAGACTATTACCCCACAAACACTCACATATTACTCCACAAACAATGACTATTAATCCACAAACACTCACTTATTACTCCACACACAATGACATATTACCCCACAAACACTCACATATTACCCCACAAACACTCACATGTGACCCCATAAACACATACATATTACTCCACAAACACTCACATATTACCCCACAAACACTCACATATTACCCCACAAACACGCACATGTGACCCCATAAACACTCACATATTACCCCACAAACACTCACATATTACCCCACAAACACGCACATGTGACCTCACAAACACTCACATATTACCATACAAACACTCACATGTAAACCCACAAATAATGACTATTACGACACAAACACTCACATGTGACCCCACAAACAATGACTATTACCCCACAAACACTCACATGTGACCCCACAAACAATGACTATTACCCCACAAACACTCACATATTACTCCACAAACAATGACATATTACCCCATAAACACTCACATGTGACCCCACAAACACTCACATATTACTCCACGAACACTCACATATTATCCCACAAACACTCACATGTGACCCCACAAACACCCACATATTACCCCACAAACTCTCACATATTACCCCACAAACACTCACATATTACCCCACAAACACGCACATGTTACCCCACAAACACTCACATATTACTCCACAAACAATGACTATTAAACAACAAACCCTCACATGTGACCCCACAAACACTCCCATATTACCCCACAAACAATGACTATTACCCCACAAACACTCACATATTACTCCACACACAATGACATATTACCCAACAAACACTCACATGTAACCCCACAAACACTCACATATTACTCCACAAACAATTACTATTACCCAACAAACACTCACATGTGACCCCACAAACACTCACATATTAATCCACAAACAATGACTATTACCCTACAAACACTGACATATTACTCAACAAACAATGACTATTACCCCACAAACACTCATATAATACTCCACAAACACTCACATATTACCACACAAACAATGACTATTACCCCACAAACACTCAAATATTACTCCACAAACAATGACTATTACCCAACATACACCCACATGTGACCCCACAAACACTTACATATTACCCCACAATCAATTACTATTACCCCACAAACACTCATATATTACCCCATAAACACTCACATATTACCCCACAAACACTCACATATTACTCCACAATCACTCACATAATCACCCCACAAACACTCACATGTGACTCCACACACACTCATATATTACCACATAAACACTTACATATTACCCCGAAACAATCATATATTACTCCACAAGCACTCACATATTATCATACAAACACTCACATATTACTACACAATCACTCACATATTACCCCACAAACACTCACATGTGACTCCACAAACACTCATATATTATTACACAAACACTCACATATTACCCCACAAACACTCACATATTACTCCACACACAATGACATATTACCCCACAAACACTCACATGTAACCCCACAAACACTCACATATTACTCCACAAACAATTACTATTACCCAACAAACACTCACATGTGACCCCACAAACACTCACATATTAATCCACAAACAATGACTATTACCCTACAAACACTGACATATTACTCAACAAACAATGACTATTACCCCACAAACACTCATATAATACTCCACAAACACTCACATATTACCACACAAACAATGACTATTACCCCACAAACACTCAAATATTACTCCACAAACAATGACTATTACCCAACATACACCCACATGTGACCCCACAAACACTTACATATTACCCCACAATCAATTACTATTACCCCACAAACACTCATATATTACCCCACAAACACTCACATATTACCCCACAAACACTCACATATTACTCCACAATCACTCACATAATCACCCCACAAACACTCACATGTGACTCCACACACACTCATATATTACCACATAAACACTTACATATTACCCCGAAACAATCATATATTACTCCACAAGCACTCACATATTATCATACAAACACTCACATATTACTACACAATCACTCACATATTACCCCACAAACACTCACATGTGACTCCACAAACACTCATATATTATTACACAAACACTCACATATTACCCCACAAACACTCACATATTACCCCACAAACACTCACATATTACCCCACAAACTCGCACATGTGACTATTACCCCACAGACACTCAGATGTGACCCCACAAACACTCACATATTACCCACAAACACTCACATATTACCCCACAAACACTTACGTATTACCCCACAAACACTCACATAATACCCCAAAAACACTCACATGTGACCCCACAAATACTCACATTTTACCCCAAAAACACGCACATGTGACCCCCTAACAATGACTATTACCGCACAAACACTCACATGTGACCCCACAAACAATAACTATTACCCCACAAACACTCACATGTGACTCCACAAACAATGACTATTACGCCACAAACACTCACATGTGACCCCACAAACAATGACTATTACCCCACAAACACTCACATGTGACCCCACAAACAATGACTATTACCCCACAAACACTCACATGTGACCCCACAAACACTCACATATTACTCCACAAACAATGACTATTACCCCACAAACACTCACATATTACTCCACAAACAATAACATATTTCACCACAAACACTCACATGTGACCCCACAAACACTCACATATTACCCCACAAACACTCACATGTGACCCCACAAACACGCACATGTGACACCACAAACAATGACTTTTACCCCACAAACACTCACATGTGACCCCAGAACCACTCACATATTACCCCACAAACACTCACATGTGACCCCACAAACACTCACATATTACCCCACATACACTCATATGTGTCCCCTCAAACACTCACATATTACCCCACAAACACTCACATATTACCCCAAAAACACACACATGTGACCCCACAAACACTCACATATTACTCCACAAACAATGACTATTACCCCACAAACACTCACTTATTACTCCACACACAATGACATATTACCTGTCAGCGACTTGCTTGCGACAGGTATTTCAGGACTCCCCTACTTTTGCACCAACACGAAATAATAACTCGTGTCATTTGCAAAAGGTACAATTTATTTAGAGCTGATTACAAACAAGCTCCGCGAGCAGAATACTTCATTGACAATAAACATCATGGTACGTTACACAGATGCAATGAAGATATGATAATGATACTATTAAACACTGAATGGAATCTAAAGCCTAACAATCACTATTGTCTATAAACTTATAGTATTCATAAGGAACACGTCTACTCTCCAGTCGTCCTCAGTCGCAGTCTGAGCCACGCTTATAGTTGCGTGTTCAAACACGAACGTTCGATCCTCCGTGTGCTGACGAGTATTGCGTGCGCGGTGTCCCAGCACGCTGGTCAGTTAACTCGAGTTAGCCTGTACTCCAGGGCTACTCGTTGAGGCGGTTAGTTTCCTAGTGTTTTGGGAAACCCTCGCTCACTGGCACTCAATGCCCTCTTGGTTGACACAAGTGTGTCCCGTTGTGAAGCTATTTATAGCGCTGGTGTCTCTCCTGTCTGGTGTCCTTCAATAGTCTCTGTCTTAGCTCTATTACTTATATTCTTAACTCTGTAAACTCCTTATATAGAACTTTGACAGGCTCCTCTCCTCTCCGTGGAGTGTTGCAACCTTTTAACTCATTGCTTGTAACACGTTGTATGGTCACAAAAAAATTGGCTGTCCAATTTTGTTAAAGATCTTATAAGTTGTAAATCTCTCTTCTGGGGATAGAACAAACTCTCTTCTTTCCTTATTCACACTGTTCTATTAATTCACTCGGCTAATTGAGTAGCCCATCGTATCAGTACAGCTAGCTATAGATCTTCTTGGGAATTGTTTTGATCCGGAACCGTTGTCTTATGACTTATGTCCTGACTTCCGTCTTATGACCCTATGTCTTCTGACTTCTGTCCGTTGACTTATGTCTTTTGACCTATCCTCATATTGCCTAAAATGACAACCCAATACAAGTTGACTCTGTTATGAGTACAACACAAGAGCATTGATTGGTCATGTTCCCAATAATATCAACCCCAACACGTATACATCAAGTTCTACTCTTCACCTTCTAGCTTCCGCTTGTGAAAAAATATTTTCAATGTTACATTAAGGTTTTTAAAGAAGTTATTGTGTCCCCTGATTTGAGTTATCTGTTCTTTGAAACAAATGGTGTATGCAACTTTTATGTGTTCGTTTTCCTGTTTGTTTGCGTGTTTTCTAATAAACTACAATGTACTTACTTTGCTAACATGTGTATGCATTTCTATTCTACATGTGTGTATCACTTGGAGCACCGTAAATCGGTTTATTGTGGCTACAAATGTCTGTTATTGTTATTTATGACCACAATTCCGTTTCAAGATGCTCAAAGTATTTTCTCTATTTACTACTACTAAAGTATTGCAGTAACACACTGAAAACTTGACAACACATTGGTTACACAGATTGACACAGACAAGTCACAACAAGACGTTTCAAGCGGTGGAAAAAAAATTTGCCGCTCTCTCTCTCTCTCTCTCTCTCTCTCTCTCTCTCTCTCTCTCTCTCTCTCTCTCTCTCAATGTTTACTGTTATATTCATCCTCTCCTCTCATTTACCCATCTTTCATCCACTTTCATACCATCGTTATGTTAAAACATTCATTCGTCATTAAAATATGGTTCATAATATCAAGTAAATGAACATTACATATTTACACTAAACTATTGGCTGAATTATACAAGTTTTCACGCCAAATGACTGTGCCGTTCATTTGCACGTGTCATACCTATGCAAATGGGGTCCTGCCTATACAAAATATACAAGTTTGTGAGGATGGTTTGTTACCGATCCTGTAATACTCACTAATCTAACTAACTGATGTAATTTGGTGTGCTGTTCTAACTTTATCCTAAGGGAAATAATCTAACTAATTAATTACATTTAAGCAAAATGGGTTAGTTACCTTCAAGTGTTATTGGTACATGAAATGATGTTAATTCCTAAATGGTTGGGTTAGTTTAGAAATGATATTTTAAATAAATGAATTTATAAATGATTATTTTTGCGCGGTAATAAAGTAATGTAATATCTAATAATTGCATTTCTAATATAGGTGTTAACTTAAATGGGTTATTAAGTAGCTGTAGGTGACTTATTATTATCAAATGACATAAATAAAGTTATATATGCAATTGAACATTTTGCACTTCAATTATTCATACACAAATGAAGTTATGCGTACTGTTTATAAAATAATGTTATATACATATCACAATTACGTTTATATATAATTACACTAACTAATGTCGTCCTTTCGGGTGTGATGATGGAGCATTGTTCTTTGTAGACTATTTTCATAACATAGTTCACTTAGCCAAAGTCTTATATGCTCTCCTCCCTGGATAGTGTTTATATCTATAGTTCCCTACCAATATATGTAGGTTCACATCTAACACTTCAATGTAACTATGGCTTATATATGTGTTAGCGATGTAGACATACTACTTATGCGTCTGTTTGTTTCACTCATAATGGCACTGTTACTCTTACACAGTTTACACGCTTGGCGATGATAACGCACTTACAGTGTCACTTCTTCACCACATACGGCACTGATCTAATTAACAATTACAGTGTCACTGTTTCTGGTGATCTCTGGTCGATCTCTTCCTGTACCTCAGGTATTTCAATGTTTGACGGTCGACTCCAGGTGTCTGCCAAAGAGTTCAAACTCCCCTTTAAATGTTGGATGGTAAAGGCATAATTCTGCAGAATCAAGGCCCATCTGTAGACCCTGTTGTTATGGGGAATGCCAGATTGCATCACAGTAAGAGGAGAATTGTCGGTCTGGATCACAAACTGTGCTCCTGCCAGAAACCTATGAAGTTTTCTAACACAATAGATTATGCTGAGGCCCTCCAATTCTGATGCTGAGTATCTCGATTCAGCAGGGCTGATCTTACGACTTACGTACATTACTGGGTGGAACTTCCCTTCGTAAAATTGGCCTAGGATTCCCGATATGGACATAGCACTTGCGTCTGTACGTAAAAAATAGGTACGATTTTGGTTAGGCAAACGCAAAATAGGTGGAACACTGAATAAATATTTCAATTTTGATAATGCACTAATTAACCTTGCATCTTGAGTATTCAATTTTGCCGAAGCTTTTAAAATATTGGAAAAAACACTGGTGATTTCCGCCAGATTAGGAATAAATTTACTATAATAATTCACAAGACCAAGTAGACTTCGGACCTGTTTCTTGGTCGTTGGCATAGTCAAATTGAGAATCTTGGTCACAATCTTTTCGTCTGTTCTGAGTTGGCCCCTGCAGATGGTATGGCCTAGGAAGTCAATTTCTTCTATGCCCAACTCTACTTTAGTAGGCTTGACTGTAAGTCCGAATAATCGCAACCTATCGAAGACATGTCGTAGTTTCTGTAGGTGTGATGTCCAGTCTACCGTATGGACACATATGTCATCTATGTATGTAGAAGTATTAGTCACCCCGTGAAGAAGATCCCTAGTTAGACGGACGAAAGTCGCTGGAGCATTACGAAGGCCAAAAGGAAGAAATCGCCACTCATAGAGACCTAAAGGTGTGGAGAAAGCTGTTAAAGGAATTGAATTTTGTTGCATCGGGACCTGCCAATATCCTTTCGTGAGGTCTAGTTTGGAAAAAATGCGAGATGTAGACATATCAAGGATCAAATCCTCGCATGCTGGGATTGGTTCAGCATCAATTTTGGTCACTCTGTTCAAACGTCTATAGTCAACGCAGAGTCGAATTGTAAAGTCCTTTTTGGCGACAAGGACGATAGGGAAAGAATATTCTGACTGAGATTTCTGTATTATTCCACTCGACTCAAGAGATAGTAGTTCTTTGTCGAGATTAGCCCTATAATTTAGTGGGATGGAATAAGGTCGACACTTGATTGGGGTGTTATCAGTCAGAATAATGGAGTGCTCTATTCTGTCTGTCTTTCCTGTGATGTCGGAGAAAATGTCTTTGTACTCCGTCACTAATTCTTTCATCTGTCGTCGTTGCTCGTCTGTAAGTTTGCTTTCTATCCGTATGTTCTCAATGGTCCCAGTCGTGTCTACTGTAGGGACTGGTAATTCTATTCCGTCGTCATCTGTCTCGTTCAGTACTGTTGTTGTACTAGCTGTGTGTGCTGTTACCTGGCTAAGTGTGTTTTCGATGTCGCTGTCATGCGTCGCCATACCTAGTGTAGTTGTGTTGTGTACGTCTGTCGTCCGATTAATTGGTGTGGGTGCATCTTGTTCGACTGTCGGTAGTTCTTGTCGTGAGAAGTATGGTTTCAGCATGTTGATATGAAATATCTTTAATTTTCCCTTTATCGATATTTCATAATCGACATCTGATATTTTCCGTTCAACTTTGAATGGCCCTTGCCACGATGTTAGTAACAAATTACGTTTATCTGGTAGTAAAAGCAGAACCTTCTGATTAGGTTCAAGGTGTATTGTTTTAGCACCCTTATTTGCATAGTCGCGGTACATCTGTCCTTTCCTCTCCAAAGATGATTTGGCTATTACACACGCTTTCATTATTCTATCGCGTGTCTCTGTTACCATCTCATACGGTGTTACTGATGTTGGGTTTTCTGGTAAGCTAGTAATTAGCTGATGGTAAATTGTTAGGGGTCCTCGAGGGTTCGCCCCATACACTAATTCAAAAGGTGAGAAACCCGTACTCGAGTGCGGAATTTCTCTATGGTCAAATAGCACTGCTGGCAATAGCGTGTCCCAATCAGATGGGTTTTCTGCTGTTACTTTCGCCAGCATGTGTTTGAGATCCCCGTTAATTTTTTCTATTATCCCGTTGCTCATTGGGTGGTACGGGGTACAGAAATGCTGTTCTATCCCTAACAATTTTGTTAAGGCTTGCGTAGCAGCCGAAATAAACTGCGTTCCACGATCTGATAGAATAGTTCGTGGAAAGCCAAAACGACAAAATAAGTGCAAAAATACATTTGCCACATCTTTGGAGGTGATGTATTTTAGTGGAATGGCTTCGATCCACCGGGTACATAGATCCACGAGCGTAAGTATGAATCGGTTTCCTTTGCTCGACACCTGATTTAGGGGTCCAACAATATCGACCGCTACACACTCAAATGGTCTCGATGCTAATACTGACCGTTGAACTTCGGCCGTCACATGCTTTCCCTTTCTTACAAGATGTTGACAAATAGTACATGAACGACAGAAACATTTTATATCAGTACAGAATTTAGGCCAGTAGAAGTGTGACAAAATTCTGGCTCTGGTTTTGTCATAGGCCAAATGTCCAGCAAACGGTGACTCATGTGCGATCTTTAGCACATTTTGTCGGTATGTTACAGGTAACACCGTCTGCTGAATTTCATGGTTATTATTTGTGTAATAACGCATGAGAATTCCGTTGTATATTCTAAAATACCAAGATGCATTTTTAGTCACTTTCGCTCGCTCACCTAACAGTTTAAAATAAGGTGCGATAGTTTGATCTGTGCGTTGTGCCTCGATAAATTCTTGTCGAGTAGTGTTGTTATCGGCACCGCTGGGTGTTAATAGCTGTAACATCTCATTTTGTAGGTCAGTATAGTGTGTTTGCGTATCTGACCTTGTTACAGCATTAGCCATGTTTGCTTGTTTCCAGGCTAATATGTCGTCGTCAGTACATTGCTTCAATGAAGCTAAACAGCCTAAAATCAGATCCGTGCAGGGATCTTGCAGGATTGCGCAAGTAAATGTGCCGGTAAGGAACGGGGTATTAATATGCGCTTTTGCCAGTGGATATTTCTCAATGGTTCCAGAGAAAGTACGGCATTTGATAAATTCACCCGTGTAATCTTCTGGTCTGACCAGCTCTTTTCTTAAACCAAGTAAAGTGCTGCCTATCCAGTAAACAATGGCATGGTTGATTATTGACCAGTGCATTGTAGAACTTCAGTTTACCTCTGGAGACACTAGCTGCATTAGCATCTTCGTTGGAAAATGGTATAACATGACCACATTTCAATTTACCATCCGCATGAAACTGGTGACATGTGTCACATTCCTTAAAGTCTAATATGTCAGTAACTACTGCCACACTTTCACATTCACTCTCTGGTAGTACATTTACAAGTTCAGAGTCAATTACACTATCATCGTCAGATGACGTATCGATGAGCACAGCATTATTTGCCTTCATTCATTGCCTACCAATACATTTGGCACTATAATGGCCATAGCTGAAACAAAAGTAACATTTAACAGCACGTTTAAATGAATTTCTTCTACTTTCTTGCTTCTTTATTACTGTTTCTAAGTGTGAGGGATATGCCGGGTTCTTGTCGCACATAGAGTAGCTAGGATGAAACAATTTACAATATCCACACTGTGGTGGCTTCTGGTAAGGTTTGTCTTTCTTATGATACTCTTTCTGATTATAAGATCTACTGGGTACGTTCTTAACAAAAGCAGTGATCTCTGTATCATGTGTTGTGGTCTTAAATATGTCACGATTAGAAGAAAAATATGCTGACCCCCGTTTTTCTAGTTGCTCAATGGATTCGATGTCTGATTGTTGGAGAAACTTCGCAAAAGGGGTAGGGACTGTGGATATCACCTTATCCATTACCATGAGATCTTGCAATTTATCAAAGTTTTTGCCCACCTTCGCTGCCTTAATCCATTTATTAAATGTACTTTGCACGTTAGAGATGTAATCTAGGAAGGTTTCAGCTGGCTTTGGTTTTATTTGGGAAAACTGAATTTGGTACCCAGTGGCATCCAGAAGGAAATGCTGCATGATCCTATCGTGGATGTACTGATAATTATTCCTTAGTTCTGTAGGTATTGATTCTATAACCTTTAATGGCTCCCCGCTGAGATTTCTCATGTAGATTATTGCCCAGTCATCCAAAGGTATTTTCTGAGTCTTAAGTTGAAATTCTATATTCTCAGTCCAAGCTGAGATTGAATCGCCTACGCTATATGGTTTGATCAGGCCTTTATATTTACTAAACTTATTTTGTTCTTCCTGGCTCTTTTGTTTACTAGAGGCTATTTGGGTGTTTGAATCTATCTCCATTTCTTTCATCTTTAATTTCGTTTCTGACTCTACCTGTATCTGCTTCTGTTTAGTGGCATGATCTAACTCTAGCTGTTTTTGTTTGGTGGCTTCCTCTAACTCTAGCTGTTTTTGTTTGGTGGCTTCCTCTAAATCTAGCTGTTTTTGTTTGTTGGCGTGATCTAAATCTAGCTGTTTTCGTTTGGTGGCTTCCTCGACTTCTTTCATCTCTTTTTGATGTTGCCTTTCTAATGCTCTTTCGTCTCTCTCTAGAGCAGCTTTCTTTTCTGTTCGAGCTATTTCTTCTTTATATTTTTGATCCGCCCATTTCTCTAATTTCTCTCCAGTATGGCCCATTTCTTTGCCCGCCTGGATACACTCATTTAATGATGACATTTTTGTGGCTTATGTTACTTCACAATGATATTTATATAGTTTTACACAATGGTTTGTAGTTATGTGTTAGTTATGTACATTCTCACTGAAAATAAAGATGCATGGTTAACATAGTGAATATCAAAATAATTCGAAAATATACTCATCTAATTTGTCGGAAAATACGGCCCTTGGGATGTTCCACCGCTGTCTTCCGGACACATAACAATGATCGACTTGACAACAGAACGGATGCTTCTGTTTAGTAGAGCATCAATATTTTAGAAACATGCATATGATATAAATACATGTTTATATTTCATGCGGCTGATGAATCATAAATGTGATCTATATAATGATAAATGATGTTAATGAATGAATGTTATGATAGTATAAATGATCGTCATGATTCGTAAGATGATTCGTCATATGCCAGTCAATGTCGTCTTGTCTTCACTTTCTCCGTTGCTTGGTATAACTACGTTCTAAGGCTTCCGTTCAGTAGCTAATATCTTTTCTCCTTTGTGCAAAAAGAACTTATTTTGCACAAATATCTGAATGAATGTGATGAATGGTGACATCAATGGCTGTATCACACAAAATGAAATGTACACAATGGTTTGCTTGATAATTTAAATTCATATTTGTATACATTTTCATTATCACAAATTCATACACATTTCTTATTAATTTCCGTAGAATAACACAACTTGTAGATTAATCTTTTTTTCATTGTGGTTCAAGCTCCACAAATGGTAACATATTAATTATCAAGTAGTAATGGTGTTGATCACTAACGTATATTCACAAAATAAAATTATTTTTGACATTGTATGAAAAATAATTCACGTTAGTTTTAGGTAATTTAACACAAAAATAATGACCAAATGGGTGTCAAAATGTGGTTAAGTTGACGTTGGTTCAGGGACTTTTGACACCAAATGGGTGTCAGATGGGTGTCAAAATGGTTGTCAAAATGTGGTTATGTTGACGTTGGTTCAGGGACTTCTGACACCAAATGGGGTCCCGCCTGTCAGCGACTTGCTTGCGACAGGAATTTCAGGACTCCGCTACTTTTGCACCAACACGAAATAATAACTCGTGTCATTTGCAAAAGGTACAATTTATTAAGAGCTGATTACAAACAAGCTCCGCGAGCGGAATACTTCATTGACAATAAACATCATAGTACGTTACACAGATGCAATGAATATATGATAATGATACTATTAAACACTGAATGAAATCTAAAGCCTAACAATCACTATTGTCTATAAACTTATAGTATTCATAAGGAACACGTCTACTCTCCAGTCGTCCTCAGTCGCAGTCTGAGCCACGCTTCTAGTTGCGTGTTCAAACACGGACGTTCGATCCTCCATGCGCTGACGAGTATTGCGTGCGCGGTGTCCCAGCACGCTGGTCAGTTAACTCGAGTTAGCCTGTACTCCAGGTCCACTAATTGAGGCGGTTAGTTTCCTAGTGTTTTGGGAAACCCTCGCTCACTGGCACTCAATGCCCTCTTGGCTGACACAAGTGTGTCCCGTTGTGAAGCTATTTATAGCGCTGGTGTCTCTCCTGTCTGGTGACCTTTAATAGTCTCTGTCTTAGCTCTATTACTTATATTCTTAACTCTGTAAACTCCTCATATAGAACTTTGACATTACCCCAAAAACACTCACATATTACCCCACAAACACGCACACGTGACCCCATAAACACTCACATATTACCCCACAAACACTCACATATTACCCAACAAACACGCACATGTGACCCCACAAACACTCACATATTACCCCACAAACACTCACATATTACCCCACAAACACTCGCATATTACCCCACAAACACGCACATGTGACCCCACAAACACTCACATATTACCCCAAAAACACACACATATTACCTCACAAACACTCGCATATTACCCCACAAACAATCATATGTGACCCCACAAACATTTACATATTACCTCACAAACATTCACATATTACCCCACAAACACTCACATATTACCCCTCAAACACTCACATGTGATCCTACAAACACTCACATATTACGCCACAAACTCTCACATGTGACCCCACAAATAATGACTGTTACCCAACAAACACTCACATATTACCCCACAAACACTCACATATTACTTCACAAACACGCACATGTGACCCCACAAACACTAACATATTACCCCACAAACACTCACATATTACCCCACAAACACTCACATGTGACCTCACAAACACTCACATATTACCCCACAAACACTCACATGTGAACCCACAAATAATGACTATTCCCCACAAACACTCACATGTGACCCCACAAACAATGACTATTACCCCACAAAAACTCACATATTACACCACAAACAATGACATATTACCCCACAAACACTCACATGTTACCCCACAAACACTCACATATTACTCCACAAACAATGACTATTAACCAACAAACCCTCACATGTGACCCCACAAACACTCCCATATTACTCCACAAACAATGACTATTACCCGAAAAACACACACATGTGACCCCACAAACACTCACATATTACCCCACAAACACTCACACATTACCCCACAAAAACGCACATCTGACCCCACAAACACTCACATATTACTCCACAAACAATGACTATTACCCAACAAACACTCACATGTGACTCCACAAACACTCACATATTAATCCACAAACAAAGACTATTACCCTACAAACACTCACATATTACTCCACAAACAATGACTATTACCCCACAAACACTCATATAACACTCCACAAACACTCACATATAACCACACAAACAATGACTATTACCCCACAAACACTCACATACTACTCCACAAACAATGACTATTACCCAACATACACCCACATGTGACCCCACAAACACTCACATATTACCCCACAAACACTCACATATTACTCCACAATCACTCACATAATCACCCCACAAACACTCACATGTGACTCCACACACACTCATATATTACGAAATACACACTCACATATTACCCCAAAACAATCATATATTACTCCACAAACACTCACATATTATCCCACAAACACTCACATATTACTACACAATCACTCACATATTACCCCACAAACACACACATGTGACTCCACAAACACTCATATATTACCACACAAACACTCACATATTACCCCACAGACACTCACATATTACTCCACATACAATGACTATTACCCCACAAACACGCACATGTGACCCCACAAACAATGACTATTACCCCACAAACACTCACATATTACCCCACAAACAATGACTATTACCCCACAAACACTCACATATTACCCAACAAACACTCACATATTACCCCACAAACTCGCACATGTGACCCAACAAAGAATTACTCTTACCCCACAAAAAATCAGATGTGACCCCACAAACACGCACATATTACCCACAAACACTCACATATTACCCCACAAACACTCACGTATTACCCCACAAACACTCACATATTACCCCACAAACACTCACATGTGACCCCACAACCACTCACATAATACCCCAAAATCACGCACATGTGACCCCCAAACAATGACTATTACCCCACAAACACTCACATGTGACCCCGCAAACAATAACTATTACCCCACAAACACTCACATGTGACTCCACAAACAATGACTATTACGCCACAAACACTCACATGTGACCCCACAAACAATGACTATTACCCAACAAACACTCACATGTGACCCCACAAACAATGACTATTACCCCACAAACACTCACATGTGACCCCACAAACACTCACATATTACTCAACAAACAATGACTATTACCCCACAAAGACTCACATATTACTCCACAAATAATGACATATTACAACACAAACACTTACATGTGACCCTACAAACACTCACATATTACCCTACAAACACTCACATGTGACCCCAAAAACACTCACATATTACCCCACAAACACGCACATGTGACACCACAAACAATGACTTTTACCCCACAAACACTCACATGTGACCCCACAAACACTCACATATTACCCCACAGACACTCACATGTGACCCCACAAACACTCACATATTACCCCACAAACACTCACATATTACCCCAAAACACTCACATGTGACCCCACAGATACTCACATATTACCCCACAAACACTCACATATTACCCCACAAACACTCACATGTGTCCCCACAAACACTCACATATCACACCACAAACACTCACATATTACCCCACAAACACTCACATATTAACCCACAAACACTCACATATTACCCCACAAACACTCACATATTACCCCACAAACACTCACATATTACCCCACAAACACTCACATATTACCCCACAAACACTCACATATTACGCCACAAACACTCACATGTGACCCCACAAATACTCACATATTACCCCACAAACACTCACATGTGACCCCACAAATACTCACATATTACCCCACAAACACTCACATGTGACCCCACAAACACACATGTGAACCCACAAACACTCACATATTACCCCACAAACACTCACATATTACCTCACAAACACTCACATATTACCCCACAAACACTCATATTTTACTCCACAAACACTCATATGTTACTCCACAAACACTCACATATTACCCCAAAAACACTAACATATTACCCCTCAAACACTCACATATTACTCCACAAACACTCACATATTATCCCACAAACACTCACATATTACCTCACAAACACTCACATGTCACCCCACAAACACTCACATATTACTCCACAAACACTCACATATTACCCCACAAACACTCATATATTACTCGACAAACACTCACATATTACCCCACAAACACTCACATATTATCCCACAAACACTCATATATTACTCCACAAACACTCATATATTACCCCAAAAACACTTATATATTACTCCACAAACACTCACATATTACCTTACAAACACTCATATATTACCCCACAAACACTCACATATTACCCCACAAACACTCATATATTACTCCACAAACACTCACATATTACCCCACAAACACTCATATATTACCCCACAAACACTCATATATTAAACCACAAACACTCATATATTACTTCACAAACACTCACATATTAACCCACAAACACTCATATATTACTCCACAAACACTTACATATTAACCTACAAACACTCATATATTACCTCACAATCACTTACATATTACCCCACAAACACTCATATATTACTCCACAAACACTCACACATTGCCCCACAAACACTCATATATTACCCCACAAACACTCACATATTACCCCACAAACACTCACATATTACCCCACAAACACTCATATATTACTCCACAAACACTCACATATTACCCCACAAACACATATATTACCCCACAAACACTCACATATTACCCCACAAACACTCATATTTTACTCCACAAACACTTACATATTACCCCACAAACACTCACATGTGACCCCACAAACACTCATATATTACTCCACAAACACTCACATATTACCCTCCCATATTACCCCAGAAACACTCATATATTACCCCACAAACACTTACATTTTACCCCACAAACACTCATATATTATCCACAAGCACTCACATATTACCCCACAGATGATAGTAAAGTATAGACAGTGCCAGTACTCTTCCAGTAGCAATATTATTATAAGATTCCCAGTCAGGCACTAGATAAATTAAAGTCAAGAAAGTGCCGATGCTCATTCTGGCGCTAGAGAATTATGATATGTTCATTACATCACTTGATAAAAGTGAAGTGATGGAATAGCCCATGCTCCTTCTGGGGCCTACAAAATTGTAATATGTATACAGCAACACACGAGAAGGTATAGATATTATAATATGTACTGTAACATACTTGACAACAATGAAGTCTAGACAGTGCCTGTACTCCGTAGAGAACGTCATCCCTGTATTGTCAAGATAGGTTTTCACCTATAATGTATATACTCTAATTAAAGCGTATTTTACTACGACTGTAGTTAAGACCTAATATTGTAGCCTGGGAGAGGTTGTTTGAAGCTATAGACTGTTTTAGCTTTTAAAATAATCAAGCTTGTAATCAGCAGAAACGCGCAAACAACCGGTCATTTTTAACATTCAATATTCATGGAAGAGATTGACCATGGGAATATCGATACATAAAGCCCATAAGCGGGCACTCTCCCGCTGTTTATACTTCACCTCGACACCGATTGGTACAAGAAGAACATGATGAGATGAGATGATGATGAGATGAGATTGACCTTCTCAACTTAAGTTCATTGCAAGACCCCGCCTTTGTTGTTGTTGTTTTTTTTTTCTGCATATCCTTTACAGGACATCGCTGTCAACACCAGCATCTTTCAGCTGTTTGCTGATTTATTGGCAAGATTACGCTCAGTAGTTTGCCATTGCTTTCTGAGCGGCCGGCTCACATACCCCGTAAGTTACCGATGCGATTCGAACCACTATTGATTCTCACCGTCATCACGCCTTTGTTGTTAGATCTACGATTTACCTTAACACAATATGTAAGCAAATAGAAAGAACAAATACCTTATCTAGCGAATACAACACCTTGATCCATGGAATATTTTAACTGTAGAATGCTCTTTAAAGCACATAAATACAGAGAAACATGGAGATGTCGCCACTCGGTCGAGAAGTCAACCGACTTCCAGATCGTCATTGCCCAATTAGCATTTTCGATCTCGGAACCGAAGCTATTAGTGATTCACGCTTATTACGCTTAGATCGTAGAAAAGAGTTCTATTATTCTCGAAGGGACTAGTTCTAATGAGTACTGTTAATTAGTAGTTCCCTCGTTTTTAAAAAAAAATGAGGTGTTGAATTTCAAGACACTACTTATCGAGAACTAACTCTAACTTTAGAAACAGTTCTAACTTTAGAAACAGTTTCCCGGTACGATAACTGGGTCAAGAGGAGAGAACCGATGGTGATTTTGCTACACTGGACATGGGAAACTGGGACCAATGGTTCTACAGGAGATGGAGTCGCAATTAGAGATTTTGAGAGTTTTGACGATGTTCTACAAGAAGATGACTGACTGTATTTGAATAAATGTATAATTGTGCACATTCATAAATGTTGACTTTTATATCTGAATATATATATATATATATATATATATATATATATATATATATATATATATATATATATATATATATATATATATATATATATATATATAAAACAGAGTGTATGTATGTGGGTGGTTGGCAATGTATTGGATGCGTTCGATAACGGTACATCCGATTGAGATGAAATTTTCTACACGTCTTCCTTTCATTCCTGTGCAACCGACTGTAATAGTTTCTTAGTGTAAAATCGGCTACTTACTTAATAAAATTTAATATTTCATTTGCCATTATAATTTCTATATAGCAAGGGGACTTAACTCTAGAAAAGTTATTTCAAGAGGCATAACTTTTAATAACATTTCTATATACTTTATAGTCATATTGTTGCATGATTTTCAAAGATTTATAAACTCTTTGCCTATAGTTATTTACAGGCATATGAGTTATAATAAATAATGATATAATCTTTAAGTCATTTTCAAAGTTTTCATAAAAATAATGCATAATGCATAACATTGTAACTCCTCTTTTTATACTTAAAGAAGTTATCTACAGTCATGTAGGTGATTTAAAAACAGTTTTCATTAAAAATAATGGATGGTGTGTGGAAGGACATTCTTTTAAGTTACTGTGTGAAATTAATGAGACGCTCCCTGCCAGGAGCTGGGCGAAGCCACGCCGGGTCAGATAGATAGACAGACAGA
This sequence comes from Cepaea hortensis, assembly GCA_963921405.1. Classification (NCBI taxonomy): domain Eukaryota; kingdom Metazoa; phylum Mollusca; class Gastropoda; order Stylommatophora; family Helicidae; genus Cepaea; species Cepaea hortensis. The sequence goes on from OY992879.1 coordinate 77,801,951, forward strand.
CAGACAGATAGTCGGGAACGGGAGCTTATATGACTACTTATATGAATTAAATGAGATGCTCCCCACCAGGGACTGGGTGAAGCCGGGCCGGCACAGACAGACAGACAGATATTCGGGAACGGGAGCTTATATGACTACGTATATGAATTAAATGAGATGCTCCCCACCAGGGACTGGGTGAACCCGGGTCAGACAGACAGACAGATAGTCGGGAACGGGAGCTTATATGACTACGTATATGAATTAAATGAGATGCTCCCCGCCAGGATCTGGGTGAAGCCGGGCCAGGTCAGACAGACAGACAGACAGATAGTCGGGAACGGGAGCTTATATGACTACTTATATGAATTAAATGAGATGCTCCCCACCAGGGACTGGGTGAAGCCGGGCCGGGTCAGCCAGACAGAAAGACAAACAAGCAGAGAGAGAGAGCAGACAGACAGACTGATAGATAGATAGATCCCCGCCAGGGCCTGGGCGAAGCCGGGCCGGGTCAGCTAATATATATATATATATATATATATATATAATACGGTAATACCTCGGGGGGGGGGGGTGAATAAAAAGAGGATATTTATACTTTAGTGTTAGCAGCATCAAAAAATTTCAATCGAAGACTATCATTAGACAGGTGACAGCACAATACTGTCATGAGAAAGATGATAACACAAAGCTAATATGGAGAAGATCATCAAAAAAGCACGGGGAAGATTACAATGCAAAACTAACATGGGAGAGATCACAACACAAAACTAACATGTGAAAGATCACAACACAAAACTAACATGCGAGAGATCACGACACAAAACTAACAAGTGAAAAATCACAACACAAAACTAGCATGTGAAAGACCACAACACAAAAGAAACACGTGAAAGACCACAACACAAATCTAACAAGTGTTGCTGGCAGTGTATGAATGTGTGCAGGTGTTCTTGGCAGTGTGTGGATGTGTGCAGGTGTTCGTGGCAGTGTGTGGTTGTGTGCAGGTGTTTTGGCAGTATGTAGATGTGTGCGGGTGTCAGAGTCAGTGCGTAGATGTGTTCAGGTGTTCTTGGCGGTGTATAGATGTGTGCCGGTGTTCTTGACAGTGTGTGGGTGTGTGCATGTGTTCTTGACAGTGTGTGAAAGTGTACAGATGTTCTTGACAGGGTGTAGATGTGTGCAGGTGCTCTTGACAGTGAGTGGATATGTGCAGATGTTCTTGACAGTGTGTAGATGTGTACAGGTGTTCTTGACAGTGTGTAGATGTGTACAGGTGTTCTTGACAGTGAGTGGATATGTGCAGTTGTTCTTGACAGTGTGTAGATGTGTACAGGTGTTCTTGACAGTGTGTAGATGTGTGCAGGTGGTCTTGACTGTGTGTCGATGTGTACAGGTGTTCTTGGCAGTGTGTTGACATATGCAGATGTGCCAGTCAGTGTGCGGAATGTGTGCATGCGTTCCTGCTTTTGAAAACTGGGTTAATTTTTAAGGATAGTTTCTTAGAACTGTCCACAATGCTGACATCATCAACATCTGCTCCATCCACAGAGGATACATCCAGCTCAGCCAAACCAGAGGAGCTGCATGCGTATCATTTGCCCTTCTAGAGAAGGCAGGAACACGCATTAGCTTTCCCCTGCCATCCACGGAGACTTCCATTAATGCAGAGTAAACAAATGATGCTCCGATGGACATTCCCAGTCGTGCTGTCCCCTCGTTTAACAGCCACCGAAGAGTCATACTACTAATCGCTACCACCGCTATCTGATTAAAAGTTCTCCTGGTCTTCCTTCTCAGTTTTGAGATTCTTCCAGAACCCCTGCCGTACCCCCGCAATCTCATTCTTTCCACATGTGGGTTCTCAATCTGTTCCTCCGCCTTCTCCACCTGGCCCCACAAGCGCACGAACACCTCCCCTTTGTCCATAGGCAATCTGCCACCAAGAGGTGCATTCCCTGCTAGCCTACCAGCCTGTTCATTCCCCCGCATCCCCTCACGGCCAGGGCAAAATATCCATACAATTCTTACAATCTGTGATCTCTGAAGCGACGAGAGCCATTCCACACGAAACATTCCCCTCTCCGCCCTACTAAGCATACTCTTTGAATCCGCAATGAATACAATGTGTGCCGCAGTAGTCTCCTCCAGTCAACAGAACGCCGCTGTTACCGCTTCCACCTTAGTTCTCATGCTGGAGGTCGTAGTCTCATATGCCAGACTCTCCCCCCTCAAGACTCGTCCATTAGCCTTTGCAATAAAGCCCCAGCCACCACCGACCCATCGGTGCAGATGACTATGTCACCTTGATGTGTGCCACTCTTGATTAGCCGCCGCATCTCAAACTCAGTGCGGCCCGGTGTCCATTCCCTGGACCCACGACCCAGTGCCACGATTACATTGCGCCAGTCCGTCATGTCATCCGGAACTTCAACCCACTCTCTTTCACGATTGATGGTCTCTAGATCACACACCTTACGTATACAAAGTTATGCCTGTGCATCCAGGACCTGCCTCGTCTTAGTCTATGACCCCTGACTATATCCATGGCTGCATGTAGCGAGTGATCCCCATCTGCAGCAACTCTCAGGTACCACTTGGCCCGAAGGACCCTATGCCTATCCGTCATTGTTGGTAGCGCCAGGATATGCCTGTATATAATTGGTGTGTCATTTGTGCACCCCAGGATTAACCGCATAGCAGCATTCTGCATGAGTTCCAACCTTTCAAGCTAGCACTTTGATACTGTCAGCGGCCCCAAACCATACTCAATGACATAAATTATTAACAGCTGAAAGAGCGTGTATAACATCCTCTGGTCTACCCCTGCCATAGCCCTCAATGCATTAAGTCCCCTACCAGCCTTCACCAACACAGCCTCCACATGGTTTCTAAAAGACAAACACCTGCGAACGGCGACACCCTAGCACTTCAATTTACTCTCTCGCCTAAGAGGACATCCATTCAACATAATACCTGGGTCATCTGCCCTGACGTGCCGTTTATACAGGGATTACCACACAACCGATGCATTGTCTGGGTATATAATGGCCCCTGCGTCCCTGCACCACTCCGCTACCCTGTTTACTGCCACCTGTAAGTCTTTCGCCAAACTGGCCCTGTCTCTGCCCTGTCTGTATACACCATCACATCATCTGTAAATGCCAAGACTCCACCCACACCTGGTGTCTCAACAGCTGCGACTCTGCTGGTGTAGACACCAAAGAGCACTGGGGACAAGGCAGATCCCCGTGGCAACCCAGGTGTTTAGTTTAGTTTAGTGTAGTCGATGGATCAACGTCACGGCACACGGGTAAAACCCATAAGTGATCCGTTCTCCTACTAACTCAAACCTGAGTTTGGAGACACTCAGCTCAGTGCACGAACTCCGTAGCACCGGCGAGGATCCTGAAATACTTTGGGTAGATTTTTAACTCGAAATTTTGCACGGGCAGCGCCGTTAGGCTACTCTTTTTCGATTTCCATCTGCCAAAGGATTTTTTTGCGCGCGCAACAATACACACGGACGTCCAACCTCACTACTCAGAGACCAGGGGAAATTTTATTACTAGAAATCCACGTAAAAAAATCCCTTTCCTCGCCGGGGCTTGAACCCGTGACCACCAGAACTCGAGGCGGACACCATACCTCGAGACCACGCAGCCCCTCGCATCCAAGATGTGGTCAGAAGTCCAGGAACCCATGCGCAGTGCAACCTTACGCTCATAAAGGACAGCCGCAACCCATCTAACAAGGCAATACCAATAGGGTCAAGTGTGGTCTTAACAAAGGAACCACTGCATAACGCACAGCGTTGCATAGCTTCACTTAAGTATACTGGGCTTTTCATTCTTCACCAATTTTGCCAGTAGAGACTATTAGTGAGCAGTCTGCGGACTTATGACTTTGATTACTTCAGCCGCAATGAGCCATTCAGTTCCTTAGTGCGGTATTAACAAAATCAAATGAATGCAGATGAAGAATAATATCAATGTCACCCGCCTTCGAAACGCGGCTGCGGGCGATTTGGCAGCAGACCACCATGCGTTGGTTGTTTATGAATAGGCATGGGTGACGGTCGTTTAGATAGCAATGGCAAACTACTTAGCGTAACTGCTGTTTTATTTCTTTTAATTCGGCCTGTAAGACAAGCCGAGGAAAAATTTTTTGCATATAACAAACGTAGAAGGATCTGCTATTATAAGGATAACACTTCAAATGTTATATGAAAGAGAATTAGAAAAATGAGTTAGAAAATTCTCACGCGTCTAAATTAAAGCACTATTTTTACAACATTTTTAAAAGTAAAAATTGCAGATGCGTTGAAATTATATCCCATTCATACTATGGTATATATATTTAGCTAATATCTGTAAGAGTTTAAGAAAAGATAAGATACATGCTACAATTATTTGAATTGCATAATGTTAGTAATGTCCCTTGAAATGACGTAAGTTATGTCCCGTTGCAATAATATATTGCATGTCTTTCTTTTTCACGTGGTTTTATGTCGTATAAAGCTGTGTTTTTACAAGATACGTTGTGTGTTTTCTTTTATATTTTCAAAATACAACAAGTCCCCCCCCCCCATCCTCTATAATTGCTTATGTAATGACTAGCCATTTGTGTAATATTTTCTAAATTGCTTTTTAATTATGCAACCTGCATAGTTGGATACCTATTGACAAAACAAATCCAACGGTACCTTACTGAAGTATGTACGTCAATTCTAAGCCGATATATTAATGCTTGTGTGTCAATTTATCATTTAATTTAAACAAAGAGAAAACTATGATGTTAGCTCTTTGACAAATGTGACCTACACACTCACATCACTGTTGTAAAAACATACGCTCAAGGGAGATTAAAACTGCCTGTCAGCGACTTGTTCGCTGCAGATTCTCAGGACTCCCCTACTTTCGCACCGCACGAAATAACAACTCGTGACATTTGCGAAAGGAATGCAATTTATTTAGAGCCGACATTTGAATGGCTCTGCGAGCGTGATACTTCGTCATTGTTATACAACATGAATGCAATGAAGTGGTGAGAAATGATGCTCGAAATCACAATCTAAATGAATAGCCTAATGTTTGCCTATTGCCTAGAAACTATAGCATTGGTTAAGGATACGTTTGCTCTCTACCGTCTCCAGTCGGGTCTGTCCACACGCTACACATTGCGTGGACAAGCACGGACACTGTCCCCTCCGTGCAGTAGCTATTATTGCGTGCATGGTCTCGCAAGCACGCTGGCTTGTGAGCTCGAGTAACCGGGCACTTCACGGTTACTCGCAAGGACAAGCTTGCCAATGGCTTGGGGAAAACCCTCGCTCAGTTGTACGCATTGACCCTTGGTCTGACACAAATGTGTCTCCTTGTGAGGCTATTTATAGTGCTTGGTGTCTCTCCTGTCTGGTGTCTCCCTACTAGACTTATGTTTACTCTCCTTAACTCTGTAAGGTCTTATTGGAGATCTTGACAGGCACCCCTCCTTGCTGTGATGTGTTACTTCCCTTTAACTCCTGTTTGTAACACTTCTGGTCACAAAGAAAAATTGGTTGATTCCAATTTTGTCAGATATCCAATAAGTTAAACTCTCTAGTTTGGGGATAGAACAACTCTCTTCTTCCTTTACTCACACTGCTTTACCTTTTCACTTGGCTAATTAAGTAGCACATGTCTCAGTATAGTTGGCTCTATAGATATCTTTGGGAATTCTTTTGGACCGGAACCATTGTCTTATGACTTATGTCCTGGCTTCCGTCATTTGACGCTATGTCATTTGACTTTCACCTATTGACTTCTGACTTGACCTGTCCTCAAATTGCCCGAAATGACAACACACATACAAGTTGACTCTATTCTGAGTACAACACATGAGCACAAAGTGTTCATGTTCCCATTAATATCCCCTCCAACTCTTATACACATAGTTCTACTTTTCACCTTCTCGCTTCCGCTTGTGAAAAGCTATATTCACTGTTACATTAAGGTTTTAAGAAGTTATTGTGTCCCCTGAATTTAAAGTTATTGTTCTTTAAACTGAACAGTGTGTGCATCGTTTATCTGTTTGTTTTCCTGTTTGTTTGCGTGTTTTCTAATAAACTACAGTGTACTTAACTCTCTAACATGTGTATGCGTTAGTGTATTAAATGTGTGTGTTCCTTCGAGCGCCGTAAATCGGTTTATTGTGGTTACAAACGTCTGTTATTCTTATTTGTGACCACAACTCCGTTTTCTGAAGCTCAAAGTACGTTCTCTATATACTCTATTAAAGTATGGCAGTAACACACATAAAACTCGACAACACATTGCTACACAGATGACACAGACAAGTCAAAATAAGACGTTTACAGCGGTGGAAAAATTTTCCGCTACCTTTCTCTCTCGCTCTCTTTCTTTCAATGTTTACTAATTTTCGCATTCTCTCCTCGCATTTATTCTTCTTGTATACATCTTTCATTCACTTTTATACCTTTCTTTCACTCAAACATTCTCTCGTCATTAAGATATGTTTCATAGCATCAAATACATGAATATTACATATATACATTAAACGATTGGCTGAATTATAACAGTAATCACGCCAAATGACTGTGCGTTTTGTTTGCACGTGTCATGTCTATACATAATATACAAACTTATGAGGATGGTTTGTTACCGATCCTGTAGTAGTAACTCACATAGTTTTGGTGTGCGGACCAATATTACCCTCAAGGGAAATAATCTAATAAATACTTTCCTTTAAGTGAATTGGGTTAATTACCTTAAAATGTTATTTGTGAAAAGATGATATTAATTCCTAAATGGTTGGGTTAGTTTGGAAATGATATTTTAGATAAATGAATTTATAAATGATTATGATTATATGGTAATAAAGTAATATAATATCTAACAATCATATTTCTATAATTGGTGTTCTATTAAATGGGTTATTAACTAAATAATGGTGATTTCTAACTATCAAATAACACAATAAAGTTATATATGCATTTAAACAATTCGCAATTCAATAATTAATAGAAAAATGAAGTTATAGGTACTGTTAATAAAATAATAATATACATATATCACAGTTACATTTCTATATCTAATTACACTAAATCGACGTCCTCCTTTGCGTTGTGAAGATGGAGCAATCCTCTTTGTAGACTATTATAATATAGTTCATTTCGGCAAAGTCTTCTATGCTCTCCTTCGTGGATAGTGTATAAATATAGTTTCCTACTAAGTTATGTAGGTTCATAGCTAACACTTTAATGTTCCTCTAGCTTACGTGTGTGTCAGCGCATGTTACTTCTGCGTCTGTTAGTTACACTTCTCATAGCACTGTTACTTTCACACAGGTTACATATTTGGCGATGATAACGCACTTACAATGTATCATAATGACCACATACGGCACTGAGTTATTGTCATCAACCGATGTCACAGGCATTCCGGGATAACTTCTCTCGCACCACACAAAAAGACTTGTTAGTCGTGCGAGAGGAATTGATTACACATTTTATTGCCACTGGCTCTTTGCATCACATCAATGTACAACAAACAGTCGCTAACAAATCACACAAGAATAAATGCACAGAATTGCCTATCACTAGTCGTTTCCTAACCCTATTGCTAATCTATCTACTCGGCTAACGAAATAAGCATCGACGCTAAGCGATGCTTTCACTACAAAGTCTGTGTCCCCTCTGACTATTCTCCGTGTGCTGTTTACACAGTACGCGGAAGGACTTGGGGCGCACTACGGCTTTTGCGTGCGTCCTCATTCAGCACGCTAGAGTAGTGGCCTCTCTTGAGTTTCAGTTTAGTTCTCTGTGACTATCACGTTGGCGTGATTATGCCGTGACCAGAGTGCTTACTCTCTGGTTGACACCTCCGTGTCTCATGAGAGAACTATGTAATAGTTCCCCTTCTTATTTATTCCCTACACCTACCCTGCCCTCATGTAGGGGCACTGGGTTACCTCTATTCTACTTGAGGTAGACCACTCTTTCAGGGTGGTCTTCATTCCTATATAACTGAGTCTTTGACACACACCCTCCCCTCCTGTGTTGCGTTACAAACTTTGACTCATATTTGTTACGCAAGAGGTTTCTAAAAATTAGTATAGCCAATTTTTTGTCAAAGACTACTGATAACTTGGTTTTGGGTACCTCAATAGACTTCTACTGACTATTGTCACAGTGTAGTATCACTTTACTTGGCTACTGGTAATCGCCACAAACTTGTCTGGTTGGCGTGAGCCCTCTTCTCAATCGCAATATTATATTAATTAGAGGTTTGTCTGAACCGGACCATTGTCTTATAAGACCTGCCCTCAAATAGTAAATTAACTCACTACCCATACAAAGTTGACTTTCTTAGGGTCAACCCATGAATTGCTTCATGTCTCCCATATAATATTAAACAACCGTTGCACAAGCTGTGTGCGACAGGTTTTACCTATCTCGCTTCCGCGTGTAAAGTTATCTTCCACTGTTAAGTTAGTGTTTCGTTGTCTATTGTGTCCCCTGACCCGGAGTTATATCCCTTTGTTCTAAAAATGTATGTGCTTTACTTGTGTGTTTTCCTGGTTGTTTGCGTGTTTGAATCTACCTAATAATATAATTTAACTTCTAACATGTGTGTCTGCCTATACATATGTATGTAAGTGAGTTTTCAAGTGCCATAATTCGGTTAAATGTGGCCACAAACAAGTGTACAACACTAATTCGTGACTACGTTTCCGTCTTATGAGACTTAAAATACTTTCTCTAAGATTTAATCTAAACTACACACGATACATTTGAGACAGCACATTTCAACATTGAAAGCAAACACTTGACGCAGACAAATAACAAAATATCGCGCTGAGCGGCAGAAAAAATCCGCTGGCTGCCTTCACTCTCCCATGTATATTTACCATTTTCTCTCACTTTCACACTTCTGTCACACATCTTTTATTCTCACAGTTATTTAAAAACCTTGAAGTGACACTGTACAAGTTTAGCTCAGTTTGAAAAGCGTTGAGCTTAATGACTGTGCGTACCTTACTGAAGAGTCATGTATTTACAAAATATTTACATGGATGAAATAGGGTTGATAGTTTGTACCCTGATATTATTAAACACTATATTCTATTTGAAATACTAATACTAATTCTCTAACTATCTATATTCTATTTTGTTGTACACAATTAACCTAATTTAAGGGAAGTAATCTAACTATCTACAAAAAAATGAAAATGATGTGAGATGAGTTATGTATCTTTATGAAATGGGTAATGTGAAGAAAAAAGAAAAAAAAATCTAAATAATGTTTTTAATGTTTAAATGAAAAAAATATAATGGATATTTTTAATCTACATGGTCTAAATGATGTATGTTCATAAGTATATTCCTTTTATCCTATAAAGTATAACCTACTTTTAGTCCTAAATGATGAGGTTGTTAAAGTGTTCCTACAGATGGAATGAAATAAAATGAAATTAAATGACTAAATGGTGTTGTTCCTATCTTAAGCTTTTTATCTTATCTTTAATTCGCTGTTATTAAGTTTAACGTACTATCCTAATCTACTTTTATGCTAAGTAAGTGGGTTAATTAATGATTTATCTAAACTACAAAAAAAATCTATTATATTCCCTAAATCTAATCTAACTTTTTATTACAGTAACTAATCTAACTATAATTTACCACTATCTTAAAACCATTATATTACATATCACAATAAATATGTATATACATGATGTCTATTTACCTCAGGTTAGTGGTTGCCATAACGTATAGAAATTGCTTTCGTTGGCATAGTTTATATATATACACTTATCCTGGGTATATTAATTACACTACACAGTCACACTTGTGTCTTATGGGTATTCTTCCACTCATCGAGTCTGCTGGTGTCGTAGCCAAGTATCTTCGTGTCTGTTACTTTACAATGTTCTGACACTGTTTTTATGTGATTAACACAGGTGATTCACCGGAACACAAATGGAGCATAGTAAGTAACGAGCTGTCTATGTACACACGGTGATTTCCTTGTTCTTGGCGCACAGTTTTTATTCTGCTGTATACGGACACCTGGTAGTTCACTGTTCTTAGCACACAGTCCTGATCCTGATGTCTATGTATTCAATAGTATATTCTACACAGGATATTTTAAGTGTACTAAATGAACATTTCTTAAACTACCTATTCATGTGGAATATCAGGTATTTCTACCTCAGATGGTCGACTAAGGGTATCAGCAAGAATGTTGTCCCTACCCTTAATATGCTCTATACTAAAAGTATAATTCTGTAATATTAATGACCACCTGTAGATGCGGTCATTGCGATGCACCCCACTTTGTATGACCGTGATCGGGGAGTTGTCAGTCTGGACTACGAAGTGATTACCCGCCAGAAATCGATGCAACTTCCTCACCGAATAGATGACGCTTAGGGCTTCCAACTCTGATATGGAATATCTGGACTCAGCCGGTGTGATTTTGCGGCTCACATAGCAAATCGGATGGAAGATGCCATCATAAAACTGGCCTAGTACTGCAGCGATGGAAATCCTGCTGGCAACTGTACTAAGATAATAAACGAGCCTAGGATTAGGCAAACAGAGGATTGGTACATTACTAAATAGGATTTTCAATTTTGACAATGCAGAAATTAATAATGCATCTTTGACATCTAATTTTACTGATGCTTTTAAAACATTTGAAAATACACTTGTAATTTCAGCTAAGTTCGGTATGAACTTGCTATAATAATTTACTAACCCCAAAAGGCTCCCGACCTGCTTCTTTGTTGTAGGCATGGTCAGGTTCATAATTTTAGTAATAATTCTATTGTCAGTTTTCAGTTGTCCTTGTGAAATGTCATGACCCAAAAAATCAATTTCTTGTAGGCCCAATTCGACCTTGCTCGGTTTGACAGTGAGGCCGAAGAGTCGCAACCTATCGAAGACATGTCTGAGTTTCAGTAAGTGTGTTGTCCAGTCATCTGTATGGACACAAATATCATCTATATATGTCACTGTATTCGTCACTCCATGTAGTAAATCTCTAGTTAAGCGTACGAAAGTGGCAGGAGCATTACGAAGTCCGAAAGGAAGAAATCGCCACTCGTAAAGACCTAGAGGTGTTGAGAATGCAGTAAGATGGATAGATTGAGTCTGCATAGGGACCTGCCAATATCCCTTAGTAAGGTCTAATTTAGAAAAGATTTTGGAGGTGAACATATCAAGAATAAGATCTTCGCAGGAAGGAATTGGTACTGCGTCGATCTTAGTGACATTGTTGAGTTTTCTATAGTCCACACAAAGACGAATTGTGGAGTCTTTTTTCTTGACCAGGACGATTGGAAAGGAGTACTCCGATGTAGATTTTTGAATGATTCCACTAGCTTCTAAATTAAGAATTTCCTTATTTAGACTTTCTCTATAGCTAAGTGGGATAGAGTACGGCCTGCATTTGATAGGCTTCGAGTCCGAAAGAAGGATGGAGTGCTCGATCCTGTCCGTCCTACCTGGAATGTCGGAAAATATGTCCTTATATTTAGTCACTAATTCTATTATCTGTCGTCGTTGTTCTTCTGTCAGTTCTGTTTCTAATCGTATACAATCTAATGTAGCAGTCTTGTCTACAATTGGAACAGGTAGTTCCATCCCGTCGTCGTCTACCTGATTCAGTACGGTTGTGGTGCTAAGTGCGTTTTCTGTAAACTCACTAAGTGTATGCATCTCGTCGGATTTGCCAGTCTCGCTAACTAGTGTAGTTGCGTTGTGTACGTCTGTCGTCTCATCCATAGGTGTGGGTGCATTGTGTTCGTCTGTTTCTAATTCTGTCTCTTGTCGTGAAAAGTAGGGTTTCAACATGTTGATATGAAATATCTTTAAGTGTCCGTTTATCGATATTTCATAATCGACATCCGAAATTTTTCGTACCACTTTGAATGGCCCTTGCCATGAGGTCAATAGTAGATTCCGTTTGTCTGGAAGTAAAGGGAGTATGTCTTGATCTGGTTCAAGATTAATAGTTCTCGCACCTTTGTTTGCGTACTGGCGGTAGATTTGACCCTTCCTCTCCAAAGCTGCCTTAGCTATGATACACGATTTCATGATTTTATCTCGTGTTTCTGTCACCATTTCATAAGGTATTTTTGGGGTTGGAATTTCAATTGAATTAGTTACTATCTGATGATAAATTGTTAGGGGTCCACGTGGGTTAGCCCCGTATACTAATTCAAACGGTGAGAAACCCGTGCTTGAATGGGGAATCTCCCGATAGGCGAACAGCACTGTTGGTAACAGTGTATCCCAATCAGCTGGGTTTTCTGCTGTCACCTTAGCCAGCATATGCTTAAGGTCTCCGTTAATTTTCTCTACTATTCCGTTGCTGGCTGGATGATAAGCTGTTGTGAAATGCTGTTTAATCCCTAACATTTTTATAAGGGCTTGCGTTGCAGCCGATATGAATTGAGTTCCACGATCGGATAAGATGGTACGTGGAAATCCGAAACGTGAGAACAAGTGTAGAAATACATTGGCAACGTCTTTGGAGGTGATGTATTTCAAAGCTACTGCCTCAACCCACCTTGAACATAGGTCTACCATAGTTAAGATGAAGCGATTTCCTTTGCTGGACACCTGGTTCAGGGGTCCAACAATATCTACCGCCACACTCTCAAATGGCCTAGAGGCCAGTGTTGAAGGTTGCACTTCAGCTGTAGGATGTTTACCCTTACGTACTAGTTGTTGACAGACATTACATGAACGACAAAATTGTTTTATATCATTACAAAAACCTGGCCAATAAAAATGAGCCTGAATTCTGGCCCTGGTTTTGTCGTATGCAAGGTGACCAGCAAACGGTGACTCATGTGCAATCTTTAGCACAGTTTGGCGGTGTTGTACAGGTAACACCGTTTGCTGAATCTCATGGTTACCAGTTGTATAATACCTAGTAAGAATACCATTATTTAGTCTAAAGAACCATGATGCGTTTTTTGTCACTTTGGCTTTTTCTTTCAATAGCTTTAGATATGGAGACACACTAGGATCAGCTTTTTGCTGTTCTATGAATTTTTGTCTGGTGGTATCATCCGTGCTAGTTGGTGATAGCAACAGTAGTCTCTCATCTTGTAGTGTGTCTTGGTGTTTCATAGTGTCTGCTCTGGTTGTTGCATTAGCTGCATTTAATTTTTCCCATGCAGCTATTTCTTCGTTAGTGCAATGTTTCAATTGGGGTAAGCATCCCAAAATTAAATCAGTACAAGGGTTATCTAAAATCGCACATGTAAAGGTACCAGAAAGGAAAGGAGTGTTAATACGGGCTTTAGCCAAAGGGTAAATTTCAATATTACCCGAAAAGGTTCGGCATTTGACTGAGTCACCCGTATAATCCTTTGGATTCACCAGTTCCTTTCTGAGACCAATAAGGGTGCTGCCGCTGTCCAGCAAACATTGGCATGGTCTGTCGTTGACCATTGCATTGTGGAACACCAAATTGCCTCTGGAGGCTAATGCTTCGTTTACATTCTCAGTTGAGAATGGTACTGTATGTCCACATTCTAATTTTCCGTCTGCATGAAATTGGTGACATCGCTCACAACTGTCAAAGCTTAATATATCGTTTACACAACACACATCTTCAGATTGGTTAACAGGTAATTCATTCTCGATCTCACACTCAGTCTCACTACCACTATCAGAGGATGTATCAATCAAAATTGCATTGTTGGCCTTCATTCTTTGGCGGCCTAGGCACTTATTGGAATAGTGCCCGTAGCTTGAACAGAAGAAGCATTTGACTGCACGCCTGTATGCAGTTCTTTTGTTTTGTTGTTTTTTAATGACCATCTTAAGATGTGTCGGATAGTTTGGTGATTTATCGCACATAGCATAAGTATCATGAAAAAGTTGGCAATAGACACATTTTGACAATTTTTTATCTTTCTTGTCAACTCTATGAAATGGTTTTTTATTGCTCTGATAGCTTTTGGGTTGGTCCTTGACAAAAGAGACTATTTCAGAGTCGCTATTTGCTGTTTTAAAAATATCTCTATTTGAGGAAAAATATGCAGAGCCTTTCTTTTCAAATTGTTCTATGGTCTCAATGTCTGACTGCTGCAGGAATTTAGCGAAAGGAGATGGTATTGTGGATATGACTTTATCCATGGCTATTAAATTTTTAAGTTTTTCAAAATCCTTTCCTATTTTTGATGCACTCAGCCATCTATTTAGTACGCTTTGGACATTTGAGACATATTCGATAAAGGTCTCGCTTGGCTTTGGTTTTAAATTGGAAAACTGTACTTGATACCCAGGGGCATCAAGTAAGAAATGTTGCATTATCCTATCGTGGATGTACTGATAGTTAGATCTAAGATCAGTTGGTATTGATTATATCACTTTAAGGGGCTCCCCACTGAGGTTCTTCGTGTAGATCATGGCCCACATATCGATTGGTACTTCGTGGTATTTCAGTTGATATTCGACATTTTCTGTCCAGGCTGATATGGAATCTTCTTTACAGAATGGTTTAATAATATTTTTGTACTTATTAAATTTATTCTCTTCTTGCTGACTTCTTAGTTTTGTAGCGGAGATCTCTAAGTGTGAATCTACATCCATACCTTTCATTTTTACCTGTGTCTCTGATTCAACTTGTATTATTTTTTCTTTTACTCTTGCCATTTCATCTATTTCTCTTTGTTTCAATTCTTTCTCCTGATCTAATTGTTTTTGCTTTAATTCTCTTTCCTGATCTAATTGTTTTTGTTTAATCTCCTTATCATGTTCTAATTGCCTTTGTTTAATCTCTTTATCATGTTCTCTTTCTCGTGCACGTTCATCTCTCTCAGCATCTTTTGCTTCCTTAAATTTTTTATCAGCATATTGCTCTAAGTCCTTTCCTGTGTATTCTAATTCCTTGCCTGCTTTTATGAAATCAGCTAATGTTGCCATGTTGTTGGGTAATTAGATAGAGTTGATAGGCACTCAAATATTTATTCCCTTATTTATATTAGATATGTTAGGTTTTTCAATCCCTGAGTACAAAAAATATACTCTTAGATTATAACCTGAAAAACAGATCACAAAAAATATGCTAATACATCACACGCTGAAAAAGAGATGCATTATTAATCATATTGCATGCAAAATTATTTGGGTATACTCATCTTAACATTCCAGATAAATCATGTACACTCGTTTGGCACTTCAAGTCCAATCGTCTGGCAATACCACACACAGCTTGCGTTATGCTTATGACCAGCTGTTGTTCTGCCTGGTTATCAAGAGCATCAACAATTAACCACTTGCAAACGCTATATAACTCTAGACAATTTTGTACAATTACATGCCCCAGGACAATACAATGTGGTTTAATTAATAATAAATGTCACTGTCCTGTCTTCGTTCTAACGTCTTCTGCCTTCCCTAACTCTAGCTGTTTAATTTATGGAAGTGTTGTGCAGACTGCGTCTCATTTGCATAGCGAAAGTAGTGCCATCGTAACGGTAAGAAATAGAAAAAGTATATAAATAATTAAATAAATGCTTTGAAATAAATATAAAGGTAATAATAATGTTCACATAAATAAATATATTCAATAATTAAGTTCTATAAACAAATAATATTCGATATAAGTCAATGATTCAGGCGAGCAGCCGCTTTGCAATGTGTCAACAATCAGTTGCTGATTGCAAATGGCGTAACGCAGCTGTTTGTCAGTCGCGATACGTCACCGGCGCAGCGCTATTTTTAGATTGGAAAAATCAATATTGTTCTCGGCTCAGTTTTGTGTATCGCTCCGCCGTGAATCGTATTTGACGAATAGTAGTAAATAAATAAGTAATTGTAGAAATAAATGATACAAAACTATAATAATAATACTTACAAATCAGAAGAAAACATGTTCATAAGCACAAAATAATTCAATAAGCATAAATAAACATAACTTGGTCACGATGGGCACAGCTCGCACTTTGTTTTGTCTGCACACGCCATTATCACTAACATAAACCAAACCCTGTGATTATCTAGCCGTAATACTATTTTAGAGCCGTGGGTGAGTGTTTTAGCTTGAACAATTGTCCAAGCTACACTTCTGACACCACTTTATCCTAGCCTGTCATCAACCGATGTAACAGGCATTCCGGGATAATTTCTCTCGCACCACACAAAACGACTTGTTAGTCGTACGAGAGGAATTGATTACACATTTTATTGCCACTGGCTCTTTCCATCACATCAATGTACAACAAACAGTCGCTAACAAATCACACAAGAATAAATGCACAGAATTGCCTATCACTAGTCGTTTCCTAACCCTATTGCTAATCTATCTACTCGGCTAACGAAATAAGCATCGACGCTAAGCGATGCTTTCACTACAAAGTCTGTGTCCCCTCTGACTATTCTCCGCGTGCTGTTTACACAGTACGCGGAAGGACTTGGGGCGCACTACGGCTTTTGCGTGCGTCCTCATTCAGCACGCTAGAGTAGTGGCCTCTCTTGAGTTTCAGTTTAGTTCTCCGTGACTATCACGTTGGCGTGATAATGCCGTGACCAGAGTGCTTACTCTCTGGTTGACACCTCCGTGTCTCATGAGAGAACTATGTAATAGTTCCCCTTCTTATTTATTCCCTACACCTACCCTGCCCTCATGTAGGGGCACTAGGTTACCTCTATTCTACTTGAGGTAGACCACTCTTTCAGGGTGGTCTTCATTCCTATATAACTGAGTCTTTGACAGTTATCTAACATTACCGTGTCACTGTTTCTGGTGGTCTGTGGTCGATCCCTTCCTGTAAATCAGGTATTTCAATGGATGATGGTCGACTCAAAATGTCCGCAACAGTGTTCAATCTTCCTTTTAAGTGCTGGATGGTAAGCGTGTAATTTTCGAGAATCAAAGCCCACCTTTAAATTCTGTTATTGCTAGGAAGTCCACACTGCATCACAGACAACGGAGAGTTATCGGATTGGATTACAAACTGTGCTCCTGCTAAAAATCTATGAAATTTCTTGACGCAATAGATCAAACTGAGGCCCTCCAATTCGGATGCTGAGTATGTTGATTCAGCAGGGGTAATCTTGCGACTTACGTACATTACGGGGTGGAACGTCCCGTCGTAGAACTGTCCTAGTATCCCAGATATGGATATGGCACTCGCATCTGTGCGTAAGAAATAAGTGAGTTTTGGATTAGGCATACGAAGGATAGGTGGAACGCTGAAAAGATGTTTCAATTTTGATAACGCACTAATTAATCCTGCATCTTGTACAGATAACTTAGCCGAAGCTTTTAAGATGTTACAAAAACCACTGGTGATTTCCGCCAGATTTGGAATTAATTTACTATAGTAGTTTACCAGACCCAGTAAACTTCGGACCTGTTTCTTGGTCGTTGGCATTGTCAAATTCAGAATCTTAGTAATGATTCTGTCATCAGTTTTTAATTGGCCCCTGCAGATGGTATGACCCAGAAAGTCAATTTGTTCCATCCCCAACTCTATTTTGGTCGGCTTCGCTGTGAGCCCAAATAATCGCAACCTGTCGAAGACTTGTCGAAGTTTCAGTAGGTGTGTTGTCCAGTCTTCCGTATGGATGCATATGTCATCTATATAAGTTGAAATATTGGTCATCCCATGGAGAAGATCCCTAGTTAGACGGACGAAAGTCGCTGGAGCGTTACGAAGGCCGAAAGGAAGAAAGCGCCACTCATAAGTCCTAAAGGAGTGGAGAAAGCTGTAAGATGAATAGAATTTACTTCCATCGGGACTTGCCAATAACCTTTCGTGAGGTCAATCTTGCTAAATATGCGAGATGTAGACATGTCCAAGATTAGATCCTCGCATGATGGAATCGGTTCAGCGTCAATTTTGGTTATTTTGTTTAAGCGGCGATAATCGACGCAGAGTCGAATAGTAGAGTCCTTTTTGGTGACAAGGACAATAGGGGAAGAATACTCTGACTGAGATTTCTGAATAATTCCGCTCGACTCGAGAGATAGAATTTCTTTGTCGTGGTTCGACCTATAGTTTAAAGGGATAGAATAAGGTCGACACTTGATTGGTGTGGTGTCAGTCAGAATGATAGAATGTTCTATTCTATCTGTCTTTCCTGGGATGTAGGAGAAAATGTCTCTGTACTCTGTCACTAGCTCTATGATTTGTCGTCGTTGGTCATCTGTCAGTTTCGTTTCTATCTTTATGCTGTCAATGGTCGCAGTCGTGTCTACCGTAGGAACTGGTAATTCCATCTCGTCTTCGTCTGTCTCGTTCAATACTGTTGTGGTGCTTGCTGTGTGTGCTGTTACCTGGCTAAGTGTGTTTGCGTTGTCGCTGTCGTGTGTCGCCCTAACTAGTGAAGTTGTGTTGTGTACGTCTGTCGTCTCATTGCTTGGTGTTGGTGCAATTTGTTCGTCTGTCTGTTGTTCTTGTCGTGAAAAATATGGTTTCAGCATGTTGATATGAAATATCTTTAAGTGTCCTTTTATCGATATTTCATAATCCACATCTGATATTTTACGTTCAACGTTGAAAGGTCCTTGCCAAGATGTTAGTAACATATTATGTTTATCAGGTAGTAGGATCAAAACCTTCTGGTTTGGTTCAAGGTGAATAGTTTTAGCACCTTTATTTGCATAGTTGTGGTTTCCATTACTCGACACCTGCTTTAGGGGTCCAGCAATATCGACCGCTATACTCTCATGTGGTCTAGATGCTAGTACTGACCGTTGAACTTTGGACTTCACATGCTTTCCCTTTCGTACAAGATGTTGACAGACAGTACAAGATCGACAGAAAGATTTTATGTCGGAACAGAATTTCGGCCAGTAAAATTGTGATAGAACTCTGGCTTGTGTTTTATAATAGGCCAAATGTTCAGCACACGGTGACTCATGTGCTATAATGGCCATAACTTGAACAAAAATAACATTTAACAGCACGTTTAAAGGATGATCTTCTGCTTTCTTGCTTCTTCACCACTGTTTCTAAGTGTGACGGATATGCGGCGTTCTTATCACACATCGAGTAAGCCGGATGAAAAAGATTGCAATAGTTACATCGAGGTGGTTTCTGATGTGTTTTGTCATTCTTACGGTAATATTTCTGGTTGTAAGATCTATCAGGAACTTTGTTTGCAAAAGCTGTAATTTCTGTGTCATGTGATGTAGTTTTAAAAATGTCCCGATTAGATGAAAAATAAGCTGACCCCCGTTTCTCTAATTGCTGAATGGACTCAATATCTGACTGTTGTAAAAACTTCGCAAAAGAGGTAGGAACGGTAGAAATCACTTTGTCCATTACCATCAGCTCTTCTAGTTTTTCATAGTTGTTACCTACTTTAACTGCCCTAGTCCACTTTTTAAATGTGCTCTGCACGTTAAAGATGTAGTCTAAGAAGGTTTCAGTTGCTTTTGGCTTAATCTGTGAGAATTGAATTTGGTACCCAGTAGCGTCTAAAAGAAAATGTTGCATTATCCTATCGTGTATGTACTGATAATTGTTCCTTAGCTCTGTAGGTATGGATTCTATTACTTTTAACGGCTCCCCACTGAGGTTCCTCATGTAAATCATTGCCCAATCAACTTAAGGTATTTTCTGTGTCTTTAGTTGGAATTCTATGTTCTCAGTCCATGCGCTAATTGAATCCCCTACACTGTATGGTTTGATAAGGCCTTTGTACTTACTAAATTTGTTCTGTTCTTCTTGGCTCTTTTGTTTGCTAGAGGCTATTTGTATGTTAGAATATACCTCCATTTCCTTCATTTTTAACTTAGTCTCTGAGTCTACTTGTATCTGCTGTTGTTGTGGCATGATCTAAGTCTAACTGTTTCTGTTTGATAGCTAGATCTGACTCTAATTGTTTCTGTTTGGTAACTTCTTCGACCTCTTTCATTTCTTTTTGATGTTGCCTTTCTAATGCTCTATCATCTCTGTCAAGAGCAGCTTTTCTTTCTGTTTCTTCTCTATGTCGAGCTATTTCTTCTTTATACTTTTGATCCGCCCATTTCTCTAATTTTTCATCAGTATGGCCCATTTCGTTGCCTGCCTGGATGCAGTCATTTAGCGACGCCATTTTTGCGTAATGTTAGTTCAAAATGATATCACAATAATATTCACACAATAGTTTGCAATAATGTGTTAGTAAATATACATCTTTACTGGAAAAGAAGATGCATGATTAATTTAGAGCATACCAAAATATTCTGAAAATATACTCATCTAATTCTTTGGAAGGTACGGTTCTTGGGATGTTCCACCGCTGTCTTTCACACTTACAAAATGATTTGACTTGATAACAAAATGGCTGCTTCTGTTTAGTAGAGCAGCAAAAATTAGACACACGCTTATGTTGTCAATACAAGCTTATATTTCATGCGAATGATAAATGGAAAAATGTGATAGATAGTGATAAATGGTGTTAATGGATGATTGATATGATCGTCTGAATGATTGTTAGATGATATGTGAGATGATTCGTCGTATGACCGTCGATGTCGTATTGTCTTCACTTTCTGACTATGGTGTAACTTCGTTCTAGGCTTCAGTTCGTCGCTAGTCTATTTACCGACTTCGTAGAATGGTGACATTGATGGCTTATCACACGCAATTAAATGTACACGGTGGTTACGATGGTAATGTTGACTGATCAATGTATACATTTCTATTGATTTTTGTATAATAACACACTTTCAAATTAATATTTGTAGAATTTCACACTTTTAGCGATGTAATTTGGCTCAATTGTGGTTCAAACTCCACAACTGGTATGATCGTATAATTCACCAAAAAAAATTATTTATGCCATGTATGGAAACAAATTTACATTACTTTGAAATATATCACACAGTAATGATGTTGAATCGTGCAATGAACTGATGCTGGTTCAGAACTTTTTACTACCAATCGATCGCTGGCGTTGGTTTAGAAGTTTATAATACCACTTGCCTGCTGGCGTTAACTGTTCGTTGAATATTACAACAAATGCCTGCTATGACTGCTTTGCTATCGCTGGTTCACTGTATTCTGACACCAATTGCTTTGCTGGCGTTGGTTCACTGTGTTCTGACACCAATTGCTTTGCTGGCGTTGGTTCACTGTATTCTGACACCAATTGCTTTGCTGGCGTTGGTTCACTGTGTTCTGACACCAATTGGGATCCTGCCTGTCAGCGACTTGTTCGCTGCAGATTCTCAGGACTCCCCTACTTTCGCACCGCACGAAATAACAACTCGTGACATTTGCGAAAGGAATGCAATTTATTTAGAGCCGACATTTGAATGGCTCTGCGAGCGTGATACTTCGTCATTGTTATACAACATGAATGCAATGAAGTGGTGAGAAATGATGCTCGAAATCACAACCTAAATGAATAGCCTAATGTTTGCCTATTGCCTAGAAACTACAGCATTGGTTAAGGATACGTCTGCTCTCTACCGTCTCTATTCGGGTCTGTCCACACGCTACACATTGCGTGAACAAGCAAGGACACTGTCTCCTCCGTGCAGTAGCTATTATTGCGTGCATGGTCTCGCAAGCACGCTGGCTTGTGAGCTCGAGTAACCGGGCACTTCACGGTTACTCGCAAGGACAAGCTTGCCAATGGCTTGGGGAAAGCCCTCGCTCAGTTGTACGCATTGGCCCTTGGTCTGACATAAATGTGTCTCCTTGTGAGGCTATTTATAGTGCTTGGTGTCTCTCCTGTCTGGTGTCTCCCTACTAGACTTATGTTTACTCTCCTTAACTCTGTAAGGTCTTATTGGAGATCTTGACACTGCCGATGTTTCCTAACTAAGGGGAAGATAGCACTTCACACACCCACAGCAGGTTTCTAACACTTCACACACCCACAGTAGGTTCCTAACACTTCACATACCCACAGCAGGTTCCTAGAACTTCAAATACCCAAAGCAGGTCCCTAACACTTCAAATAGCCACAGCAGGTTCCTAACACTTCAAATACCAACAGCAGGTTCCTAACACTTCAAATACCTTCAGCAGGTTCCTAACACTTCACATACTCACAGCAGGTCCGTAACACTTCAAATAATCACAGCAGGTTCCTAACACTTAAAATACCCACAGCAGGTTCCTAACACTTCAGATACGCACAGCAGGTTCCTAACACTTCAGATACCCACAGCAGGTTCCTAACACTTCGCATACCCACACTATGTTCCTAACACTTCGCATACCCACAGCAGGTTACTAACACTTCACATACCCACACCAGGTTCCTAATACTTCACATACCCACAGCAGGTCCCTAACACTTCACATTCCCACAGCAGGTCCCCAACACTTCACATACCCACAGCAGGTTCCTAACACTCCACATAGACACAACAGGTTCCTAACACTTCAAATACCCACAGAATGTCACTAACATTTCACATAGCGACAGCTGGCTCCTAACACTTCACATTCCCAATGCAGGTCCCTAACAATTCACATACCGACAGCAGGTCCCTAAGACTTCACATACCCTCAACAGGTTCCTAACACTTCACATACTCACAGCATGTCCCTAACACTTCGCAAAGCCACAGCCGGTTTCTAACACTTCACATACCGAAAGCAGGTTCCTAACACTTCACATACCCACATCAAGGAGGAATGGTTACACAGCTATCTGATTCCCTTGCCGAAGCCTGACAAAGACCACACAAAAATTCAGGGATATCGAATTATAACCATGCAGAATACAATAGGCAAGCTGTTGGAGAAGATAATTGCCAGGAAAATATCAAGCCAACTAGAGAGGCAAGGTGTTTTCCCACCCACCCTGGGTGGGTACCGTCCAAAAAGAGAAACCTGGACCAATGCAGCAGTCTTTGCCCAGGATGTCTATGAAGGTTTCCACTCAGGCACTGAAACCGTTGCTGCAGCGATTGATCTTGAGGACGCATACAACAGAGTACCACTGGATTTTTTAATGTTCTCAAACTCGAACTCAAACTTCTCGAACTAAACGTAAGTCCATTCCTCCTTAGTTGGATCGCTGCAGCCCTCTTCCAACGGAAAGTAGTTTTTAGATGTGGCAGTTGGACTTCGGAACCAACAACAATATATCCTGGCCTACCACAGGGATCACATTATCTCCGGTACTGTTCAACGCCTATACAGTGAGAATCACCAGTGAGCAGATCACTGGACCTGGCAGGACATTGTCATATGCCGATGATGTTTTAGTGTATCGTCAGGGTAAGGATAGATAGGAGGTTGCTGTGGAACTACAAACCGAACTCAATCGCATAAGTACTTGGTGTGATGAAGCTGGGGCAATGGTCAACCCAACAAAGGCAACAGTGGCTTGGTTCTCGTTGAATAATCATATTGTCAACACTCCAACACCAACTGTAATGCTGTGTTCAGAGACGGTGGAAAGAACGCAGGCAATGAATTACCTGGGGATACGGTTTGATCGAAGCCTTGCTTATAATGAGCACATAGACCAGGTGATAACAAAGGCCAAGCGGGGTTTGGCAGCGATGCGGGTGATGGCGGCAGCAAACTGTGAGCAGCGCCATCTATGTCTACTGTACGAGGGGCTGGTCATGACTGTTTTGGAGTATGCAATGGCAATCCTGACTCTCAGCCATAAGCAGATAGAAAGGATGGAAAGAATACAGAATGAAGCTATGCGCATTATTCTTGGATCTACAAGAGATACAGCATGCAGGGCGATGCTGTATCAAGCATGCGACTCGAACATGATCAAGAGGATAGAGGAGGGGTCGATCCGAAGAGAATGGATGCTGCCTCTGGAGCGGTCTCGACTGGCAAAGATTAGTTTCATCTTCGTGCCATGGCATGCCGGAGTACAAGGAAATGAGCGGGCTGACAAGCTCGCAGGTGAGGCTACTGTGGAGGGCGGACGCGCCATGGACCAGGCCGACATTCTGAATGCTCTACGAGAAGTAAGACTTTTGCGAGAACCAAGTGATGACTGTGAATCTACAACAATGGCCAGACTGCGAGAGCAGCAAATTAAAAGAGGGGTGGCCAAACAAGAACACTACGCAGGAAGCCAAAGAAGATTGATAAACCAACACAGAACTGGCGTCGTTAGCCGCTACACGTTGCGGGATTTGCTGAGGAGGGGATCGAGCACTTATGGACTGAATGGTTCGATGTGCAATGAGGAAGATCTGTCGACTAACTAACTAACATACCCACAACAGATCCCTAACACTTCACATATCCACAGACGGTTCCTAAAACTTCACATACCCAGGTTCCTAACATTTCACATACCCATAGCAGGTCCCTAACACTTCACACACCCACAACAGGTTCCTAACATTTCACATACCCACAACAGGTTCCTAAAACTTCACATACCCACAACAGGTTCCTAACACTTCACATACACACATCAGGTTCCTAACACTTCACATACCTACAGCAGGTTCCTAACACTTCACATACCCACGGCAGGTTCCTAACACTTCACATACCTACAGCAGATTCGTAACACTTCACATACCCACAACAGGTTCCTAACACTTCACATACCCACAGCTGGTTCCTAACACCTCACATACCCACAACAGGTTCCTAACACTTCACATACCCACAGCAGGTCCCTAACACTTCACACACCCACAACAAGTTCCTAACATTTCACATACCCACAACAGGTTCCTAAAACTTCACATACCCACAACAGTTTCCTAACACTTCACATACACACATAAGGTTCCTAACACTTCACATACCTACAGCAGGTCCCTAACACTTCACATACCCACGGCAGGTTCCTAACACTTCACATACCTACAGCAGGTTCCTAACACTTCAAATACCCACAACAGGTTCCTAACTCTTCACATACCCACATCAGGTTCCTAAAACTTCACATACCCTCAGTAGGTTCCTAACACTTCACATAACCCCAGTGGGTTCCTAACATCTCACATACATACAGCAGGTTCCTAACACTTCACATACCCACAGCAGTTTCCTAACACTTCACATACCCACAGCAGGTTCCTAACACTTCACATACCCACAACTGGTTCCTAACACTTCACATACACACAACAGGTTCCTAACACTTCAAATACCCACAGCAGGTTCCTAACATTTCACATACCCACATCAGGTTCCTAACACTTCACATACCCACAACAGGTTGCTAGCACTTCACATACCCACGTCAGGTTCCTAACTCTTCACATACCCACAACAGGTTCCTAACACTTCACATAGCCACAACAGGTTCCTAACACTTCACATACCCATAGCATGTTCCTATCACTTCACATACCCACAGCAGGTTCCTAACACTTCACATGCTCACAACAGGTTCCTAACACTTCACATACCCACATCAGGTTCCTAACACTTCACATACCCACAACAGGTTCCTAACACTTCACATACCCACAGCATGTTCCTATCACTTCACATACCCACAGCAGGTTCCTAACACTTCACATGCCTACAACAGGTTCCTAACACTGCACATACCCACAGTAGGAATAGTCTTCCCATGCCAACCAAATCAGTCACACAAAAACACATGGCGATATCTAGAGACGAAAATAACAGATATGTTACATCTGTACAAATGCAAATCAACCACCAAATTTGGAAAAAGTACTATTGTTAACACATAACATAATTCTAAAATGCTATACATGTGCACAGTTCCCCCCCCCCCCCCCCCCCATTTTACACGTCAAGCTGTCACAAACATAAACAAAGAGATCAGACGCTTTGTGTTTGGCAGCACCATATAAAGTATCAAACATACTAAACTCATGCAAGACAAAAAAGACGGAGGTATCACCCTCCAAGACATCACAACCAAAATACATTCACTTAGGATCAAACGCGTTGGCGAAATCTTACAATACCAAAAAAAAAAAAAAAAAAACATTTAGCACACTATTACATTGGAATTAGGCTGTCGTATTAAAAACCTATTAGGAATACCATTACAATGCGAGGAATACATCCTCACATTACTTTGGCACTCTGCCAACATTTTACAAACCAAGTATTTCAGCCATTAGAGGACACGAACAATTACTACTCAAGTAAATACACACAATCTACAAGCATTTAGTTAAACTCCAAGCAACCCCAGTACATCTCAGAATTACAAGAGGGGGTAGATATTTCATTAAAGATTATACCGAAACTTTCTCTAATGTTCACAACAAGCAGATAAGCACAAAAGCAAGGGAAGTATATATGTATATAGGCTTATTTACAACATGACCCCAACAACAGAGAGAACAGCGAAAATAACAACACAAATACTACAGTGTCAGCTTTGTGGACGTAACATCCAAGAAACAGACGCCTACTAAGAATACATCACAATCATGCCAACAAGAAATCTCCTACAAAATATTATAGACACTCATACGAAACAAAAATCAGATTTTTACAATGCAATAATGATAAATTTCATTCCTTACTCCACACAAGCTACTTGTACTATTGGCAGAGTACAGAAATCCCATATGGACATTAAGAAACAACGCCTTATACAATTACAGAAAGTTCAACAAAGAAATTGTCCAACAACTCTATGAACAAAAAGTCTCAAACATTCTAGTCCTAGGCCCACAAGCGCAAATCCCGTAAGAGATTTGCTTGAAAACAGCACATATTACAGAAGAAGCAAATAACTCGATTTAAACATAAAAGATATCACTGCTGTAAATGTGTTTATTGACGGTATTAATAATCTTATTATTAAATTATTATTATTGCTACTACCATTGGTATTACTTTTCTCATTATTATATTTGAACGTGCAAAATGAAATATACTGTGGAGAAAAAAGAAAGTAGTGGTCAGATTTAAATCCTTCCCATTGTATTTGACGCTCAGACATTATCACAACTTTAAATCAATCATCTCCCTGTGGACAGGTCATGGACTCTAATTAGTTGCTATTTGTAAATCACCGCTTCTTTTCCCCCAAAACAAAAAGCCACATAGACATGTACAAGTCACTAGAGCGTCACCATGCAAGTTGCTATCAGGCCAATAACTTCAAACATGGGTTCTTCACCTCTGAAACTTTGTGACCTAGTAATAATAGGGAAGCCACAATTTAATGGGAATGATAATGTAAGGTTATTGCCACGGGCGCGGCTGACCTCTCTGGTGTTTAAGGGCGACTGTTTTTTTGGTGTGCAGATCTGATGCCTAGGGGTTTTAGTTGTACTGTCATCATCATCAAGTCACCACCGTGGTTTATTTCGGACTCTCTTTCTGCCAAGCCATCACGGCTCACTGTAATAACTCAAACTTCATACATCATGGCCCACAACGCGCATGCGTGGTTTTCTGATGATCTATTCCTCAAAATACTGTACAACAGTTACTCACAATTGCGCACACAATTATGCAACATGATCACAAATCTACACCCCATTTTCTATACATAAACTTCACTAAAATATTGGCTCGGTGTTGGTCATCACTCTAATATAGCGTGGTCCGCACTCCACAAAACCACCATCTAAAATGCCCTTTGTCGGATCTTGCTTCCTGTTGACGGCGAAGCGAGTCCCAGTGTTTTCATGCTGTGTGAAAAGTATCCACTTTTCACGATCCAGGTGTTCATTTACTTAACACTGCCATAACATCTGAACTCATCTACTTTGGGTTACGGCATAACTACTCCATGTCCTCATCTGGACCATGGCACTCACCTCCGCTTCATTGGAAAAAATGTGAAGCATTGTTTTTTAACATTTAAATTCTTCAATTCAACTGCATCTAATTATGTTAGTTAGTTAGTTTGTTAGTTATTCAGTCAGTCAGTCAGTCAGTCAGTCAGTCAGTCAGTCAGTTAGTTAATTAGTTAGTTAGTTAGTTAGTTAGTTAGTTAGTTAGTTAGTTAGTTAGTTAGTTAGTTAGTTAGTTAGTCGCGGTTCCAACTCCACAGCAACGGGTGGTCCCAATAATGCTCCGTTCCTGTGCTGGTGAATATCTAACAAAACGCTCCCCACTGACCAATGTGAAAAATGGAAACAGACAGGAGCCTCGACAAACAACAGCCCGGAGCCTCGACAAACAACAGCCCGCACAGGTGCACTGTGCATAATGCTGCTGCCAGAATGTCAACGCAACACAATAGTCCCCGACGAAACACACAGTTCGTCTCTGATGGAATCGGCAGTCATTTTACCATCCGATGTTTCCTAGATGTTCACTGTCGGATGTATGAGATTGATGGCTCAACCCCAAAGAGAGAAAGGATACAACGTTCCTTTTCCTCAATGTGATCCTGCCCGTCATAATCAATTAAGCTAGCACTGGCTCAAATGCTTGCTTTAATATATATCTATATATAGATATAGATTTCGGAGAACCAAGGAATTCCTTCAGGGAACAATGTAACGTTTCCTGAAAGTTAACACTATCTTGTTGGGGTTCCTTGCCTCTCTTCTCTCCCAAATGATTAATATCTAGGGTGCGTCTTATTGAACTACTGACAAGACAAGAAAATACTCAAAGGAGGAAATGACCTCTTACATAATTTATTAAAACATAATCATGGATTATGGTCATTCAATACATTAACAACAACAATTGCAATTAGTGCTATACATCAGTAGGTGTTCATACAAGTACAAGCAATTTCACATCCCTGGATGCCTGAAATATACATTTTATAATTTCATTTAATTCGGGAAAGACTATATTAACTTGCTTATCCTAATTTTACTTCAGGGTGCCTGGATCCCTCATGTCGCTAATTCTTTTGGCTGGTGTTAAGTTTTCCTAATGAGTGATAATTGTCTCCCTGGGTATAGGATAGTAATTGTTCCTTATACTCCAGCTAAGTTACCTCTCCTACTGGGCTAGGAAACTGTTTGCCGGTGAGTTCGGGTTGGGATACTGTTCTGCATCACTTTGTTCAGATACTTTACTCACAAAAGAAAGTAAGGCCTGGATCTAGATTCAGTCAAGCTGCTACCTTCACCAGGTCTTGCATTCAAAAGTGCTGCATTCAAACTACTGCATTCCAACTATTCAGGTCTGGATCTAGTGGTACCAAGCCACTATCTGAAATTTCAGCAATCAACATACATCTAATCATACCATCAATATGACATTAGAAATGCAATGCTGTAAGTGACCATCAATTGAAATCAATAAGATGAATTTTGTTCTTAGAGAAAATAAACATAGAAGAAAGATAGTCTTGGTGTTCTCAATTAGTTATCACCAACATAATTGTTTGCTCTCCAATCTTCCACTATCAGGTGTTCAAGGTTTAACTAGCAGATGTGCAGTTTCATCTTCACCTATGCCTGTCTTTTAGGTCTATAGTTTAAGTAATACCTTGATTGATTTGGAATTTGACAATTATGTTGACCATTCTCTTCTGTACCTAGTTTTGATCTCGACATCTTTTTCTATTCAGGAAAAAGGGTCTCATACATTATGGGTTTTGCAAATCATTTCCGATTGCAATGAGTATTTGCTTATAAAAAATATGAGTACATTATGGTATCAATTCTTGAATAGTATTCAGGTGAATTCTTTTCTAATCCAAAGTTTTACGGCGAGTATATTATCTCCTCTTCACCGTGTATATACTAAGATTGTACTTCATTTATCATCATCATCATGCTCATTATAATCATTATAATCATTATCTCAATGAGATACATGAACCAATGATAGATACAGAACATGAACCCTCATTAAATGAATTTGCGTCCGCAATAAAGAACCTTAAGAATGGTAAATCACCTGGATGTGGTGAAATACCAGCTGAACCAATTAAAGCGGGAGGAGACGAAAGCACACAAATCTATTTCGCATTATGTAAATATATATAGACATATGGTATATGGCCAAAACATTGGAAAAGAACTATCTTCATTCCCTTACCGAAAAGGGGCAACCTGGAATTATGCACCAATTACAGAACTGTTGCCCTGATCAGTCATGCAAGTAAAATTCTACTTAAAATCATAATGGGAAGACTTCATAAGAAAATGGAAGAAGAAAGTAACGTGGCTCAAGCTGGATTTAGACATGGAAAAGGAACAAGAGATCACATACTCAACATGCGTTTAATAATAAAGAAGTGCAAAGAATCTAATGTAAATCTATTCTCATGTTTTGTGAAATATTCAAAGACATTTGACGGTGTACAACACCAGAAACTTTGGCAAATCATGAGGAATATGGGCTTTCCATCACACTTATTACAGCTAATAAAAATACGCTATCTCGAACAACAAGCAGCGATTAGAATAGTTGGCGAGACATCAAATAGGTTTGACATCAAGCAAAGAATCCGCCAGGGCTGTGTGCTGTCCCTCTATTTGTTTAACCTGGACGCAGAAAATATAATGAGAAATGTCAGAGATGATATAAACATGGAGCAATATGATGCCCTAAATATCGGTTCTCGTGACATACCAGAGATTCAAAATGTTGATGATATACTATTGTTATTGACCACTCATAATGGAATAGAAAATCTAATAACATCAACCCAATTAAATAGTGAAAATCACAACTATATCTTAACATAGCAAAAACATAGGTAATGCACAAAGATAAAACTACTATGGAGACAGAAATATATGTTATTGAGGAAAAATTGGGGTGGTGGAAAATGTCCAATATCTTGGGTCATTGATTACCAACAATGGTGACACAATGAAAGACATTAAAAGACGGATATATATTGCTCTTCAAAGACTAAAACAACTGAATGAATTGTGGAGTGAGACAGATAGAACTACAAACATTAGATTTTTAAGAGATGCATCTTTCGCATTGCAAAATACGATTGTGAGACCTGGACAGTTACTAAACAAGCTGAACAGCACTAAATGCCTTTGAATATACATGTTATAGACGAGTTCTAAGAATATCTTGGATAAAGAAAAGAACAAATGCATCCATACTTCAAGAGAAGAATATTGAAAAGGGTTGGCTATTAAAGACGATAAAACAAAGAAAAGTGAAATATTTTGATCACTTGAAACGTCACGAAAGTTTGGAAAGAACAATAGTAGTAGACACCTTACAGTCTTGACAGACTAAAGTATGTGAGTGGAATATGGCCAATATTCCATCACAATGTCTGGGCAGAGCTTCAGAGATCATGTGATGCCCAAACGACATGACCCCTCCCTCGGCCTAGTCTTGTGTATTCCAGAGGAATGGGTAACCAATACGTCTGGCACAAGGTAGGCTGCAGACGCTGGCGGCTCAGCGTCAATCCACCGAGACCTCACCACCACGAGCCGGTGGCGAGTTGTGGCCAGACCCTGACACCCAAGGGACACGGCTTAGAGACGTTCAGCCATGTCCCACAGGTGAGGGCCTCGTACGAGCCCGGACCATGAGGGCGCGCACATCTGTCAGTCACAAGTGTCCGCAATTGAAAGAACAATAATGGAGGGGTATATGCCTGGGAAGAGAGAAAGAGAAAGGCCAAAGAGAAGATGAGTGCAGAGTGTAGCGGGTGGTCTCCAGATGGGTGGATCGGACGCGGAACATCTTGCTATGATGGAGAAGTTTTCCGGAAAGACTGCCTAAGCATAATAGCATTGCATATGAAGGTGATACATTTGTCAATAGCAGAATAAACACGATGATTGTAGTGCGACATTATAGAGCACACATTTGGCTAACCCTATCCATATATAGAGGTACTAAATGTTCTGAAAATCTCATTAGAACGGTATTCACTGATTAAAAACTCCCCCGCGGAGCAAATACGGCTGGGGGCTTATGATCTCAGAAGTTATCCCCTTTCACCAAATGTTTCGGCCCTTTCACCTCTTAACATTCTCTAGGGGCGTGCCCGTCTGCAGACGTTGTGATCAACCCCAATTTGATTTTCTGGGCAATTTTAAGAGGAGTAGTTTGCCATTGCTTTCTGAACGAGATGCCAACGTTTAAGTCGAACTGATCGGTGTAGTGGTTGAACCGCTTTCATCGACATCAGCGCAGCGGGAGGTTAATAGCTAGAGCGCTCTTATTCTTTCGGCCACGTCGACTGCTGTCAGTCTGTTTAAGTCTTCTAAAGACATTTGTCTCTGTTTTTCACTGCCTATCTTCGCTAGTATTTCCCG
Source organism: Cepaea hortensis (assembly GCA_963921405.1). NCBI lineage: Eukaryota > Metazoa > Mollusca > Gastropoda > Stylommatophora > Helicidae > Cepaea > Cepaea hortensis. The sequence continues at coordinate 77,834,011 of OY992879.1, forward strand.
CACATAAAACTACTTTACCTGTTTCAAGTGTTTCATTGGCGAAGTGGAGTCTACATGGGGAAGTGGGGTCTTGGTGGTGAAGTGGGGTCATCATGGGAAAGTGGGGACTTCATGGTGAAGTGGGACCTTCATAGGGAAAGGGGTCTCCATGGGGAAATGGGGTCTCCATGGCGAAGAAGTAGCATGTATATGGACTACGCTTGACTTCAAAGCAATGTCATTGACAAGGCATCTAGGTTAGCTTCTACAGCGCCTTTATTGGGCAGTCTCAAAATGGACAGATCTTCACATGTGCCAGCGATTACGCTAAGGCTGCTGTGTAATGATGCAGCATGAAATAGGACGACGAAAAGAGGTCCAAAAAACATAAAGTATAAGCTGGAAACTAGCGATATATATGTCGATTGTGGGGACTTGTTAAAATTGATTTCCAACCAGCAGGAGACGTAGACAGTTATCCATGCACTGAGATATCTACTGAAGAAGACTGCATTTACAATGTATTCCGAGTGCCATGACGTCACTTCCTTTACCAGTGACCAGTTATAATGTAAAATATCATTGTACAATAAATACTTTCTTGTGATGCAGATTGTGTATTTTCAAGTACTTAAATGTATGTGTATGAAAAATACTGATATTCTATTAGAAATATACTGTAAATCGCAAACAAGACTGCCGTAGATTCAACAAATTCGTTTCGAAGAACATGATGTCGAGTATCTTAAGAACGTCACAAAATACAAATGCAAAGTTGTCTCCACGTGAGATCATGATTTGTGTCAGTTTGTTGGGGTCGGGGTTAAAGCGTGGTATGAAGGTAGCGCATCGCCCTGCATGATGTATCTCTTGTACATCTAAGAATAATACGCATAGCTTCGTTCTGTATTCTTTCCATCTGCTTATGGCTTAGAGTCAGGATCGCCATCGAAAACTCCAAAACATAAAAGGACCAGACTCTCGAAAAAAAGACATAGATGGCGCTACTCACAGTTTGCCGCCGCCATCTCCCGCATCGCAGCCAAACCCTGCTTGGCCTTTTTAAGGGTCTAAAGGCAAGAGGATTGACTTCATTGCACTAGGCTGTATCCCGTACGGCCCAATCTATTTCCGCAGGGCGGCCTGCCGACAGCGTTGCATATAACACCAACTCCATAGCTCCAGCGACGACCCCAGGAGTGTCCGAGAAAATTACACCCGTGAACTGAATGGCAGAATCTGGAATCGAACCCATAATCTTCAGACAGGCACTTAACCACTTCGACACGGAGAGCGATGTCTTTGATTGTGTGAGAGATTGTATGGTGAGTGAATCTCATTAGTAAAGGACCCGTTCACAAGCCCAAGGGCACTCTGGCCATATGGAGGCTAGACTAATATGTGTATGGACCAATCGACATTTGAAGGCTGATGTGATCAGTATCCTGCTGCCGCCCGAGACATTTCCTGGTACTCAATCAGGCTGGGTCCAAATGGGAGCCCAGATACATTTTTAAATCCGCCTCAGTGTGGATATTTTTTTTGCGCTCGCTCGCTTTGACCTCAAGCGTAGTGCACACACACTATTTACAGCAGTGATGGACTGAATTTTGCGTGTGGATTAGCTTTCCCTATTAACAGTGTCCCTCGATCAGGCAAACCCACCCCGACTTCAGAGGTACTTGTAATTTACGTCCCCAAAGTCAAATACGACAGGTCAACATTTTAGTCCAGCTGTCCGGTGTAAGGGTTAAACCACTTACCTCAGCATTAGCTCAACGAATGTTTAAGAACACGCGTTCTTACCCATTCGACCATGCTGACCTGCTGTGTGGATTCAAACCCAATACCACCGAGTTGGCAAGTGAGCGTTTACTTCCTCAAGTTAGAATCCATCGAAGGTAACTGACTTTTTCTACCCGTAGGTAGTAGGTAGTTTGGCTGGTCTCCCTGGCGAAAGTTTTTGCGACTTTCTCCGTAATTCCGTATATCCACGTGAGGAACAAACTTGTGCGAGATTCTGTAGGGGATACGCGCCACGTTGGTTACTTACGAGGTATGTGAGCCGGTCACTCAGAAAGCAATGGCAAACTACTGAGCGTAATATTGCCTAGTACATCAACAGCAGCTGAAAAATGTTGCTTTTGACTGCAACGTCCTGTGAGGGATATGCAAAATTAAAAAAGGTAGTTTTTAGTTGGTTAGATATCCTCTGGCTCAAGACCCCCCCCCCCCCCACCCCATACACCACAAGGTACTATATTGGCAGTAAATGACAGTGACAGTTGTGTAACAGTAATCCTCTGGAAAACTGCAACTTTAACGATAAGTCCATTGAGATCGTCTGAGCTCAGAAACTGGCTGGCATCTGTTGGAATGAGGTTGTATAGGGACCCTTTCCCTGACCCAACTCCAAAGTACCATCTTGATGGGAACTGTGGTGCAGAGCTCTCCTTTCCCTCTCCAAGCCTATAAACCAGTCAGGCGTGCAGGACAGACACTAGAATTTCACATCTGAGGAGAAGCATATTAGGATGTAACCAGCTCATAATGAGAGCCGCAGTAGCATAGTGGCTAGACACTCATCTACCGCTCTGATCGTCAGGGGTTCAACTGCCCTGAGATGGATTAGAATTTTTCTATAACTGACTTAGCCTACTGGGTTAACCCAGGATATACTGGTTATCTGGAAATGTCTTGGGTTCTAAAAGCTGCAGGCGAGATACTGCCCTCATCACCCACGAATGCCGGCTGATCTAAAAAAAACATATGGGTCTACCAACATATGTCCCATGCACCTTAGAGACTCTAAAAGTTTCTTGTACAGCTCATGATTCAGCTCAGATCATAGTGACCAGCCGGGGTTAGGCCTAAGAAGGTATGTTCCCTCCACAGACTTTAGGTACTTCATTGATGAACAGACCCAATGCTCTTCGGGCAGCACATTCAGATGTACAGAACCAAACGTCAACAAATTATAAAAAACAAATATACTAATTTGTTTGTTCGCATATTTTTATCTGTCGTCTAGCAGACATGGATGTATTTGGATGTTTCAGTACAGGTGATAGTTGATATATAAGGGCACTTGCTTTGTGACATCTGATTTCAATTTTTCAGTCTCTTCTTCCATCTTTTGTGATCATACTTCCAAGATATTTGAATTCTTTAACTTATTTCAGAGATGTCTTATTTATCAGTTAGCTTTTATCTGCAAAGCAGATTATCCTTCAATACATATCAATGTATGCTAGAAAGAAAACAGGACCTGTAACTCGCAACAGATGCCTTTGAAAGAGGAGGTAATTTGAGTGCATTAACTTCAAGGAGTTACTTTCAAACAGGTAAATTATAACGCAAAAACAAAAATTATAAGTGTCATGTTAATAATATACAATTAATGTATTTTACTGTTAGTCCTCTAAATGTATGGAGAGTTTTGACCATTTTAAACCATAACTTTAGGAAAGGAAAACCCCAACTACACCTCCCAGTGGTAGAGGATAGGAAAACACAATACACATCACAGTGTGGCAAACAGTCCTGGGGACAAGGAATCCACCGGGATAAGTGGACTACTCATTCTAACAGCTGGAAATGGCTGCCAAAGGCAGAGATAGAAGACTCCCATGTGGATGTGGAAGTCAAGGGGAAACCACCACATTATCTTCCCAAAATTGCATGAATAGTCAGATATCAGAGGCAGTGTATGATGTTAATGGCTGTCTTAGGACAAACTCGTCCGGTATGGACAGTAATGAGCCACAGGTGACACCAGACTGTCATCCAGCTACTGAAATTATGCTGGATAGATTGAGACGGTGGCATGGAGGAATATCAGCAGCAGAGTTGATCCAGAACACCAAAGACCGAGATATGTGGAGAGACATGAACGCCTAATCTAGCTGGCATGGCACTTGATTGATTGATGTTACTTTTGTACAAGCTTCATAGAGAGTTGGAAAACATACAATCTTTCCTGAGTAAAACTTATTCAGATTCCATGGCAAAGTGGTTATGCTGCATGTTTTGTGCTCCGGAGGTTGTGGGTTTGATTCTGGACTATGTCACTCAGTTCACGAGTGCAATTTTCTCGGAGAACCCTGGGGAAAGTCCTGGAGCTATGGAGTTGGTGCTTTGTGCGACACCTTTGGCAGGCCAGCCTGGGGAAAAGAGACCGAGCCGTATTGGATAAAACCTGACGTAATGAAGTCGATTCTCTTGCCTTTGAAACCACAAACAACTTGACAGGCATTGAAAAATGCAACAGGCACACAAGCATAAGGACAATCAATTTCATCATCATCATTAAGGGGATCTTGTCGGTAAACAAGAGCGATCATGCCTTTCCACAAATTACGATCTCCTGGCATGGATTAAAGCATGTGTTGACTCTTCCGTGTCATGACACAAGACCGTCAAGAATTTTCTCATGCTGTCTTCCTCTATCTCTCTTTTCATAAATCTTTCCGGTTGTCACATTTTCCAGTTTTTTTTTTCCTTCTCATAATGTGGCCAAATAATTATCACTGCCTGTTTGTGATGCTTGTGATAAGTTGTCTTGGTGAATTAACATCCTTCAAAATGTCCAGATTACTGATTTTGGCTGACCAAGAAATTTTCAGCATTCTTTTATAAAACCACATCTCCAAGGCTTCTGTGGATTTTTTTGCATCATCACTAATTCAAACCAATATTTTCCCACAGTGAATATCAATAATGAAAACACAAACAATAGATTGTATTATTTATTGCCTGGCATACTTCACTACATTTTGTTAGGTACACGTTGCGGAAATCACACAACATAAACTAAAGCAATAAAATAAGTCCTTCAAGCTGAAATACACAACACACATATTCACCCAGCATTCACAACTGTATGTTGAAACTGGTTCTATGTAACATGCAAGAATTCTTTTTCTAACTTCCAAAAACAATATCACAACTTGAATCAACCCCCCCCCCCCCCCCCCCAAAAAAAAATACTCAGACATTACTCCACAAACACTCAAAAATTACCACGCAAACACTCAGACATTGATCCACAAATACTCAGATATTACCCAACAAGCAGTCAGATATTGCCCCATAAACACTCACATATTAACCAACAAACACTCACATATGACACCACAAACACTCAAATATGACCCCACACACACATATGACCTCACAAAAACTCACATATTATCCCACTAACACTCAGATATAACCCCACAAACACTCAGATATTATCCCACAAACACTAACATATTATCCCACAAACACTGAGATATTATCCCACAAGCACTCATGTATCAACCCACAAACACTGACATATTATCCCACAAGCACTCATATATTATTCCATAAACACTCACATATTATCACACAAACACTCAGATATTATCCCACAACCACTCACATATTACCCAACAAATACTCACATATTATCCCACAAATATAATCCCACAAATATTATCCCACAAAAACTCAGATATTATCCCACAAACACTCATATATTACCCCACAAATACTCACATATTATCCCACAAACACTCAGATATTATCCCACAAACACTGAGATATTATCCCACAAACACTCAAATATCACCCCACAAACACTGACATATTATCCCACAAGCACTCATATATTATTCCATAAACACTCACATATTATCACACAAACACTCAGATATTATCCCACAACCACTCACATATTACCCAACAAATACTCACATATTATCCCACAAATATAATCCCACAAATATTATCCCACAAAAACTCAGATATTATCCCACAAACACTCATATATTACCCCACAAATACTCACATATTATCCCACAAACACTCAGATATTATCCCACAAACACTCACATATTATCCCACAAACACTCAGATCAATCAATCAATCAATCAGGTGCCGTCTCCACAATGAAGGTCGGCTGCAATGTATCTCCAACACTATCTGTCTCTCGCCCTGACTGTACATTCTGTCAGGCTGATTTTCATACATCTCTTGATGTTATCTTCCCACTTGTACCATTGTGTACCTCTTGCTTGCTTGCCCTCAACCTTGCCCTCCAGTATGGTGTTTTTTTTAAGAGTATCATGTCTTTTAATGTGGCCGAAATATTTCACTTGCCTCCTTTTTATTTCTTTCACCAACTCTCTCTTCATTCCCAGTTTTTCTAGAACCTCCGCATTTGATTGTTTTTTTCCCCATGAAATACAACATATTCGTCTGTATATCCACATCTCCAGGGACTCTATGCGACTTTCTAGTAATAGTTACTTGTTCAATGCCCAGACTTCCGCACCAAACGTTAGCGTTGAATATACGTAGCATTTGACAATTCTCATTTTTAATGCGCTGTTAATCTCTCTAGATGTTAATACCGATTTCAAGCTGTTGAAAGCATTTTTTGGACATTCCTATACTCTTTTTGATTTCTGTTTCACTTCTGCCATCATCTGTTATTATATGTCCAAGATAGGAGTAACATGTTAGTTGTTCTAGTATCTCCCCGTTGACTGTGATGTTTATTGATGACCTTTCTTTTCCTCTGCTAATCTGATATTATCCCACAAACACTCAGATATTATCCCAGAAACACTTACATATTACCCAACAAACACTCACATATTATCCCACAAACACTCACATATTACACCACAAACACTCACATATTACCCAAAAAAAACTCACATATTATCCCACAAATACTCAGATATTACTACACAAACACTCAGATATTATTCCACAAACATTCAGATATTATCAGTCCAATCATCCTCATCATTATTAAAGAAGATACCACCAAACATCTCCTTCAACAGTGGATTATACAACAGATGTGAATACTTTTCCAGTTTCATTTTCTTAAAAATTAAGTTAATGCCCTCAGTTTGGGTTCGAGCCTCGGTGAGTCTGTCCATGATTCTGGCAAACATGTGAAGAGGGTTGGGGTATCTCTGGGACAGCAGGTGGATGAGGCACAGGGTCAACTGCCAGTGGATCTCTTGTGCTAGGGCTGAGCTGACCCGCTTCTCTCTGTCTGTGGATAGAGATTGTATTGTTATGTTCATCACAACCTATGGTCAAATCACAGAAAAAAATAACAGCAATGTGTGAAATAATAATAGATGGACAAATACTTACCTGATCTAGTGCTGAAGGATAATATATTGCCAAATATGATTTCCCATTTGGACAGGACAATATATTGCCGTACTAGGGTAATTGTGTTATTTGTTTTTATTTTGTGATAACTTCTGCAATTTCAATGCTTAATGAACAGAAATTTACATTAAATTACTTGTTCATTTGATTGTGTACCATGTTTGGTCCAAATCTACTGTTTGTTTGGTGATGAATCAGTTAATCAGTCAGAAAGCCACCAATACCAGCTCAAGTCGGTCACTATTTTATGGATAGATTAGAACAAATTATTATCCTGTGACTCAGAATAGGACACAATTGATTAGATAGATCCAGTATAAGGAGTAAAATCTGTGGCATAACAGAAAGAGACAGACAGAGAGAAATGATGTGTGATGGTTTCAGACGATGGCTTTGATGAATATCATCAGTGGAATAGATCCAGGATAAGGACTAAAATGCCACACATGCCACATGACAGGGCACACGATAATGATGATAATATTAATACAACTATATGTAGGCTAAAATTCTGCTTATGTTTAGGCTGAAAAATCAAGATCACTAACTTGGGACAAGCCCATAAATGCTCAGTCTTTCCCAGTAGAAGTTTAAGATTGTAGAATCCGGTTGTCTCCACTGCCAGTTTGTTAGCTGCATGTTGGAAGAATTCTGATCTCAGTTCATTATCATCAGTTCTATACAAGATCCCCTCTCCAACAATTCTGATCTGTGTTCATTTTCATCAGTTCTATACAAGATCCCCACTCCAACAATCCTGATCTGTATTCATTATCATCAGTTCTATACAAGATTCCCACTCCAACAATCCTGATCTGTGTTCATTGTCATTAGTTCTGTACAAGATCCCCACTCCAACAATTCTGATCTGTGATCATACATACACTGTAGAAGTTAGGAATCGTTTTGGGGTCTTGAAGTCTGTCCAAGAGGAAATGACACCTGATGAACTGGCAGTACAAGATAGAGATATCTTGATAACTGCAGCCAAAGATTTAATTCCGACCAAGAAAAAGCAACTTAAGCCATGGATTACATCGGACACGTTAGAATTAATAAAACAACAAAGGGAACTGAAACAGAAAGGAGGTGAATCCGATAACAGCAGGATGAAGTATAAATCTTTAACTCGAGAAATAAGAAAGAACACAAGAAAATCAAATCAAATCAAATCAAATCAAATCAACTTTATTAGGGTCACAAATTGGGCGCGCAGGCCCGTCTTACATTCGGCCCTTCCAATCACTCGTCTTTCGTTCATCAAGAGCATTATACATTTACATAGGAAGATAAAATAAACATTGTGAAATGAATGTTGTAAACATAAACAAGGCTAATTACCATGTTATGAAGCCCATCTCCCACCTATCCATACATCACCCCACCCACACAACACCCCCACCTACCCACACACACGCGCACCAAGGAACACATACACACCCCCACCTACCGACACACACGCACACCAAGGGACACATACTTACCCCACCAACCGATCCATCCCCCTCCCGCACATCCCCCACCCACACACACTGCCCTCACCTGATCCCCCAACCAAAACACACTCGCCACCCACAAACATTCCCCCACCAACCCACACATCCTACGCCCATCCACATACACATACTACCCCACACATCCTCTCCCCACCCACACCTCAAACCACCCATCCCCCAGCCACATCTCCATCGACAACATATTCCCCACTCATGCACACAATCCCCCACCAACCCACACATCGCACATCCACTCACACATTCCCAAACCATACACACACATCCCCACCAACTGACATGTCCCTACCCCCACCCCACACACACACATCTCTCTAACCACCCATACATCCCCAATCCACTAACACACACCCCACCACCCACACATACAACTTCCACCCACCCACACATGCCTTAACCTAATCCCCCACCACACAATCCCCCACCCGCACATCACATACACCTCCTATCATGTACTATTCCCAACCCACGCACCACACACACACATATTCCTCACCAACACATCCCCACTTACACACCACACACAACTCCCCCACCCAGATACCACACAATATTCCCACCCACACCCACACCCATACCCTTACCCATCCACCCCACATACCCCCACTCACACAACACAAAAACAAAACAAAACACAAAAATCCCCCACCCACACACACATACCTCACCCACACAATATCCCCAACCAACACACCACACACCTCTCCCCACCCACACACGCATTCCCTACCCGTCCACCAACACACACTCACTCACGCATACATTCTCCACTACGCACCCACACCCCCCCCCCCCCAACCAAACATCTCTCGATCACAATACCCCTACCCCACACACATCCTCCACCCACTCACACATCCCACCCCGACACATACAACTCCCTCACCCACTTACACATCCCTAAGCCACTCAGTCACACACCCCCACCCACACATTCCCCATCCAATCACACACATCTCCCACCAACACTCCCCCACATACTTCCCCCAACCACCACAATCCCCTACTCACCCATACATATACCCCATTCATACGCACATTCCCCGCACCCATCACACACATTCCCCACACCACACACTATCCTCCACCCATACCTCCACAAACATACCCTCCACCCACACATCATTCACACATCCCCCACCAACACACCGCACAAATATCTCAAACCCACACACCATACACTTCTCCCCACCCACCCAAATCACAAGAAAGGAAAAAAATCAATATATACAAGATTGCTGTACCAGAATAGAGCAATATCATAAGACTGGAAGAGATTACGAAATGTTCAAAGAAATGAAGTTATGGACAAGAAATGTTCAACCTCAATTGAATGTTATCTGTGACAGGATGGGAAATACCTTAACAGAATCTAGATAAATTCTAGAAAGATGGCAGGAGTATTGCAGTGGAAAGTATGATATGAGTGACAGTGAGTATATGAATGAGATACATGAGCCAACGACAGCTGAGACAGAACCTGAAACCTCATTAGATGACATTGCATGGGCAATAAAGAACCTGAAGAATGGTAAATCACCTGGATGTGATGAGATACCAGCTGAGCTAATTAAAGCGGGAAGAGAAGAAAGCATACAAATCCTTCATGCATTATGTAAAAAGATATGGAAATATGGTATATCGCCAAAAGATTGGAAGAGAACTATCTTTATTCCAATACCAAAAAAGGGCAACCTTAAATTATGCACCAACTATAGAACTGTTGCCCTGGTCAGTCATGCAAGTAAAATTCTACTAAAAATCATAATGGGAAGACTTCATAAGAAAATGGAAGAAGAAATTAACGTGGTTCAAGCTGGATTTTTACAAGGAAGAGGAACAAGAGACCACATTCTCAATATGCGTTTAATAAACCTATTCTCATGTTTTGTGGATTATTCAAAGGCATTTGACTGTGTACAACATCATAAACTTTGGGAAATCATGAGGAATATGGGCTTTCCACCACATGTAATACAACTCATAAGAATGCTCTATCTAGACCAACAAGCAGCGGTTAGAATAGATGGCGAGACATCAGATTGGTTTGACATCAAGCAAGGAGTCAGTCAAGGATGTGTGCTGTCCCCCTATTTGTTTAACCTGTACACCGAAAATATAATGAGAAATGTAAGAGATGATATAAATAGGGAGCTATATGATGCCATAAATATCGGTGGTCTTGACATACCAGAAATTCGGTATGCTGATGATACAGTATTGCTATCCACAACACAGACTGGTATAGAAAACCTAATAGTCTCAACCCAATTGAACAGTGAAAATCACAACTTGTATCTTAACATTGCAAAAACAAAGATAATGCATACAGATAAAACCACTATAGAGAAAGAAATATATGTTAATGAGGAAAAATTGGAGGTGGTGGACAATTTTGAATATCTTGGGTCAATAATTACCAACAATGGTGACACAATGAAAGAAATTAAAAGATGAATATCTATTGCTCTTTGAAAACTAAAATAACTGAATAAATTGTGGTGTGGAACAGATCATCATCATCATCTTCAAGTGCCCTGCCAGCTGGCGTAGGTGTTCAAGGCTCTCAACAGATCTCGGTATTTGGTTCATTTCCCATTCTAATTGCTGCTACTTGGTTCCAGTAAATATTCTTTATTATTCTTAAATCTTTCCCATCAATGTTGATATCTTTAAACATTTTAATCAGTTCATCTTGTTTCACTTTATCAAATGCATTAGTATAATCTATGAAGCACAAATATATGTCTTTCTGTGTCTCTATTGACATTCTCTATTAGTGTCCGTAATGTATATATTGCAATATTTGTACCCTTTCCTTCCACAAATCCATACTATTCTTCACTAATTTCCATTTTTTATTTTCTTTCTAGTTCTTCTCATTATAACTCTGAGTAGAAGCTTAGTGATATGGTTTATGAGGTTAATTGTATGAAAATCTTCGCATTCAATTGGTCCTGGTCTTTTTGGTATGGCTATAAATACATATTTCAGCATATCGCTCGGTAAATATCCACTGCTGTAAATACCATTACACATTTTGGTTAATATATTGTCGTGTCCTCCTTTAAAGTGTCGTCCCTGGAGTGAGGAGATTCGACACCCACATTATAATATTTTTTTTCCTCTCAATATTCTGGAGAATCCACCAGCTTCCGTCCAACACACTCCATCAGCCTATGGACACCTTTTCCTATCACTCTCTCACTGTCGTACTATGCCCCCTTCTCATACTTCCCCAACGCAACATACTCAACAACTCTTGCTTCTAAAAATTAATAAAGATTAATTTATTAAAAGAAAAGTGTAACGTATATGAGACGTGTATGTGAAGAAAATGTGTGACGTGTTCTATAAAGTGTGTAGAATCGGACTCTCAGACAACAACCCAGTCAGCTGATCCCAGCAAGGATAGACCACAGCACGTTACGTCAGAACATGTACTTCTCACCCAGCGCCGAAACCATCCTGCTGGATACTGATTTGCCTCTGTAGACCTCTGGTAATCCCATTTCATGAACATCCGAAATAGACACCGGTGGTATTAACAGTTAATCATGGACCGGTTGCACTCTACACAATGTCCGTTCCTATCGTTCCTTAAAAAAAATGCACAAGTCCTTTGTAGTGTGGACACAGTTATTAATGTTAATTGTTAATGTACTGGATCCTCACTCGTGTCTATCTATCCTCACGTATCATGTCTTGTGTTCTATTACACGAGATTATATCACACTAGGTAACTATTATCAGTAATGTTCTCAGTTAGTTACTACTGTCTGATGTGTGGTGCATCAGTAATCATCACTCTCTTTGGTGAATCAACTTCCTTCTAGCTTTAGTTACGTTCTGTATGCAACTTTATTGATTGTTGAACTGGTGTTCTTCCGAATGGGATTTGTATCTTTCCCAAAAACTTGTTGAGTTTCCTTGGATCTGGTAGGGAACCTAGGATAGAAACAACACATCTGGTGATAGTACTAGTCACTGATCCTTTCGGCTGAGTGTAAGCCTATCGCCTTGCTTAATGATCTTTAGCTAACTAAACTATGTCCTAGAGCAGATTAGCTACCCACCTAGGGCCGAATCAGGCTATGACAAAGAAAAGACCAATAAACAGAGTGCAACCTCAGTATTCTATTCTTAACTAGCAGAGCTAATATCACTATTCTACTCTAACTAGTTTCCACTAACAGTGCTAATCATCACACTATAGTTTAACAAGGCTACAGTCTATATTAATTAGAACTAATAGACTATATTGACTACCTTATGAAAAAACCGCCTCATTCCCGGGATGGCTACAACACTTTGCCATAACGGCACATGCTAGTTAATGTGAAATTATTCTAACACTGTAGAGCTCTCCCACAAACACGTCCATCCTAATCCACGGGTTTTGGTCAACTCCCCATCTCCAATCATGGTTTTCTGGCAAACCCCTAAAATTGGTCACGTGATATGGGTGACGTCCTGCAGGTGTTATTTGCGCATATCATCCATTGTCAGGAATCGATTTTTCCTGGCTTGAGTCATTGTCAAAGTTGTCATCAATTGTTTAGATTCCCAAAACAAGCCAGCGAGTTCCTGTATGATCCCAACAACAGTGGCAAATAACCCGCTGTCAATCTTCTCGATGTTCCGGAAACTACGAATTGACCTATGTACTGTTACTTCCGTGCTAAGTACTTCCGTTTTCCCTCTGATATGTTTTTGACTTGTCAACGAGATGTATGATTCAGCGCACTCACTTCCTCTATACATCTTCCACTTGTTAATTTTGTCCGACAGGTGACGGCCAACATCCGATTGCCACTATGACCCCACTGCTTCCATCTGTATTCAAATGTTGACAAACTTGTCAAGGCGATGTCGGGATTCGTTTCCCGCACTTCCGAGGGTGGCCAATCCGTCAACCATATGTACAAGTACAACTGTTATTTCGGCACGACCTGTTTTTGGAAACACGTGCAGCCCCAACTATGAATGTTTTCTCTGTATTAGTTGAAACACTGGTTGCTTAGCAGATAGTCCGGTTAATCAAAAAATCCTCTATAATAATCAACCGGTTAAACACACGGTTTTATTTTGTGACATAGGCCCCCTCCTAAGAGAGTAGTCCATCTCACTCTTCTCCACCGTGAGTTTAATCCAGATGATTCATTCTTCTTCTTCAGGAGCTGGGTGTCTTGACAAGAAATCCGCTCCAACGTTTTCCTTCCCAGGAATGTACTCTACTGTGAAATTATAAGGTTGAAGTAACAACGACCACCGCATCAAACGTGCATTGAGCTTCTGAGAAGTAGCCAGGAACATCAGAGGTTGATGATCCGACTGGACTCGAAACTTAACTCCATACAAATATGGCTGAAATTTTTGCACTGCCCATACGAGGGACAAGCACTCTCTCTCGACGGTTGAATAATTCCTCTCTGCCTGTAGAAGTTTCTTACTTGCGTATGCCACAGGTTTCAAAACCGAAGCATCGTCTTTTCCTTCCTGTAACAAAGCGGCTCCAATTCCAATCGCACTCGCATCTGTTCTCAACACAAATTGTTTGGAAAGGTCAGGGAGCTGTAATACAGGTTTGCTGACCAAGGCCTCCTTTAACTGACTATAGGCATTCTCACATTCTGGAGTCCAAATGATTTGATCCGGGAATCCCTTTTTCAAGGTTTCCGTCAACGGAGCTCCCAGTTCCGTGAAATGTGGGATAAATTTGTGGTAGAACCCACACAATGAGAGAAAAGATCGCACATCCTTCTTCGTTTTTGGCCTTGGTGCATTTCTGATTTTCTCCAGGTTCTTCTCTTCTGGGACAATGTGTCCTGGAGTGATGGTGTGACCTAGAAATTCCAGAGTCTGGTAACCAATCATGCACTTGGTTGGACGAGCGGTAAGCCCTGCTTCCTTGAGTCTATTAAACACTCTCTCCAAGGATTGTAAGTGGTCATCCAAGCTGTCACTGGAAATCAGAATATTATCCATGAATGAGATGATGGACGGATCCTGTAACGGATCTAGTAAAGTCCTCATCATGCGTGTAAACACACTAGGTGCATTGCTGAGTCCAAAGGGCATGACCTTGAATTCGTAGTGTCCACTGGGTGTACTGAAAGCTAACAGTGGTCGAATCTCCGGTTTGACTGGTATCTGATAGTACCCCCGACTCAGATCCACCTTTGAAAAGTACCGAGCCTTATGGAGCCTAGCGAATAACTGAGTTGGATTCGGCAAAGGTTCCACCTGAAATTGTGTGTGACTGTTCAGAAGTCGGTAGTCTATACACAACCGGTGTTCTCCACTTGGTTTGCGTAACAAAACTACCCCCGCATTGTATGGGGATGTGGATGGTGCAATCACGTCATCCTCCAGCAGTTTTTGTATTTCCTCCTCCAGGGCCTTTTCTTTAGAGAATGGCACTGGGTAAACCTTTTGGCGAACCGGCTCCTGTGTGGTCAAAGTCATCTCGAACTCAACCAACCTCGTTCGTCCTGGTTTATCAGTCAGTATCTCCTTATGAGACTTGAGAACCTGGGTTATCCTTTCCCTCTCCTGGGAGGTCAGATCAGGGTTCACGTGCACATCCCTATAGGTTTCCTGGTGTTCCAAGGGATATTCCCTGCCCTCGCTGGTTCCCACTTCTGTCTACACTGCAACTGCCATTGCCATGAGGTGAGCTGCCTTGTCTCCGGGTCTCTCTTCGTATTTCCGCAAGAGATTGATATGGAAAATCTTCGACTTTCCCCGGATCCGGATCTTATAGTTGGTTCTGGATATCACCCTTTCCACGGGAAATGGTCCTTGCCAACCTATCTCCAGTTTGTTGTTTCCCGTTGGGAGTAGCAACAAGACTTTATCTCCCACCTCTAGAGATCTTTCTTTAGACCTACGGTTGTAGTAAGCCGCATGTCTTTTCCTGGCCTTTTTCAAGTTTTGATTTGCCAGAGTCCATCCCTTGTGGAGTTTTTCTTTCAGTTCCTCCACGTATTTGTAGGATGAGATCACTTCTTCTGACGTCCCCTCTTCAGTCCAACTCCTCAACATGGCTTCCAACGGTCCTTTGATTGGACGACCAAACAGCAACGTAGCGGGTGGTAGTCCTGTTGAGCCATGAGGAACTTCCCGATAGGCAAAGAGTGCTGCTGGGATATATTCATCCCACCTATCAGGTTTTTCCTGCGCTAGTTTCCTGAGCATTGTCATCAACGTGCCGTTGAAACGTTCTACTTGTCCATTGGCTTGAGGGTGGTAAGGGCTGGTATGTATGTGGTTAGAGTGAAACACCCTAAATACCTCCTCCATGAGTTTTCCACAAAACTGAGATCCATTGTCCGTCAGAATTTGATCCGGAAAGCCTAATCTGGTAAAGGCCTCCATCAGTGCGTCCGCCACTCTTTTCGAGTCAATCGTGGTCAACGGTATGGCTTCACCCCACATTGTACAGCAATCCACCATTGTGAGTATATACATGTTCCTCTTCCTAGTCCTGGGAAGTGGACCCACGATATCGATGGCTACCCTCTCGAAAGGAGAGTTCATGATGGGCATCTCACCCAACACCACCGGTGCTGTCCAGTGTTTCGGTGCCACCCTCTGGCACTCAGGGCATGACTTCACATACCGACGCACATCATCTGTCATTCCCGGCCAATAGTAGTGGCAGGAAATCCGCTGCATGGTGGCGGCAATACCCATGTGTCCACTAAAGGAGATGGTATGCCCCATATGAAGAATCTGGGACCGGTGAGCTTTCGGGACGACCAACTGACCGTATAGGTTGTCTCCCCTTCCTGCTCTCCTGTAGAGTATCCTATTCTTCATGTAGTACTGCCCCCGTCCTGGTGGATCAGCACTTTTCTGCAGCTTTTTGTAGCAAGGACGTAAAGTATCATCCTCACTCTGGGCAGTTCGTAGCTCCCCCGGCATTGGGTTAGTCACAATTGCGTCTGCCTCTTCCGTTTTCGTCTGAGAGCGAGTCTGCATTGCTCCCATATGGATTGGCTCCCTGGGCATTCCCAGAAAGACATACCGGCAACCTAGGATGACTGGAAAAATGAGATCGGTCAATACAGCGGCCTTGATGGTGCCGGTGACGTACCTTGACCGAATCTCCACATTAGCAATAGGCAACTTCATGACTACAGCACTCTTCTGTGCAGGCTGTATATCCAATGTCTCACCTGTGAATTGTTCTGGATGTACCAGATCCGCAGAAATCACGGCCTCCCCGTCCAGTCCTGTGTCGTATAAACACTCAACTTGACGACCGTTAACCTCTACCAATTCCACTACAGGTGGTTTTTCCTGGTCTGGAGTCTCTTCCTCGGCCTCGACCTGTTCGGTGGGCTCCACCTTAGGTTTCCCGGGGCACACGACGAATTTAGTGTCTCCTGACTCTCCTCTGCAGTCAATAGCATTGTGCGTATTCGACTGGCATTGGTTGCACCATTTCCCTGTCCTAGATTTTCTATTGCCAGACTTGAGTGAGCTCTCCTGGTGGCGAGCTTCCTTGTTGACCTTGGCATTTTCCGTGACAACCTCCTTGGAAGTCACTTGACATGCTGCGAAGTGAGGGTTCTTAGCCTTCGATTTGCAGTCCCTCGTATTGTGAGAGGGTGACTTACAAATTGAACACCACTTCTCCGACCACGGTCGTTTAGGTGTAGAGCTTGAAGTGCTCTTGCTTCCCTCCTTCTTCTTCTCTGAACTATCCTCTGATTTTTGCACATAAGGTTCCCACTTTTTGGTTCCTGAGTTTTTGGCTTTCTTCTTGTCATGTTTCTCTTGACTTTTGGTGTTGGTGGAAAGGTTTTCCCCTGCCTCCCCATGTACCTCGACGAACCGTTCTGCTAATTTAGTCACGAGGTCAATACGTTCTGCTCCTTGTTCTCCCAGGAACGTCCTGAGAGGTTTAGACATTTGCTTCTTCAGCTGGTCGACCACCATGAGCTCTTCCAGACTCTCATAGTCATGTGCGAACCCAGCCAAATCCATCCACTTATGGAGATAAGATTTTAGACGCAAACTGTAGGCGGCAAACAACTCCCCCGGTTCTCGTTTCGCTGCTCGAAATTTTTTCCGGTAGGTATGTGACATAACCTCGAATCGTTTCAGCAGAGCCGTCTTTAACTCGTCATAATTGTTCTCATGTCCTGGTGGCAGGCGAGAATAAACCTCGTAACCGGTCCCGCGTAAACCCTGGGATAGCTTAAGATTCCATTTGTTACGCTCCAGACCCATAGCAACTGACATAGCCTCGAAGCGTTGAAGGTACTGGTCAATCTTCTCTTTGTCCTCCTCGTAGACCGCTAAAGGAAACTTCATAGCCTGGTACCCATATCCACCTACTGGTGTTGATCCTGGGATGGAGGAACCTCCAACTGCTCCCTCAGTTTCTCCATTAGATTGACTCTTCAACTCGAGTTCCCTCATCCGGTACTCGTGCTCCCTTTTCTGTGCTTCCTGTTCAGCTTCTAATTTCCTAGCTGCTTGCTCAGCTTCAAATTTCCTAGCTGCCTGCTCAGCTTCCAATTTCTTAGCTGATTGCTCAGCTTCCAATTCCATCCTTCTCAATTCCAACTCGGCCTTTCGATCTTCCCTTTCTGCTTGACGATACTCTCTCTCCACTTCCTGTATGTAATCCGTTAGAGCAGACCCCGAGAGTCCCATGTCTTCCCCCTTTGCCCTTAATTCTAACGTGGTAAGTTTAGGGGTGGCCATTATACAGAGAGGTAAGCTAGCAGGTCGAGTACAATATAACTGCAAATTACTATATGAACAAGTACTATAAATCTAGATATTACCACGCACAGCACATTCACTCAGTGACAAGAGTAGAATCAGGACCACAGACCTATGCAGACGTGTGAAGTGTGAACAGGTAAGATATTAGTCCTAACCCCTATCCACATTCACTCTAGCTGGATTCTCCAAAATGATATCTCCCTCTTATAACTAAGGATCCCGTGTCCAAAGACCCCGTTGTCAGAAGATCCCACTGTCAAAGGTTCCTGCTTGCAGGAGATCTCGCTGTCCAAGGATTCCGTTTACGGGAGATCCCGCTGTCCAAGGATTCCGTTTCCGAGAGATCCCGCTGTCCCAAAATTCCGTTTCTGAGAGATCCCGCTGTCCAAAGATCCCGTTTACGAGAGATCCCGCTGTCCAAAGATCCCGGACGAGCCCCCAATAATGTCGTGTCCTCCTTTAAAGTGTCGTCCCTGGAGTGAGGAGATTCGACACCCACATTATAATATTTTTTTTCCTCTCAATATTCTGGAGAATCCACCAGCTTCCGTCCAACACACTCCATCAGCCTATGGACACCTTTTCCTATCACTCTCTCACTGTCGTACTATGCCCCCTTCTCATACTTCCCCAACGCAACATACTCAACAACTCTTGCTTCTAAAAATTAATAAAGATTAATTTATTAAAAGAAAAGTGTAACGTATATGAGACGTGTATGTGAAGAAAATGTGTGACGTGTTCTATAAAGTGTGTAGAATCGGACTCTCAGACAACAACCCAGTCAGCTGATCCCAGCAAGGATAGACCACAGCACGTTACGTCAGAACATGTACTTCTCACCCAGCGCCGAAACCATCCTGCTGGATACTGATTTGCCTCTGTAGACCTCTGGTAATCCCATTTCATGAACATCCGAAATAGACACCGGTGGTATTAACAGTTAATCATGGACCGGTTGCACTCTACACAATGTCCGTTCCTATCGTTCCTTAAAAAAAATGCACAAGTCCTTTGTAGTGTGGACACAGTTATTAATGTTAATTGTTAATGTACTGGATCCTCACTCGTGTCTATCTATCCTCACGTATCATGTCTTGTGTTCTATTACACGAGATTATATCACACTAGGTAACTATTATCAGTAATGTTCTCAGTTAGTTACTACTGTCTGATGTGTGGTGCATCAGTAATCATCACTCTCTTTGGTGAATCAACTTCCTTCTAGCTTTAGTTACGTTCTGTATGCAACTTTATTGATTGTTGAACTGGTGTTCTTCCGAATGGGATTTGTATCTTTCCCAAAAACTTGTTGAGTTTCCTTGGATCTGGTAGGGAACCTAGGATAGAAACAACACATCTGGTGATAGTACTAGTCACTGATCCTTTCGGCTGAGTGTAAGCCTATCGCCTTGCTTAATGATCTTTAGCTAACTAAACTATGTCCTAGAGCAGATTAGCTACCCACCTAGGGCCGAATCAGGCTATGACAAAGAAAAGACCAATAAACAGAGTGCAACCTCAGTATTCTATTCTTAACTAGCAGAGCTAATATCACTATTCTACTCTAACTAGTTTCCACTAACAGTGCTAATCATCACACTATAGTTTAACAAGGCTACAGTCTATATTAATTAGAACTAATAGACTATATTGACTACCTTATGTAAAAACCGCCTCATTCCCGGGATGGCTACTACACTTTGCCATAACGGCATATGCTAGTTAATGTGAAATTATTCTAACACTGTAGAGCTCTCCCACAAACACGTCCATCCTAATCCACGGGTTTTGGTCAACTCCCCATCTCCAATCATGGTTTTCTGGCAAACCCCTAAAATTGGTCACGTGATATGGGTGACGTCCTGCAGGTGTTATTTGCGCATATCATCCATTGTCAGGAATCGATTTTTCCTGGCTTGAGTCATTGTCAAAGTTGTCATCAATTGTTTAGATTCCCAAAACAAGCCAGCGAGTTCCTGTATGATCCCAACAACAGTGGCAAATAACCCGCTGTCAATCTTCTCGATGTTCCGGAAACTACAAATTGACCTATGTACTGTTACTTCCGTGCTAAGTACTTCCGTTTTCCCTCTGATATGTTTTTGACTTGTCAACGAGATGTATGATTCAGCGCACTCACTTCCTCTATACATCTTCCACTTGTTAATTTTGTCCGACAGGTGACGGCCAACATCCGATTGCCACTATGACCCCACTGCTTCCATCTGTATTCAAATGTTGACAAACTTGTCAAGGCGATGTCGGGATTCGTTTCCCGCACTTCCGAGGGTGGCCAATCCGTCAACCATATGTACAAGTACAACTGTTATTTCTGCCCGACCTGTTTTTGGAAACACGTGCAGCCCCAACTATGAATGTTTTCTCTGTATTAGTTGAAACACTGGTTGCTTAGCAGATAGTCCGGTTAATCAAAAAATCCTCTATAATAATCAACCGGTTAAACACACGGTTTTATTTTGTGACATATATCTACTTCGAATTCTCCCAATACTTCTAATTCTTCTATTGTTATATCATCTGGCCAGCTGTTTTTCCTTTCTTCATATGTTTAACAGCGTCAGCGACTTCTTCTTTTAGAATAGATGGACCTTCTAAGTTTTTGGTTTTTTTTTAAAGTTGCATATCCCTTACAGGACGTTGCAGTCAACACCAGCATTTTTCAGCTGTTGTTGAAGTTATTGGCAAGATTACACTCAGTAGTTTGCCATTGCTTTCTGAGAGACCGTCTCACATACGCTGTAAGTAACCAACGCGACGCGATCTGCTGCCAAATCTCACACAGCTGTGCTCCTCACATGGATATACAGGTTTATGGAGAAAGTCGTTAATCCCTTCGCCAGGGAGACCAGCAAATCTAAGTTACTTTTTCTATTAAGTTTTCCCTTTCTTTATCATATAATTCTCTTGTATAATCATTCCACCTCTTCATTATAGCACCTTCCTCCAATAATATCTTTCCTCTTTTTGATTTCAAACACCCTGTATTTATTCTTAATTTTCTTCCCGTGAGCTCACTGATTTGTCTGTGCATATTATTTTTTTTATCTTTAATGGAATTTAATTCAATTTTCTTGCACTGCTCGTTTAACCAACTTCCGTTTGCCTTCACACATTTATCACTTATTACTTTATTTATCTGAGCATATTCTTGTTTGTCATTTTTACTCTACTTTTGTCCATCAGCATTAAAATTTCTTCATACAACCATTTTTTCTTAGCTTTTTGGCTTCTCTCCGGTAATATTTCTTTGCTAGTTTGATAATTGGATTCCAACATTTCCCATTGTTCATTTATACTCTGTATTTTAGCTGTTGCATTGTGCCATGATCGAGTTTATAGAGTTGTAGATCATGGCAGGATTGTGGACAAAGCGTGGTTTGTATGAGGAGACCATGCAAAGTGACCCGCCATGAGCGTCGGTCACTATAGCATGAAAAGCACTCAGACATTTTGCGAAAGGACAAAACATCACATTCAAATCAGTTGGGCTTGAACCACTGTCGAGTTTAGTTTGGTTCCCGGCTCCGTAGCATGGCCACACAATGTGCCGCTACATTATTAGTTAGGTTTATAGTTGTTGGTATTCTCTAAGTGTTGGTATGAGCGTTAAGCGTGTATAATTGACATTGTTTTATAAATTACAGTGCTGACAATACTTAGAAATAATAAACAAGTGGAAACTGTGTCCGTGTGATGTTCTTGAGGAAATGTTGAGTTCTGTTTCGAATAGCTGATCGGTATCAAATGTATTGTGGAAGAGAGGAACAAGATAATAGTAGAGATGGCGATGATGAGAAGACCACGCTATCATCTTGAGATATTAAAGAAAGGGTGCAGAAGCACACCTGCACAGAGAAGATGCGCAGGTCACAGAAAGGACAAGCTCTCTGCTCATGAGTTGCTACGAACAAAGAGCCATCAAGATTATAAACTAGACTATATATCATACAGTGCCAGTTAAACCACACATTGTTGATGCCTACATATCATCACTGCCAATTAAACGCACGCATCAGCAATAGGCGTAGGAACGAGAAACATGTCTCCTGTGGCACATTGTACCTATTTTTTGCAGTCACTCTATATTGTTCTTGAATTTCTTTATCTACTTTCAGAACCTCTTTATTAAGTCTCAGGTTCTTAATCATTTTCCCCCTCTTTTTAATCTTACTTTATTTGTCCACATAGTGGTACATGATCACTATTACAGTCAGCACCAGGCATTGTCTCTGAAATGTGTTTTACCATGAAGTCTTGGGAAAATAATGTGGTGGTTTCCCCTTGCCTTCCACATCCATATGGTGGTCTTTTACCTCTGCCTTTGACAGTCATTTCCAACTATAAGGACAAGTGAGTCTCCTGCTCTGCTCAGCTGCAGAGTTGTCCACTTATTCCGGAGGATACTCGGTCCCCAGGGCTGCGTTAGCCATACCATGGTGTGTTTCCCATCCTCTACCACTGGGAGGTGCAGCTTTGATTTTCCTTTCCTTGGCAAAACTCTCCAGTACTTTTAGAGGACGTGGAACAGATAGACCTACAAAAATTAAATTTTTAAGAGCATGCATCTTTCCAATTGCAACATACACCTGTGATAGCTGGAAACTTACTAAACAAGCTGAACAGCGCTTAAATGCCTTTGAATATAAATGTTATAGAAGTCTCCATGGCGAAGTGGTCAAGCCGTCTGACTCGGGCTCCGAAGGTTATGGATTCAATTCTGGGCCATGTCTTCGGTTCACAGTTGATTTTTTTTTTGCAGACTCTGGGAGATTGTCGCTGCAGCTATGGAGTTTGTGCTTTGTGCAACACTTTCCGCACTGCAGAAAGAGATTGAGCCATACAGTTTAAAAACCTGTTGCAATGAAGTTCACCCTGTCAACTTTTAAGCTACTTTTTTTGGTTTTGTTTTAGAAGGGTTCATAGAATATCTTGGATACAGAAAAGAACAAATGCATCCATAAGACAAGACCTAATATTGAAGAAGGTTGGCTACTAAAGACCATAAAACAAAGAAAATTGAAATACATTGGTCACTTGAAATGTCATGAAAGTTTGGAGAGAACAATAATGGATGGGTATATGCCTGGAAAGAGAGGATCTCCAGATGGGGGTATTGGATGCATGACATCTTGCTTATGGCTGAGTTTTCCAGAAGGTTGTTATAGAAACGAGGTTCTGCAAAGGACATGCTACTGAATGAGTGTCCATGGACAAAGCTTCACTTATAGCTACTTTTGAGCCTGCATTCCAGCCCTCTCCTTACGGCGCACCCAGATGAGACTGAACAAAGGGTCCATACAAGATCCCAAAGGAGCCAGTCTTCCCTCCAGTGACAGCCAATAATGTCCCAGCCTTCCATTGTGAACTTCCTGAAGCATGGACTGAGACTCGGAGACAATAATGGCCTTCGTAATTGACCTTTGGATGTTTAGTAAAACTGTTGAAAAAGTATAAATGGGCTTTTAAATGTAAGTGTTAAAGAAAAGTACTAAAACTTAATTGGACAGAAAAGGGAACAAACAAATCTGTTCTACAAGAAATTAATATTGAAGAAGACTCATTAATATTAAGATGAATAAATTGAAGAAAATAAAATAGTTTGAGCATGTAAACAGATATTAATGGCTGGAAAAGGTCATTATGAAAGGTACTGGAGAAGCAGAAAACAGATCATTATCAAAGAAGGTGCACTGGGGACACAGAAAAAAGGTCATTATAAAAATTGGTGTATCAGAGAACAGAAACTAACATGTGATCCAATTTGAGCCATTGCCATTTCTTCTACATTGTAAACACAAAACTAACATGAAAGAGATCACAACACAAAACTAACATGAGAGAGATCACAACACAAAACTAACATGGGAGAGATCACAACACAAAACTAACATGGGAGAGATCACAACACAAAACTAACATGGGAGAGATCACAACATAAAACTAACATGGGAGAAATCAAAACACAAAACTAACATGAGAGAGATCACAACACAAAACTATTACTAACATGAGAGAGATCACAACACAAAACTAACATGGGAGACATCACAACACAACACAAATCTATCATTGGAGAGATCACAATATAAAACTAACATTGGAGAGATCATATCACAACAAAACCTAACATGAGAGAGATCACAATGGAAAACTAACGTGAGAGAGATCACAACATAAAACTAACATGTGAAAGATCCCAACACAAAACTAACACGTGAAACATCATAAAAGAAAACTAACTTGAGAAAGAATTACACACTAAATTAACATGTGAAAGGTCACAAGACAAAACAGTATACCTGGAAACATGACAATGAGTGCTCGTAACACTACCAACTCTGTGTAGGTTAACTTCAGGCTCCGCAGGCTGTAGCAGAACTTAAAATACCCGCCCAGTGTCTCTGAAAAGACTTTGTTCTCTGTTGCATGCCATGACTCCAGCAGCTCATTCTCACATTTCCATTGGAGGTCGACTCCTCGGAGCATCTTCTTCTCAGGATCAACACATTTGTAAGTTATGAAGATGTAGAATTCTTGTCGGGAATCTGCAACGAAATATGCATGTATGATTTTCTTTAGGTGGGTGTATGAACAGGTGTGTCAGTGAATGTCTGGGAGTTATCAGGTTCTTTTAAAAGTGGGTGGATGTATTCATGTATTCACATGTATTCTGCGAGGAAAAGCAACCTAAAGACAAAGTGTCATGGCAGGGCAGACCAGGCCCTAAGCCTTGGTTGGCGGCTGGTCTAGGATCGAAGCTCCGACAGGCAGACAATTAGAGCATTGCTTTGCTGATCCGGCAGCTTCTGCAGCTTGTCTTGTTCCAGATGTAGAGGTGTTATCTTTCCTCTGGAGTGAACTAGGCAGGCCGAGAGAGGGATCATGCTGCATGGGCAACACATGATCTCTATATTTTAGCCCAGGCTTTGTGCTATGGAGAGGCAATAACTCCATCCCTTACAAACTATCGTCTGTCAAGACGGCAAGGTGCCAATGATGGATGTATTCAGGCGTGACAGTCAATGTGTGAATTTGTGCCAGTCAGTGAGTGAATTTGTGCAAATGTTCTTATTAGTATCTGAATGTGTTTAGGTGTTTTTGGTTTTGTGTGGATGTTTGCAGGTGTTCTCGGCAATGCGTGGATGTGTGCAGGTGTTTTTGGCAGTGTTTGGATGTGTGCAGGTGTTTTTGACAGTGTGGATGTGTGCAGGTGTTCTTAGCAGTGTTTGGATGTGTGCAGAATGCAAGTCAGTGTGTGGGATGTGTGCAGGTGTTCTTGGCGCTGTGTGGGATGTGTGCAGGTATTCTTGACAGTGTGCAGATGTGTGAAGGTGTTCTTGGCAGTGTGTGGATGTGTACAGGTGTTCTTGGCAGTGTGTGGATTTGTACAGGCATTCTTGGAAGTGTACATATGTTTTGGCAGTGTGTGGAAGTATGCAGGTGTGTCAGTCATTGTGTGGAATGTGTGCATATGTTCCTGCTTTTGATGGCTGGGTTAACCTTTAAGTGTAAATCCTTACAACAGTCCACAGTGCTGACATCATCCACATCTCCTCCAGCCACAGAGGATACATTCCACTCAGCCAAACCATCCAGCTACATGCATGTCATATGGCCTTCAAGAGAAGGTAGGAAAACACATTAGCTTTCCCTTGCCATCCATAGTGACATCCATTAATACAGTGTAAACATGTGATGCTCCGGTTCTGGCAAGGAATCACTGTATAACGCACATTGTTGCTTGGCTTCACTTCCGTATGCTGAGCCTTTAATTCTTCACCAGTTTTGCCATTAGATACTATTAGAAAGCAGTCTGTGGACTCATTATGACTTTGATTACTCCCCCACAATGAGCAATTCA
The DNA here is from genome assembly GCA_963921405.1 of Cepaea hortensis. Classification (NCBI taxonomy): domain Eukaryota; kingdom Metazoa; phylum Mollusca; class Gastropoda; order Stylommatophora; family Helicidae; genus Cepaea; species Cepaea hortensis. The sequence continues at coordinate 77,860,301 of OY992879.1, forward strand.
ATTCATTAGTATGGTATTAACATCAGATGAATGCAGATGAGAAATAATACCAATCTCATATGCTCAGAGAGTCCATGACCCTTGCTTGAAAACTGCTGTAAACTACATTACATGTAAGAACTTACATTTAATAAGTTTGATTCTGTCACTGATGTTAAGTCTCGAGAAACCTGGAATGGCCTTGCAAAATTTGACCATTGCTCGAATCATCTTCTCCAGGAATTCCCCCATATTGTTGAGCAGTTTCTGTCGGTCATCTGTGTCCAGTCCTGTAGTCACAAAAATATAATCGTACTCGTGATCAGGCAACTTTGAGAGCTGGCCAAACATCTCAGTCTTCAGTCTGCATGCTTCCTATCATTAACAAAGACAAATGTCAGTCCAGCCAAGTATTGTATGTAACCCTTCAACAATAGAAACAACTCACAAGAAGACATTTAAGTCCAAACATGTATGGTAAATAGAGGTATTGAACAAGAGAAATAATTAATAAGAACACCTTTCAGTCTTATAAGTACAGGGGTAAGTTAATATGTAAGTCACAAATGGCTGTAGAAAAATAACTAACTATGATAACAACTTGAAACCAGTTTATTTTTATACATACAATGTCCCTTTATTTCTCAACATAATTTTCACCAACATTGATGCACTTATCGTATCGTTTTATCACTCCTCTCAAACAGGCTGCATAGAATTGCGTGCCTTGTTTTCATTTAACTGCCATCTCACAGAACTGTGTGACTTACTTATTGACTCACCCTGGTAACTTTTTCTACCCAACCATGCACCGCTTTACAGTAAATCAATATGGGCTAAGTCCACTGATATCCCACCTTGACGGGAGACATTTCGCAAACGACGCGAAAGTTGAATGAGAAGTGAAAAGGTGGTTTAGAAAACAGAGCACGTAATTCTATGCAGCCAGTTTGGGAGGACTGATAAAACGATGGGATAAGTGCATCAATTTTGGTGAAAATTATGTTGAGAAATAAAGGGACAATGTATGTATAAAAATAAACTGGTTTCAAGTTGTTATCATAGTTAGTTGATGGGGCTGGTTATCAACCAAGATAAGACAGAATATAAGGTAATTTCAAGAGACGGAATGGCTAAAAACTCTGGCCACATACAAATAGATAATATGACCATTAAAAGAACGGAAACATACAAATACCTGGGTACAGTCTTCAGCTGCTCCAACATCATAAGGGAAGAAATACAAACTAGAATCAATTCTGGAAATAAGATATACTATGCACTACAACATCTACTAAAATCAAAGGCGCTATCTCGTAACACCAAAATCACAATATACAAAACACTGATCAGACGTTGTGCTGTATGGCTCTGAAACCTGGAGTACAACGAAAGGAGACGAAGCCTTGTTACAAACCTTTGAGAACAAAATTTTAAGACGCATCTTTGGACCCATTAGGGGATACACAAAGTGGAGAGTGGAAAAGAAGAAGTAACAAAGACATGTATGATCTGTTTAAGTCCCCGCTAATCACTGGTATCATGAAGGCTAATAGACTACAATCATCATCATCAAGTGCCGTGCCGGCTGGCGTAGGCGTTCATGGCTCTCCATAGATCTCGGTCTTTGGTTTTCTGGATCAACTCTGCTGCTGATATTCCTCCATGCCACCGTCTCAATCCATCCAGCATCACTTCTCTTGGTCTACCTCTGCCTCTCTTCCCCTCGATCTTTCCAGTTGTTACGATGTTCTCCAATGCCTCTCTTCTCATCACATGACCGAGGAAAGCTGTTTGTCTCTGTCTTATTGTTGTATATAATGTTCTAGTTTCGTTAGCCTGTTTCAGGCAGTCGTCGTTAGTTACTCTGGCAGTCCAAGGAATTCGCAACATTCGTCTCAGGAACCACATCTCTGTTGCTTCTAATTTCTTCTTAATTTGTTCATTTACATTCCAAGATTCACTGCCATACAGCAAAACTGGTTCTACATAGCATTTCAGCACTCTCTTTCTTACATTCAGTGATAGTGACTTATTGCTTAAGATACTCTTCATTTTCTGAAATGCGGCTTTTGCCTGCCCTATTCTGCTCCTAATCTCTGTTGTACATCTTCCATCTGATGTTATAAATGCCCCTAGGTATCTAAAATTATCCACTTGGTTAAGGATTTTCCCTTCTATTTCTATGTCACATTTTGGTGTCACCATTTTCTTTGATATTACCATTGTTACTGTTTTCTTGATATTCAAGGAGAGTCCTTTCCTTGCACTCTCTGTTACTACAACGTCTAATAATTGTTGTAGGTCTGTTGAATTATCCGCCACCAATACTGTGTCATCTGCATAGCGTATATTATTTATATTATAACCTCCAACTAGTATTCCTGGCATCTCTTTGATCTCTCTCATTATTACTTCGCTATACAGGGAGAAAAGATCTGGTGACAAGACACACCCTTGTCGTACTCCTAGCTTTATCTGTTCGTAACTACCCTCTTTATTTCCCATTTTAATTGCTGCTACTTGGTTCCAGTAAATATTCTTTATTATTCTTAAATCTTTTCCATCAGTGTTGATATCTTCCAACATTTTAATCAGTTCATCATGTTTTACTTTATCAAATGCCTTAGTATAATCTATGAAGCACAAATATATGTCTCTCTGTTTCTCTATTGACCTTTCTATTAGTGTCCGTAATGTATAAATTGCATTGTTTGTGCCCTTTCCTTCCACAAATCCATACTGTTCTTCACTAATTTCCATTTTTATTTTATTTTTGGTTCTTCTCATTATGATTCTGAGTAGAAGCTTAGTGATATGGTTTATAAGGTTAATTGTACGAAAATCTTCACAATCAATTGCTCCTGGTCTTTTTGGTATAGCTATAAATACAGATTTCAGCATATCACTGGGTAAATATCCACTGCTGTAAATATCATTCAACATTTTGGTTAATATATCTACTCCAAATTCTCCCAATACTTCTAATTCTTCTATTGTGATTTCATCTGGCCCAGCTGTTTTTCCTTTCTTCATACGTTTCATAGCGTCAGCGACTTCTTCTTTCAGAATAGGTGGACCTTCTAAGTTACTATCTTCTGTTAATTCTTCCCTTTCTCCTTCATATAATTCTCTTATATACTCATTCCACCTCTTCATTATAGCATCTTCCTCTAATATTATCTTTCCTGTTTTTGATTTCAAACACCCTGTATTTATTCTTATTTTTCTTCCTGTAAGCTCACTGATTTGTCTGTGCATATTTTTTGTATCTTTAATGGAATTTAATTCAATTTTTTTTTTGCATTGCTCGTTTAACCAACTTTCTTTAGCCTTCCCACATTTATCTTTTATTTCTTTATTTATCTTAGCGTATTCTTGTTTGTCATTTTTACTCTGTTTTCTTTTGTCCATCAGTTTTAAGATATCTTCATTCATCCATTTTTTCTTAGCTATTTTGCCTCTCTCCGGTAATACTTCTTTGCTAGTTTGATGAATGGAGTGAATGGAGACTATGGAGTGAATGGAGGAATGGAGATGAATGGAGACTACAATGGCTGGGGCATATAGAAATAATGGAAGATAATAGGGAAACAAAACTCGCTTACACTCAGGAAATAAATGACCGTAGACCCCGAGGTAGACCAAGAAGACGGTGGAGAGATAATACATGTACAGACCTACAAGCACTTGGAATCAACGACTGGCAAGAGAAGGTCCACCAGAGAGACGAATTGAGACGGATTGTATTTGCAGCAAAGAACCTCAATGGCTCGGAAAGCTGAAGAAGAAGAAGAAGAAGAAGAAGAATAAGATCATAGTTAGTTATTTTCTACAGCCATTTGTGACTTACTTATTAACTTACCCTAGTATATACGGCTAAAATTTCCTCTAGGTATTGGAATCGCATCTGTTGACAATGAAATAACTACTACTGGTCAAAAAAAATTTTATCTATAGATCTGACCGTTTGTCTACATATCTGCTGTTTCCTTTTATGGTTGTCTACCACTTAATGTTTCCCTAACATATCTGTCTTCCTCTCCCATTTTTTTTTTCTAATATGGTTATCAACAGCTCACATTTTCCCTGATCTGGCTTTCTACCCAGCCATTTTCCCTAATAGAGTTATCTACTGCTGCCATTTTCCCTGATAGTGTTATCTATAGCTCCCATTTTCCCTAATAGAGTGATCTGTCATTGCCATTTTTCATGACGGAGCTATATATCGCTCCCATTTTCCCTGATAGAGACTATCTACCACTGTCATTTTCCCTGAAAGAGTTATGTATCACTCCCATTTTCCCCTGATAAGATATCTTTTTTTGTGTGTTGCATATCCCTGACAGGACGTTGCAGTGGACACCAGCATTTTTCAGCTGCTGTTGATGTACTAGGCAAGATTACACTCAGTAGTTTGTCATTGCTTTCTGAGCGACCATCTCACACACTCCGTAAGTTACCGACGTGGCGAGAACCGCTACCATTTCTCGCGCACATCACGTTACTCATGAGAGTATATGGGATTACGGAGAAAGACGTAAACCCCTAGGCCAGGGAGACGATAAGTAAGTTATCTACCACTCCCATTTTTCTTGATAGAGTTATCTATCACTTCCCTTTTCCCTGATAGAGTTATCTACCACTTTCCCCAATTGAGTTACTTACCACTGCCATTTTCCCTGATAGTAACCTACCACTTCCATTTGCCCTGATATGGTTCTCTGATGCTTCTAAAGCATCATGATTAACTTAATCTTTAACATAAACTTGACTTTAACTTACAAGGTGCTCCAGTTGCTGTTGGTGAATCTCCTCATCCGACATCTGACCAAAGAGGGGAATCAATGAGTTCTCATCAGCGGCTACCAGCGTTCTTATGATACAATCCTTATCACTGTAGATCTCTGAGATAAAGTCTAAACCTGAGTCAAATGTGCAGGCACCAACTGTGGAATCAAAAGGATTATCCTGCATGTCTTTCTGCAGAAATGATGACGATGCCGAGTGAGCTGCAGAAGGTGATGCCTCCAAACTAACAGGTGACAACAATGCTTGTGAAGTTGTGGTAGTTCCCAATGGGGATTGTAATGATGCCCCAGTATAAATGTTACAGGCAGTAGATAATGACTCGGGGCTTGCAGATGAGCAAAAGGTGAAAGACACTGCTGCAGCTTCTTCAAGCATAGTTGCAGACTCTCTTCGTGGTGGTGTGATAGTAGATAATGATTTCAAAGCTGCAGAAGAGTAGGAGATGAGATGTGTTGACCTAGTCTCTTCCGGTGTTGGCAGAGATGCTATATCTTCCGGTGATGTCATTGAGAACGGTGACAATGATGAAGAACATGATAACAACTGCTGTTCTAGCTGCCTTTCTTGATGCTGCTGAAGACCTTGTTTACTGTAGTACAAAACAAAACATGGTAATGTTACAGAGCATTATAAATAAATTCGGAGATATTGATCAGCACATATAGAAGTAGAGTAAAGAAGTAGAGGTAGAGGATATGCTCAAGAATATAAACATTGAAAGCTCACATCACACATTTTGATTGGTCAAAACAATATGGTGCTAGCACCATGTACCCAATAGACCACATGGACGACCAGGAATAATGTACTTTTTTCTTTTTCTTTCGTTTACATCGCATTTTTGTGTGACATCCTGATGGCTGTGCTGCGCCTTCTGGCTGGTTGCCTCCGATTTCAGAACGTTTCTTTTGCTAGGGTACACTGTGATCTTGCTGGAGTTTAGATACGTATGTATGTACACATGTATTTGCTCATGTATGTATGTGCATACATATTCTAAAGAAGTCTGGTTTTACGGCACCAGAGACTCGCTGTCGCCCCTTCTCCTGTTAGTTAAAATAGTTCCGCCACGTGAAGGCCGGGAATTGGACTTTTCTGCCAGAGGTGATGAATGACAAAGCCATGGGTATGTTTTGCCAGGCTGGGCCCTCACTCTCAACTCTGCTTCCCTGGCTATAACAGCAATTTGGAACCATCATGTACTTTACTTTCTTATAATGACCACAAAAGAATACAAACATGTCGCCTCCAAATGACAAGTGCCCCACTGAAGAAACAAGTGTACTTCAATGATGGTCACTTAAGCACCCCTAATCAGGTGTAGAAGTACAGTAAACCTTTGATTAACCGTCACTTATTTAACTGTCAGTTTCTGCTATCCGTAATCATCTTTTAAAAGATGCATGAGTATCAACAAATGAACGCTATTTTCAATGTCACTACTGCCTGGGCTGACCTTACAGTGTCTAACCTAACGAATGGGTGGAATAAACTCTTGCCTGAACCTATTGATGAAACTGAAGAAATTGAGACTGTTAGTGTTGATGAAATTGTGCAACTGTGCAACAATGTGGGACTAAACAGTCAAAATATTACGCCAGAATAAGTAACAGATTGGTTGGAATGTGACAAAATGGATGGAAACTTTGAAATGTTGAATGATGATGAAATTGTTTCTAGTGTGACTACCACTGAAGAAGAAATTGATGACGATGAAGGATCAGTTCATGATCAAAAACCTACAATTAGCCACTCAGAAGCAGAAACAATGTTATCAAAGTGCATCAACTGGTTTAAAACGGAAGAGAAGGAAAATGCAACACAGATCCTACTTCTGCGTAAAATACAGAACATCGCCGCACTCGAGCCTCAAAGGCACAGAAGGAGATGACAGATTATTTTCAAGTAAGGTAGGTGTATAGTATTACAATACACTTTTGTACATTACTACTCTTACATTGAAGTTTATATTGATCGCTTTGTAAAAATAAATACAATATGAGTGCGTTACTCACTTTTAAAGGATTTTATTTTCATTTTCATCCCAAGCCCGCAGTGACATCAAGTTACCATACGTGTGTATGAAGAGATTTCTGTTATCCGACACAGCCCTGGTCCAGATGGTGATAGTTAACTGAAGTTTTACTGTATACTTATTCCTTCAAAGAAGTACTGTCATAATTTGGAGTTGGGAGGTTTGAATCCCAATGTGGCTACTATAGCTTCCAATATTTTAATAATATCTAATGTGTCATCTAATCTCTACTACCTTCTCCCCTTCTATGTGTGCCAGTCAATAGTCTGAGTTTATTTATTATGTTATTTCAATGGGATCACAGATTTTGCAACAACTGATAGAGATAAAAAGCTCTAAAGCTAGAAGTAAAGACAGTACCATGGGAAACATTACAGTTGTTTGTGAAGTGTTAGGCTTTCATATATTCTATTTTCCTTCTGAGATAACTGGCAGAAAATTCTTAAATCTTCGTGGCAGCCTTTTCATTGATAAAAGAAAATCCTGCTACTGTTGGGACTGAACATAGGTCACTGTCTTGTCAGCAAGAATATTTAGGCTCTAATTTTTTTAATTTTTTTTTTAATAGTAAGGATAATTGTCAAGGTAAAATTAGTGTGATGTCACATGGCTTTAACTCCACAACCTTTAGTTGATATGGTAGTAACTCAATCCATCCATCCATCATGTGCCATGCCGGTAAGCGTGGGCGGTCATGTTCTGCCATCTCACTCGATCAACAGAGTCGTGGATCAGTTCCGTGTTTCTGTCTCGACCATGCCACAAGGCCAAGCCATCCAGATACTTGTTTCTAGGTCTTCCCCTTGGTCTGTTCCCCTCGATCTTACCAGTTGTCACCAAGTTCTCCAAATCATTTCTTCTCATAACATGCCCAAAAAATTGTGACTGTCTACGTCTAATGTCTCTGATCAGTTTACGATCTTCATTTGTTTCTTGAAGGACTTGTTCATTGGTCTTTCTGGCTGTCCATGGTATTCTTTGCATTTTCCTCAGAAACCACATTTCTACAGCCATCAGATGTTTTTCAGCCTGGCTGCTCATTGTCCAAGCTTCACATCCATATAAAAGTACAGGTTCTATGTAGCATCTCAACACTCTTTTTCTCGTTTCAATTGACATCTTTTTATTGGTCAGTATGTTTTTCATCTTGCTAAAGGCTACTTTTGCCATGGCGATTCTTGTTCTAATCTCTTCAAGGCATCTCCCATCAGATGTTATTACTGTTCCGAGATAATTGTACCTGCTCACTTGTTGAAGAATATTCCCATTTACTTGTATATTACATTGTGGTATTTCGTCCTTCCTAGTGACGACCATAATCTGTGTCTTTTTACAATTTAATTCTAACCCTAGTTGTTCACTGTGTGTAACAATCGCATCTACTAAATGTTGCAGGTCCTGTTCATTGTCTGCAATCAAGACTGTATCATCTGCATATCTAATGTTATTGATGCATCGTCCCCCAATGTTGATTCCTTCCATATAGTAACTCAATAGCCATTCCTATTAATATTTACATTTTTCTTACTTAATTTATTTTACTTTAGATTTTATTTGTCACTCACTGGCATCTTGCCATCTTGACACATGATAGTTGTTACATTATGCTACAAATAAAAGCAAAATAACTGCAACCCAAGGCAGTCAAGCCAAGGATGGAGTTATACCTCTCCACAGCACAAAGCCTGGGCTGATTTGCCGAGACTACGTGTGGCCCATGCGGCATGATCCCTCTCTCAGCCTGCCTAGTTTACTCCAGAGGAAAGATTATATCAATACATCTGGAACAAGACAAGCTGCAGAAGCTGCCGGATCAGCAAATAAATGCTCAAACTGTCCGCCTGTCAGAACTTCCATCCTAGACCAGTTGCTGATCAAGGCTTAAGGCCTGGTCTGCCCTGTCATGATATTTAGTCTTTAGTTTGGATTTTCCCATACCAGGATAAGGCTTGTACCCTCCCAATTGCACTCCCCCGCCTGATTTAACTTATATATTTCTTATATAAAACTTATTTCACTTAAGATGTAACTTATGTATTTCTTTTTTTAACTTTTTTGTTATACCTTAGATGGAACCTATGTATTTTATTTTAACTTATTTTACTTTAGATTTAACTTATGTATTTCTTATTTAACTCTTTTATTTTACTTTAGATTTAACTTGTGTTTTTCTTATTTAACTCTTTTATTTTACTTTAGATTTAACTTGTGTATTTCGTATTTAACTTCTTTTACTTTAGATTTAACTTATGTATTTCTAATTTAACATATTTCACTTTAGATTTACCTTATGTATTTCTTATTTAACATATTTTACTTTAGATTTAACTTATTTATTGCTTATTTAACTTATTTTACTTTAGAATTAACTTATGTATTTATTATGTATTTTTCTTGGAACTTGGGGCTTTTTTTCAGATTTAGCTGAATTGAGGTGTCTGATAATTATGTGATAACACCTTGCACACACCTTAAATAAAACTGGCCACTAAACTAAAGTATCAGCGAGTATTTCAGTCCTAGGGAGGTCTTGGAGAATACTGATTATTCCATTCCACATTGCCTATCTTGTGCCGCTCTCTTTCCATTTATGATTTCATTTATAGATCTGTGCATGTCGGTTTTATACAAAGGTTGTTCTTTGTTTAATCCTTCCTCTTGTCCCCATTATTGTGCCCTCCAGTACCCTCTTTAGAGTTCATATCTTTGAGTGTGACCAAGCTATGAGGATCTTGGCTTTTTGAATACTTTAAGAAGTTTTCTTTGTTCTATTACATTTTTCTGAACTTGACTTGTCAATTTCTCAATCCAGCTGGTTTTGTCATATTTCCAAAATGCAACGTCACGAATGCCTCTATACATATTTTATCAACAAAGTATGTTCAAATATAGGCATTGGGGAAACAAGAATTCCATTAAAATTGTGCGTTGAATGAATTAATAAACACCGTTTTTACAAAAATTAAATTTAAAAATTCATTTTTTCATTAATAATTAATTAATTAGCCATAGTATAAATATAAACACAGAAGCTACAAACAATATGTTGCACAATTTATTGCCTGGCATATTTAGCTGAACTTTGTGGCTTGTGTGTTTAAATTCACTAAGAGAATACATTGTTTGGAATATTACTTACTCATGAGAAAGTAATGAATCAATTCTATGCAAAGATGTGTTGCTAATACTTTCTGTTTGTAGCTGGTTATTTGCTGCACAATTCTGTAGAGTTTGTCTGTCTGTTTTTGCTTCCACAAATGTATTTTCCTTGAGGCTGGGCGCTTCTTCCAGATTTTGCTGACTACAGAGAATTACGTCATCTAGTAATTCTGGGATAACATTTAACACACACCCTGAAGAAAACAGGCCATTTGTGTTTCTAGACAATGGTGAAAACTTGTCAATTTGGCTGTCAGAGCCCAAATCATATTCATCAACAACAGTAGGAAATGGGCCAGTTGGGGTCACATGTTCTGGAACTAGTCTGTTTGCTGATTCTGTAGATATAGTATGTTTCTCTTGAATCTGTTTAACCTCTAGAATATCATTAGTTCTTTTTGTGGATGGGTATCTCCCTGTTTTTATTGCTGAAATAAAATATAAAAAATGTCAGAATTAATATGTGTAATATGATCAAAGCAAGACTCAAAATGGCCTTTTCTGCCATAACAGTTCTGAATCTTATATGGAAAACCAACATCAGTTTTCTTGAACTATAGAAATTACTTGGAATATAATCACTCTTATAGATATGAGAGTTACATTCACACTACAAATACAGTACGAAGTCTCCAAGTTTTTAAAGCTTTAGAAAAAAATTATGCACTTATGCTATGGGGTGCAGTCAGATATGACTGGCCTACCATATAACAGTAGATGGTACTACCTGCTTTCTGTTAGCGACAAATGTTGGACAGCACTCACCAAACCCGATACCCACACTGTATCAATGGCTTTAGGCAGAGGAGCACAATTGGAAGGGTACAAGCCTTATCCTCGTGTGAGGAAGTGCAACTTAAAGACTAAATGTCATGGCAGGACAGCAACTGGTCTAGCATTGAGGCTTCAACAGGTGGACAGTTGGAGCATTGTTTTTCTGATCTGGCAGCTTCTGCAGCTTGTCTTATTCCAGATGTGTTGGTGTTATCTTTCCTCTGAAGTAAATGAGGCAGGCCCAGAGAGGCCGCCCCTGGTGCTTCAAGGCTGGCAGTCTTGCTCATATACACATTGAAAAGCACAGGTGAAATTGCTGACCCTTGAGGAAATCCGGGGACTATGATACATGGCTCAGATGTCCATGTACCCAGCTAGAGAACCACTCTATAAGACTACTAAACAGCTAGAATCCAGTTCACCAACCAAAACAGACTCTCATCTCCATGTGATATGTGAACCAATCAGTAAAGACCTCTATCTTCACACGCCTTGAGGGCATTGGGTACATGGTGCTACTCTGATATCTGTACAGACCTTGATGGGTGATGTGGCTTAAATTTCTTGTTCCATCTTTACTTCCCAGGCATGTCCTGGTACAGATTTTAGCCTGGGCCAGCTCAGAAGCCTAAGTCAATGTCAAATATCCACCTCCATGGGGATATTGTGTGTGCATGCCTGCGCTTGTGTATGTGTTTGTATGTAGACACATAGGCCTTAGTGTGAGTTGGCCTATGTCCTATGGTTAATTGGGAGCTTAAGGGTAGAATAAAAATATATAGTCATAAATGTATATAAAAAATTATGTATGTATATATATACATTTATATAACAATAATATAAAGACATATATGCAGCTTAGATTTGATGTTCTTATTGTTTGTTCATTCAAATAGATAACATTATTTATTAAGTCCACATAATTAGTGGCCAACCTTCCTTAGCCATCCCTACAGCCAGACACCTGTTGTAGCGACACAGCTGACACAGTTTGCTCCGCCCAGGCTCAATGGTACAGTGAACAGATTTGTCACACTTGTACTGTGTCCAGATTTTCAGACTTCGATGAAAGAAACCCTGAAAGATTAACACCTGAAAACTAAATCACTTTAGTAAATATACTAAATTCAGTTCTATATTCAGAATGTATAATTATGTAATCATGTAATTTACAACAAATGTTATGTGTTCAACTAAACAAATAAATGTTAGTTGCATGTCCTGTACAGGACATTACATTCAACCACAGCATTTTTGTTTTGGCTATTTGTGATGATTTACCAGGCAACTTTTTATGGTTAGTAGTTTGCCATTGCTTTCTGGCAGACTGACACCTCATACCATCGACATCAACGCAAAACAGTCTGCTTCCAAATCGCTGATTTCCAACCCTCGACTCAGTACATCGAGGAGTAGTGAAACACCCATAAGCCACAGCTATGGCATGTGTTGATTGGGTCAGTTATAGTTTGAACATTACAAACTGGATTATATAATACACAGGGGCAGGTAACCCCATGATCAATGGCACATAAGTCAGGACAGAACATAACAGGGTTATGTACCTCTTAAACAAAACCAACAAGTCCACACTCGCACACACACTCACCCACTCCCCACACATACACACAGATTAATAACACTCACACTTTCAGCAGGCCACCCCTTAAAAAGATCCTGAGCCATATGGGGGGAAACCTGGTGCAATGAAATCAATCCTCTGGCCTTAAAACCCACAACAAATTAATCAAACATGCAAGTTACTTATACGCACAATACGATACTTAATACCCACCAGTTAATTATACCTACAATAAGATACTTAATACCCACCAGTTAATTATACCTACAATAAGATACTTAATACCCACCAGTTAATAATACCCACTATAAGTACTTTATACCCACCAGTTCATTATACCCACTATAGTATACTTTATACCGACAGTTAATTATACCCACTATAAGTACTTTATTGATTGATTGATTGATTGATTGATAAGTACTTTATATCCACCAATTAATTATACCCACAATAAGATACTTTACACCCAACAGTTAATTATACCAACCATTAGATACTTAATACCCACCAGTGAATTAAACACACAAGTTAATTATACACACACAAAAATAATTATGCATACAATAAGCTACTTTATACCCCCAGTTAACTATACCCACAATAGGATACTTTATACAAACCAGTTAATTAAACCTACAATAAGATACTTTATACCCACTAGTTAATTATGCACACAATAAGTTAATTATACATATAAGAAGATAATTATACACACAATAAGTTAATCATACACATAACAAGATGATTATACACATAACAAGATAATTATACATACAATAAGGTAATTATACACAAAACAAGATAATTATACACATAACAAGATAATTATACATACAATAAGGTAATTATACACATAACAATATAATTATACACACAATAAGTTAATTATACATATAACAAGATAATAATACAAGCAATAGGATTACTATACACACAATAAGATAATTATGCCCACAACAAGTTAATGATACACACAGGATATTTATTCATACCAGTCGATTAACACAAGTTAATTATACTCATAACAAGTTAATCACATACATGATACATTAAACATACACGGCAATTCTGGCTGACAACAAAACAGAACTAACATGCTCTTGACGTACTCACCTTGCATGCTTCACAGGTGTTGACCCCATAGTGTAATCCCGCACCTGGCTCCCCACAGACACGACATGGTGGAAGGCTGGCCATCACACCTGGATCAACCTGCTTGCGCTTACGTCCCATTCTGGACTGGCTTGATTTATATATAAAGTACCGGTTACATTGGATCAATATTCTTAAACAATTTTCTGAGGAACATGCAAAGAATACCATGGATAGACAGAAAAACAGATGAGCAAGTCCTAAAGAAGCAGATGAAAACCGTAAACTGATTAGAGAAATTAGAAGTGGACAGTCGAGATTTTTTGGGAACGTTATGTGAAGAAATAAACTAGAAAACTTTGTGACAACTGGCGAGATTGAGGGGGAAAGAACAAGGGGACGTCAGAGAGATAAATATGTGGATGCCTTGGCCGCATGGCATGGTCGGGACAAGAACACTGAGCTGATCCACGACTCTGGTGATTGTGTGAGATGGCGAATCATGGAAGAGAAAGCTTATTGGCATGGCATAAGATGATAGACGCATTCTAACTTTGAACACTCATCTATAGGAGACCTTAATTGTAACTTTCGCAATCTCTTTCTTGCTCTTTCTCTCTCACACTCTCTCTTTCTCTCTCTATTAGTCTCTCCCTTCTTTTCTCATATTTGTTTTCTCTTCCTCTATCGCTCCCTCTCTATTCTTGGCCCTCTATTATTTGCCATATATATTAACGATCTACCTTTGTATCTTTCGTCGTCCTGCGATTTATTTGCAGACGACTGTACAGTGTACACAAACGCTGAAAGCAATATTTTACTGGAGTCGTCTTTACAACAAGAATTAAATAATGTAGTTAGGTGGAGCTATTCAAACCGTATGCAAATTAACATCACTAAAACAAAAGCAATGTTATTAACAACCAGACAAAGACTTCAAACTCTAAGCTCACACACATCACTTCAACTTCACATCGATAACATGCCAGTAGAAAGTGTAATTGAGCACAAAATATTAGGCCTAATCATTGATAGAAACCTAACCTTTAATTCCCACGTTCAAGCGCTCATTAAACAAACAGCGAAAAAAGTCTACCAACTCGCCAAGATTAAAAACTTCCTTGATGAGGACACAAGGAAACTATTCTATACTTCTCATTTACAGACACACTTTGACTACTGGTCTAAAATCTGGGACGGTTGTTCTAATTCAAACACCAAGCGACTTTACTCACTCCAGAAACGGGCCATGAGTCTAATTTATAGCAAACATTTATCTGACAATCCTAGCCTGTATAAACGCCTTCAGTTACTACCACTCCGCAAACGCCTGCTTTTCAATAAAGCTAAACTAATTCACAAAATCCTGCATCGGAATGCGCCAAATTACCTTTGGCCATTGTTTAAATATAATGCTAGACACAGTAAACGTTTAAATATATTACATATTCAGAAGCCTATGATTGACTTATACAGTAACTAACTAACTAACTAAGCTTGACGTACTCCGCAGCTCAGCTGTGGAACAATCTTCCACAAGAAATCAAAGACATCACCAATCCCTATTCATATAATCGCAAATTATTCGAACACTATCTCAGTACGGATTACCTTCCCCCTTAATAATAGAGATAATAATAATAATAACAAAACCCTAGTATAACAACCAGTTCCCTTTTGGCAGGCCAGTATATTCCACATGGCTAATAACAAGTGTCAGATCATTATCTAATATTACTGAGTCGTGTAGTTTTGATGTTCGCATTTTGCCCATGCCTTTATAATGCATACCTTTTATATTGTTGATGTTCTCTGTTAGCCTTGAATGATGTGTGAATGAAATAATGTATGAAAGAGAGTGATAGAAGGGCAGAATGTTAGACGGGCCTGCGTGCCCAATTCTTAACCCTTTGAAAATAAAGTTTGTTCGTTCGTTCGTTCTCTCATTCCATCCCACTCTCATCGTCTCTCTCTCTCTTCCTTTCTCATACTCGTTTTCTCTGTCTTAGTACTTCTCACTCTCTCAAACTCTCTCCTTCTCTCATTTTTTTCTTTTTCTCTTTGTCGCTCCTTCTCTATTTCTTTCACTCTCTGTTTCACACATACACACTCTCTCTCTCTCTCTCTCTCTTTCTCCCTTTCTCTCTCTCTGTCTTTGTATCTGCTTCTCTATTTTTCTTTAGCTCATTCTCTCTTTCTTTCTCTGCCACTCTCTCTTTTTTCTTTATGACTCTCTCTCTCTCTCTCTCTCTCTCTGTTTATCTCTCTCGCTCTCTCACTTACTCTCTCACTCTCACTCACAAGTTTCTCTCACTCTCCCTTTCTTGCTTGCTCTCTTTCTCTTTTTCACTCTCTCTCTTACTTTCTTACTCTCTCTCTCTCTCTCTCTCTCTGTGTGTTTCTCAATTTCTCTCTCTCTCCTCTGTCTTCGGCATGCATGTCTACTTTGTGACCCTTTTAAAATAAAGTGTGTTCATTCATTTATCTCTCATTCACTCACTCTCTCTCTTTCTCTATAACCTAGACATCTATTACTTAAGACTTGTCTGCAACAATATTCCCACTGAGTCTTAAAGTGAAGGCTGCTGACACTGACGCACTAGGACCTGAAGGGGAATCGTGATTACCCCGTCCTATCCCCAGCCTGTCTGTGTGTCCTGGGCCTATGTCCTGGGCCTGTGTCCTGGGCCTGTGTCCTGGGTCTGTGCTGAATCACGACTTGGTCACATCCTAATATGACTCTGCATACGTGAGTTCCACTATTGGTCATGTACACCATAAAGAAGGGGGAGGGATAGGGAGAAGAGAATACGAGTCGGGAGAAAGGAAGAGGAGTCAGGAGAAGAGAAGAAGGAGTAAGGAGAAGAGAAAGTGGTGTGGGGAAGAGGAGGAGAAGGGGGCGGCGGAGGACAACGAGGAGGACAAGGAGCAGCAGCAGCAGAAGAAGAAGCAGAAGAGACAAAGAAGTTACTGTACTTGTGTATAAATTTCTTTCGAAGGATCCTAGTCTCAACGTCCATTCTTATTTCTACATGCTGTGACTTCTACAGGATAATTTTAATATTGACACAAAGAGGAGGAGGTGGACGAGGAGGAGGAAGAGGTGGAGAAGAAGAAGTAGTACTGTACTTTTGCGTTCATTTCTTTGGAAGGATCCTAGTCTCAACGTGATGATGTACTTCTACAGCATAATACTACTGGCACAAAGCTTTCCTTCCTTACAATATTGTATGTATTGAACCTGAATCTGTTACGGTAAGGTTTCCTCTTGTTTCATCCATGTTTATGAGGGAGACAAACTTCCTATTTCAACATCGCGCAAGATTCGCCTAAGATCAGTGATCATTGCCTATGTCAGGATGACACACCTGGAACAAGACGAAATCCCCTTGTCAAAACATTATAACAATCTGTCAGAAATTGTCTTGACCTAGTTACCTGGTCCATTACATATTCATATAGGCACAATTTG
This sequence comes from Cepaea hortensis, assembly GCA_963921405.1. Taxonomy (NCBI): domain Eukaryota; kingdom Metazoa; phylum Mollusca; class Gastropoda; order Stylommatophora; family Helicidae; genus Cepaea; species Cepaea hortensis. The sequence goes on from OY992879.1 coordinate 77,877,209, forward strand.
TCAATAATGCGGGTAGTCGGTCATGTTACGGTTTGTAAATTAAGATCTATCTACAATACGATTAATAAACATACATACATATCAACCTGTAAGTTTCTCCTTCTTGTGTTAATCTTTAAACTGCCATTAATTCGCTCATAAATCCACATGAAATTGAAGAAAATGACACACGCATTCTAAAGTCCAGTCAGTACCAGAGGCAACAACGTGTTGCAGTGTGTGAACGGTCACGTGGTGCTAGTCTCCAGTTAGTGGGACATTAGTACGTCAAAGGTCACAATGTAGCCGACTGCAATGTCCGCGACATGTGCTAAGTAATGTTGATATTGTGTAGATCAAGTCGTGACTTTGAGATTTAGACAGACTTGTTACTCGTCCTCCGCCTCAAAATTCATCGGGTTAGTTCTTAGTAAGGGGATTCAAGGAGCACTCAGTGAGGAAAAGTCGCAGTCGCTGGATAGGATGATAGAACACACAAGAAAACCTGCAGCAAATATAAGAAACTCTCTTCTCTGGAACCCATACGGCAAACGAAATAGACTGAAACCCCAAAACACACGGTGAAGACTGAAGACAATTACAGTTAGCTGCATATCCTTAACATGACATCTCAGTCAACACCAGCATATTGTACTGTGATTTCTTGGCAAGAATACGTTAAGTAGTTTGCCATTGATTTCTGAACGAGCGGCACTCATACCATTGTATCAAAACCAGCAAAAGGCGTCCTGCTTTCAAATCGCTCACAGCTGTGTTTCGAACTCGGTATGTGGGATTTGAAAATTTTGTTCGCTAGCCCTTCGCCCCAGACACCAACAACAGACAGATTAATCATACTGGATGGAAGATGCGTGATATAACGGAGGATGGGAGGACATGAGGAATCTGCGGGAGATAACGGAGGATGGAAGGACATGAGGAATCTGCGGGAGGTAGCGGAGGATGGGAGGACATGGAGGGAGCTACGGGAGGTAGCGGAGGATGGGATGACATGGGGAATATGCATGAGATAGAGGAGGATGGGAAGACATGAAGAATCTGCGGGAAATAACGGAGGATGGGAGGACATGAGGAATCTGCGGGAGGTAGCGGAGGATGGGAGGACATGGAGGGAGCTACGGGAGGTAGCGGAGGATGGGAGGACATGGAAGGGACTGCGGGAGGTAGCGGAGGATGTGAGGACATGAGGAATATGCGGTAGATAGAGGAGGATGGGAGGACATGGAGGGAGCTGCAGGAGGTAGCGGAGGATGGGAGGACATGCAAGGAGCTGCAGTAGGTAACGAAGCATGGGAGGACATGGAAGGGACTGTGGGAGATAGCGAAGGGTGGGAGGACATGGAAGGGACTGCGGGAGATAGCGAAGAATGGGAGGACATGCAAGGAGCTGCAGTAGATAGCGAAGGATGGGAGGACATGGAAGGGACTGCAGGAGATAGCTAAGGATGGGAGGACATGGAAGGAGATGCGGGAGATAGCGAAAGCTGGAACGGCGTGCTTTGGTTGAAGACCTATGCCCCTATTGGGGATAAAAGGCAGATGAAGCAGAACATACAGTAACCTCAAATGAAACTACCATGAGGAAGACCGACGACAACCCACCACAGACAAGAGCCAAGTCTATTGAAAAGAAAAAGAAGGAGACAAACACCAGAGTCGGAAACACCGACACACAGACGATCAGATGGGTGATCAAGCGTATCCAAGTAGAGCTGACAGATGACCAAATACTGAAGCAGCTACAACAGGAACATCTTCATATCCGAATCTTGAAGGCGGAGCGGAATCTGACGTCCTCCAATATTCCTACTGCTCTAGTGGTGGTAACAACAAAGGGGAGTGAGATACCGATTCAAGTATCGATCAACAAAAAAGTACAACAGCCTGAAAGATTCATTCCGAGAATCACACAATGCTCAAGGTGCAAGAGGGCCGGCCATAGCAGAACAACATGACGCAGCAAGACAAATCTGCCGCTACTGCGCCGAACACTTTGCATTCAAGGAATGTCCGCTGGCAAAACAAGACAGGAACTTCCAAAAGCCCAATGACAAGAGAAAGTTCGCCAACTGCCTTGGCAAGCAAGAGGCAAGATACTTGGGCTGTCCGTACCTCCAAAGACAAAGAGATGTCTTAAAGATCGCCATTACCACAAAGACACCATACAAGAAAGCAATGGGGAGGTGCGAGACAGCCAAGTGCATCTCACAAACAAAAAGATCTCAACTGCAAGGCCAGATAGGCGAGCGAAAGAAACAAGTAAAGCTACTGCAGACACCGACACAAACGAGCAACAACGAAAAACTGCTGGCTGACATAAAGGAACTCCAGCAAAGCATCAAGCAAGAGGTGAACCGCATGGCACTGATAAAAGAGGAGAAAGAAGAAATCATGCAAACCATCAAATCAGAGAGAAAGAACTGCTAAAAGCTGAAAGGGAACTAATCCAAAACAAACCAGCAGAATCCATGCAAAAGACCACAGATAAGTCGCAAGATGAAACAAAACCACAGACCAATCAGAAACCGCAAGCTAAGGCCAACAGCCCATCAACTATGTCCAAGAAATTCAAGGGGAAACCAATATCCCACCATACCTCTGAAGAAAGCCCAGCGTTGTACTCCCCACCATTGACCATTGAGGAATACATCGAACGTGACATAGAACGCGACAGACAAAAGCAGCTCAAATTTAACTCGAAAGACAAAAAAGGCGCAAGGAAGAAAATGAAGCCATAGAAACGCTTCTACAGACAACACACAAACAAGGAGGTAAAAAGACCAAATAAAAAGTCCTTATACGGACTGCATCCAGTCAAGCAAAACGCACAAGGAGCCAACACTGACAAAAGAAACCGCCAGATGATACGGACACAAAGGAGAAACAGCCGGCCAATTCCCGAATTCACGTCACAGGCATAAATGCTTCAAAATCGATAAGCCAGCTAACACAGCGCAGAAAACTAAACAAACTCATTCCGCACCATGAACCACCATACATATAACTAATGCCAGAGAGGCTAGTTGAAAGTTGGTGGAAAGTTGTTTTTTTTTTTTTTCCAAAATGGACTCAGACTCGGGCTGAACCCGAAGCATATCCCAAGTTATGACGAATGTATTGTACAAATGACGTCGTGACTGAGAGGTTTCCGGCGATGGCTTATTTTGCCATTTGGCTCAAATATTGCCAGGTTAGTTCCCTTTAAGGGGTTAGCCTCGCTCTTAAACTATATGGCCAAGTATATGGATTATACGGCCACATATATGGATTATATATATAGCCAAGTATATGGATATAGTCGGTCTCCGTGGCGAAGTGGTTTCGGACGTGGTTCGTAATCCCGTATACTCGCATTCGAAACACATCTGTGCGCGATTTGGCAGCAGACCGCGTTGCGTTGGTATCGGTGCCGGTCGTTCAGAAAGCAATGGCAAACTACTGAACGTAAACTTGCCAAGAGATCACAACGGCAGAAATGCTGTTGTTGACTGCGATGTCCTATGAAGAATATGAAAAACAAAAATATAGTTTATATGGTCTAGTATATGTCTGAATATAAATGTTATAAATGTTCTAAGAATATCTTAGATAAAGAAAAGAACAAATGCAGCCATACTTCAAGAGATGAATATTGAAGAATGTTGACTATTGAAGACGATAAAACAAAGAAAATTGACATATTTTGGTCACTTGAAATGTCACAAAAGTTTGGAGAGACCAATAATCGAGGTGTATATGCCTGGGAAGAGAGGAAGAGGAAGACCAAAGAGAAAATGGGTGCAGGATGTGGCGGATAATCTCCTGATGGGTGTATCGGACGCGGGACAGCTTGCTTATGATCGGGAAGTTTTCCAGAAGGTTGTTATAGGAACGAGGTTCTGTAAAGGACATGCTACTGAATGAATGAATGAATGAATGAATGAATGAATGAATTAATGAATGAATGAATGAATGAATGAATGAATTAATTAATTAATGCGACGTCCTGCAAGAGATGTGCAACTAACTTTTTATTTTATTTTTTTATTTGACCTGTAGAACAAGCAGGAAAAAATTTCTTTACAGAGTCTATGTAAGTAACCTACTATAATTTTTTTTTCTCGCATATCCTATTTACAGGACATCGCTGTCAACACCAGCATTTTACCGCTGTTGTTGATGTCTTGGCAAGATTACGCTCAGTAGTTTGCCATTGCTTTCTGAGCGACCGGCTCACATACCCCCGTAAGTACTACTATAATTAACAGGATAAAATATTGAATGTTATATCCACCGAATGGCGAGATGGCTAGCTGAAATTTTAAAGCCAGTACGACAGTCCTTCAACCCAAAAATACTCAGAGATACATTCGAACTGGTGGAATTATTGGATACTATGGACATAAATAATAAACACATGGCATTCATGTATATAGCCTCCCTATTCACCAACGTTCCATTAGATGAGACATTGAAAATAAAAAGAGAACGCATTAGAGACAAACAACTACAACTAGGCATACCAACATCATTTCTGGAGAGGCAATTATTACTATGTACCGCCAACATACAATTGAATTTTCTAAAATAGTCATACCGCCAAATTGACAGGGCAGTCCTCTTGGTCCTACTCTAGTGGACATCTTCATGGCATATTTAGAAGAAAAGTGATCCTCAGACATTAACAACTTGGCCTTCTACTGTCGTTATGTGGACGATATATTAATTATCACCACAGACGAGCTGCAAGTAACATCGTTCCAGGCCATAATGAACATGACGCATAAAAACATCTCTCTATCTATGAAACACGAACACAACGAAGCGTTGCCGTTTCTAGAAATTCTAATGAGACGTAGAGCAGACTGCACAATTCAAAGATCAGCGTACCGCAAAGAAACATGGACTGGCCAATACTTGGCTACATCCACTATGGCTGCCAACTCAGCAAGGACTTTGTTGTGGAGCCATGTGAATGGCATAGGGCTATTTTGCATGCTGATAGTACGTGCTACGCAGTCTGAACCTTATTACAGAGGGGACAGGACGGGTCAGTGGCTTTACCCCACTTGACCAAGTTGGCAGCTGATGGCAGGATATCGTAGAGGAATCGAACGACGAAACTTAAGCGCAGTGGTGCCAAACGCCATATCTCATTCCAGGTTAGGAACCTCTACACCAGTGGTTCTCAACCGGTGGGGAATTCTCCCCCGGGGAGGGGGGAGGGAGAGGGGAATTTTAGGGTTTCGAAGGGGGGAATTAAAGTTATTTCAAGATTGCATTAATACAAGAACTGATTACTTAATATTGTTGTTTTTTTTCCTCCGTACTTTACAGTTCTGTACTTCTCGCCCTTCTGAACTTCGTTTTATAACGTAAGTAGACCCGCAAATCACGTCTAGACTTGTTCCTGTATGTGTGATTAAAATTAGTTTCCATTTTTAAGTATACTGTGTAAGGGGGGAGGGGGGAATTTATAGGGAGAAAATACGAAAGGGGAGGAATGACGTTCTGAACATATGGTTAGGGGGGGGGGCATGGGCCAAAAAAGGCTAGAACCACTGCTCTACACTATCCCTTCCCATGACATCCACTGGCCCTACTGGGCAGCCATTTGTACTCTCTCTTCGTCTTCTCATGTCCGTCGGGGTTGCATCATACACACGACCGAGACTCTTTGTCGGTTCATCTACTACAGTGGGAATTACCTGCCCGGAAACCATGAACATCCTTTCCGCCATTTTACTCTTCACGATCGATAGGCTTCTTGATTTCTTGGAGTTGAAGCTTATCATGCACCAGCGAATCAGTTCATCTAATCTGCGGAGGATGCTTCGGGCATCACTCTCCTTCGGTGTCAGGATTGTCGTATCGTCCATGAAGGCCTTCAGTGGCGGAGTGTTTCGTTCCTCGCTGAGTTTCGGACAGTGTGCTTAGCCGGATGCCGCATCCAGTATCACCTGTATGGCCATGACGAATAGAATCGGCGAAATCGTACATCCCGTGGCAATACCCACCTGCAGGTCGATCCATCTGGTCGTGAACGTCTCGGTCGAGAAACGGAGAGAGAAGTCCGAGAAGTACTGCATGAGCATTGCTCCAATCTCCTCAGGCACGTTTTGAGGGCATGCCACAACATCTGGTGGGGCACTGACCAGTACACATTCGCCAGATCCAACCATTTCACGTGGAGTTCTTCCTTCGTCATCTTCGCTCTCTGGGTGGCTTCCAATATCATGGTGCCGTGTTCTAGACATCCTGAGACACTAGGGATAGCTCCTTTTTGAACCGACGTGTCGACGTACTTGTTCTTTATCAAGTACGTCGTGATTCGGCTGGCCATGACAGAGAAGAATATTTTCCCATAGACGTTCAGGTGAGAGATGGGCCTGAACTGGGCCATGCCCGACGAGTTATTTTCATTGGGAATGTAGATTCCGTTGGCTTTCTCCCACTCCGTGCTGATGTGATTGTTTATCCACGTGGATCTCGGTATTCGTTGGAGTTTCTTAAGGACATTCCGGCACCCTTTTTATACTGTGTAAGGCACACAGTTGGGCCCCGGTGCAGACTTACCTCGTCCTTTCTTAACCACCGCCATAACCTCGCTCCACAACAGAAGCTTGACGTTGAAACCCACCGTTGGTTTCTTCGGCCACTTGCCCCCCCCCCCCCCCCCCCCCAGTCTCTCCGAGTGGGATGTCTCGCTGGGCATCTGAGTACGTCTTCACGAAATGGTCTTCAAGCTCCTCTTTGCTGACGTTGAGGCTGTCGGATCGTGGCTGTTCGAGCAAGTCCCTCGCAAACTTGCATGTTCCTGGAAGAATTTCTCACGTGCCTTCTGGGTTTTCTGCCTGTTCCTGCAGAATCTTTCCGGTCGATAGAGGGTATTGTGCCTTGCTTTCAAATTTTGCCACATCTGGCGCAAGCCCTCCTTCTCATGTTCGGGTGCGGCTTCATACCGTTTTCGAGCGGTTTTCCTCGGCACTCTTGCCTCTTCTTGCTGCTTCTACCACCTGGTCTTCTGTGGACTAGCTGCCTCCTTTCTCTCGCTGCTACCAAATTGACGCAGTGAGTTCAATCTCTCCGAACCGTTGCACTTTCTCCTCTAGTGACGAGTGTTTTAACTCATCCTCTAAAACAAGGGACAGCGTCTCATCTAATCGCGCCCATTCTGCCTTTTCGGTGGCAGGGGAGAGGAGTGGGGGGGGGGGGGGAGACTTAATCTTCACTCTTAGACTCTCGGAAGTATTCTCGGGTGCGTCACAGGGGACGTCGACTTCAATCTTCTCAGCTTTGTGGGTTTTCTCTCTAGCTGAGATCTTCTAGCGTCTTATATATATCAGTTTAAAAGGAGCGCTGACTATTCTCCTGTGACGTACTCTTGCACTTCTTTCGTACAGCGTAAATTCTCATACCCCGGTAAAAGGCGACGCTTTTACCACAAACGCTTGCCCATCCCGTTCTTTCGGCTGAAGTCATGATCAGTTGGACTGTCTGGGTCGTCAACGTGTGGTCAATGGTGGATCCTTCATGCCCCGCTCCTCCCTCCCCCCCCCCCCCCCCCCCATTGCGCTCCCTTTCGGAGGATCCAAAGGGCATCTATCTGTTCTTTCATTACATGCGACAAGGACATTATACAGCATGGGGATTTCAACCCAGTCTGCTGTTGACTCCACCGTTTCACCGGTGCAGTCAATTCCACCACTGCACTACAGCAGTGCCAGTCTTTCCAGGGCGTCACTCTGTCTTTCCAGATGGTCAATCCGTCTCTCCGGATTGTCTGATGGACTGGCCATAAATCAGTGATAACTCCGCCGCGGAGCAAATATGGCATGGGGCTTCTGATCGTCAGAAGTGGTGCCCCTTCCCCGAATGTTTCGACCCTTTCACCTCTTAACATTCTCTAGGGGCGGGCCCGTCCGGGTCATGACTCCGGGCGTCTTTCCCATGCCGCGTGAGACGTTCGGTCGTTTGCGTTGTTCTTGTGTTGTTCCATGCTTGTCCCATACCTGCGAACATGTCTGCTCTCAAGCCACCCCTCCATCAGGGAGGAGAGCCTGTGAAACCAGTGCTTGTTGCCCTCACACCATCCTAGCACCTGTGGTCGTGGGGAGCCGGCTTCTTCCCTCGCCACTGCCTCTGTCGCCTCCGTTTGTCTTCGTTGCCATGTTCCTTCTTCGTGACCCGTTCACGACGCCACACTCTGGGAAGCAGGCTCTTCCTTTAGGTTCTACAACCCCTCTATCAAGACGATTACCGCCCTGGTATCGAGGTTGGACTTCGGCTGACATTTGAATTATTTGGTGACTTGTCCCACCGAACTGTCCCGTACTCAAATGCACCACCCTCGCTCAGATGGAAGGCTATAGATTCGACACGAGTCAGTTAGTATGATCAGGAAGATTGAGATGGTTTGCATCCGAAGACAGTGATTGGTGTCTCTGGGGAGGTCATGGCTAGCAAAGATTAGTTTAATTTTCGTGCCAGAGCATGCGGGTGTACAAGGCAATGAGCAGGATGACAGGCCTGCAAGTAAGGCTACGGTGGAGGACGGATGAGCTAGATATACTGAATGCTCTACGAGAAGTAAGACTTTTGCGAGAACCAAGTGATGACTGTTAATCTACAACCTTGGTAAGACTGCGAGAACAGCAAGTTAAAAGAGATTCAAATGACTTTAAGAACACCTGGGAATCTGCTTCCTTGTCCAGAGTAAGGGAGATGGGAGTGAAGCGGGGAGCCGCCAGGCATGAACATTTTCTCAAGGGCACAAGACCTTTAGTTAACCAACCCAGTTCTTAACTAAAAACACACATAAATTAGTAAAGGATCTGTTTACAAGCCACAAGGAACTCTGGCCATATGGTGACTAATGTGTGTATGGACCAATAGACACTTCGTGGGTGCTGTGGTCAGTATCATTGCCGCCGCTCTCCCTTCCCGAGACATTTCCTGGTACTCAATTAGGCCGGGTCGAACTAGGAGCCCAGGTTAATTTTTAAAATCTGCCTCAGTGTGGATTCAAACCCAATACCGCCGAGTTGGTAAGCGAGCGTTTATCTCCTCAAGTTAGAATCCATCGAAGGTAACTGACTTTTTCTACCCGTAAGTAGTTTTAATTTGGTTATATATCCTCTGGTTCAAGACCTCTCTGTGATACACCGCAAGGTACTATATTGGCAGTAAATGACAGTGACAGTTTTATGACAGTGTTGTTGTTTCTTCATCAAGAATGATGATGACCATTCATTTCATCCAGTGGGGATGAAGAATGACTTGCTCGATGAATTGGATTAAAGTGAGGAAGAGTTGCGCAATTTGATGACCTCACTCTCTCGCCTGAGTCCATCTGAGTCCAGTGACAAGACAAGTCAAGACGACTGAAGACGAATACAGGTGCAGTGGATGACGAAAGCGCTCTATGTGCCTTGCCGCAGCCCTCGATTATGACAGTAACCCTCTGGAAGACTGCAACTTTAACGCTAAGTCCTTTGAGATCGTCTGAGCCCAGAAACTGGCTGGCAACTGTTGCAGTAAGGTTTCTAAAGACTATCTCCTGACCCGGCTCTACAGTAATGGCTGGCAACTGTTGCAGTGAGGTTTCTTAAGACACTATCTCCTGACCCGGCTGGCTTTACGTTAATGGCTGGCAACTGTTACAGTGAGGTTTCTAAAGACACTATCTGCTGACCCGGCTCTACAGTAATGGCTGGCAACTGTTGCAGTGAGGTTCCTAAAGACACTATCTCCTGACCCGGCTCTACGTTAATGGCTGGCAACTGTTGCAGTGAGGTTCCTAAAGACACTATCTCCTGACCCGGCTCTACGGTAATGGCTGGCAACTGTTGCAGTGAGGTTCTTAAAGACACTATCTCCTGACCCGGCTCTACGGTAATGGCTGGCAACTGTTGCAGTGAGGTTTCTAAAGACACTATCTCCTGTCCCGGCTCTACAGTAATGGCTGGAAACTGTTGCAGTAAGGTTCCTAAAGACACTATCTCCTGTCCCGGCTCTACAGTAATGGCTGGCAACTGTTGCAGTGAGGTTTCTAAAGACTATCTCCTGACCCGGCTCTACAGTAATGGCTGGCAACTGTTGCAGTGAGGTTCCTAAAGACACTATCTCCTGACCCGGCTCTACAGTAATGGCTGGCAACTGTTGCAGTGAGGTTCCTAAAGACACTATCTCCTGACCCGGCTCTACAGTAATGGCTGGCAACTGTTGCAGTGAGGTTCCTAAAGACACTATCTCCTGACCCGGCTCTACGATAATGGCTGGCAACTGTTGCAGTGAGGTTCCTAAAGACACTATCTCCTGACCCGGCTCTACAGTACCAAGTCTATGGGGAATGTGTTGCCGAGTCCACCTGTCCCTCTCCAAGCCAACAAACCAGTCAGGCATGCAGGACGGACACTAGAATTTCACACCTGAGGAGAAGCATATTCGGATGTAACCAGCTCATGATGGCAGCCGCAGTTGCGTAGTGGCTAGACACTCATCTACCGCTTTGATAGTCAGGGGTTCAACCCCCTGGGATGGATTAGAATTTATATAATTGACCTAGCCTACCAGGTTAACCCAGGATAGACCTGGGTATCTGGAATTATATTGGGATGTAAAAGCGGCAGGCGAGATACTGACCTCATCACCCACGAATGCCGGCTGATTGATCAAAAATATGGGTCTATCAACATATGCCCCATGCACCTTCAAGTCTCTAAACGTTTCTTATACAGCTCATGATTCAGCACAGATCATTACTGACCAGCTGGGGTTAGACCTAGGAAGGTAGGTTCCCTCCACAGACTTTAGGTACTGCACTGGCGAACAGACCCAATGTTCTGGGGTCAGCACATTCAGATGTACAGAACAGAAAGTCAACAAATTATTTAAAAAAAACAAAAAATGCTAATTTGTGTGTTCACATGTTATTATCTGTCGTTTTGCATATATGGGTATATTTAGATGTTTCAGTATGGGTGATAGATGATATATAAGTGCACTTGCTTTTTGACATCTGATTTCAATTTATCAGTATCTTCTGCCATCTTCTGTGATCACACTTCCAAGAAATTTGAATTCTTTAACTTATTTCATAGATGTGTTATTTATCAGTATATTCAGTGGACCAGGAGATCTGTTAACATGGATTACTTCAGTTTGGGTTGTATTTATATTCATACTGTATTTGCTGTATGTTGAACTCCTGGATGGTAATGCACTCAAATTACCTCCTCTTTCCAAGGCAGCTGTTGCGAGTTACAGCTCTTGTTTTCTTTCTAGCATACATTGATACCAAAACACCCAAAATAAACATGAATTAGGAACAGGATTTGTCATCAAAAAAGAGTTATGGGGGAACGTTTTAAACTTTAAAGCTGTTAATGACAGGATTAGTAAATTACGAATAAAAGGTAAATGGAAAAATATAACGATGATTAATGTACATGCACCTACTGAAGAGAAAGAAGATGATATTAAAGAAGACTTTTATAATGATCTGGAAGATGTCATGGAAGAAACCCCCAAACAGGACATCCTGATTGTGCTGGGAGACTTCAATGCAAAAATAGGTAGAGAGCAAACTAATAAAAAAGTGGCCGGTATGGAAAGCCTACATACAACTTCAAATGATAATGGATGGAGAGTCATCAACCTGGCAGAAGCCAAAGGACTGCATATTAGCAGTACCAGACTACAAAGAAAGGATATACACAAACAAACTTGGAAATCATGTGACATGGGAACCTATAATCAAATAGATCACATTTTAATTAACAACAGAAATGCATCAAACATACAGCAAGTTAGAAGTTATAGAGGAGCTGAGTGCCACAATGACCACTTCCTCGTTGGAGCAAAATTTAAAATAAAACTTAAGAGAGCTTTCTATACTAAATTACAAAGATTACACCCAACATATAACAGAGAAAAACTACAAGAAATTACAGTCAAAGAGAAATTTACAGATGAAATAAAATGTAAACTTGAAACTCTGCAAAACCTTTTGGAGGAAAGCGTTGACCAAACTTGGTTGAACATCAAGAATACAATTCAATCTACCGCAGAAGAATGTCTCGGTGTGTTAACCACGCATATAAAGAACAGATGGTTCAATCAAAAATGTGAAGAAGCAGTCATTAGGAAAAAGAATGCCAGACATTTATGGTTAAATGACATCAACAACATCCAAAAGGAAGAGCATTATAGAAATGAATGTAGAGAGGCTACAAAAATAGTCCGACAGCAGAAGCGAGAATATATGAGTAATATAATCAAAGATATGGAAACTAATCACCAGAAAAATGAATCCAGAAAATTTTTTAAAGTACTGAAGTCAATGAAACGAGGGCACCAACAAAACACATATGGTTTAAAAGACAAAAATGGGAATATGATAAATACCAATGAGGAAATGTGCAACACATGGAAGGAATATTTTGTTGAATTACTAAATTGTGAAGCTCCAAGTAACATTTTCCCACAGGAAGAGGTTCTAACATACGAACCACAAATTGAAGAACTTACATTTGAAGAAATCCTATATGTAATCACAATTGACTTAAAAACAATAAGGCAACTGGGACTGATGGAATTGCTGCTGAATTTATAAAGGCAGGTGGCCATGCATTACATCTAAAGATATACGAACTAATAATAAAAATCTGGAGGACAGAAGAATTACCCCATGACTGGAAAGAGTCATTATTGATACCTATCTTTAAGAAAGGAGACAAGTTCCAATGTGGAAATTATAGAGGAATATCACTACTGTCCACAAGCTATAAGATACTATCCGCAGTATTACTAAATAGACTAAAACCATATCCAGAAGACATATTAGGTGACCACCAGGCGGGTTTTAGACAAAACAGATCAACAATAGATCAGATATTTATCTTACGACAAATAGCCGAGAAAAATTGGGAATATAAAAGAGATCTCCATAACATTTTTGTGGATTTTAAAAAGGCTTATGATATTGTCCATAGGAATAGTCTATGGAATGCTATGCAGGAATTTGGAATATCATGGAAGTTAATCAACATGACCAGACTATGCATGGAAGATACTTATAATATAGTAACATATAAAGGCAGGATATCAGACCCTTTCTAAATAACATCTGGCTTGAAACAGGGTGATGCACTATCGCCGCTACTCTTCAATCTGGCTCTAGAGAAAGTTGTAAGGAAGGTGAAGGAGGCATGTGATATTGGAGGAACATCCAAGCTGCTTGGTTATGCAGATGATATAGATATTATAGGGCGAAGTGAACAAAAGACATTGGAAATATTGACTCACTTAAAGGAAAAAGCCCAACAGATGGGGCTGGTTATCAACAAAGATAAGACAGAATATATGGTAATTTCAAGAGACGGAATGGCTAAAAACTCTGGCCACATACAAATAGATAATATGACCATTAAAAGAACGGAAACATACAAATACCTTGGTACAATCTTCAACTGCTCCAACATCATAAGGGAAGAAATACAAACTAGAATCAACTCTGGAAATAAGATATACTATGCACTACAACATCTACTAAAATCAAATGCGCTATCTCGTAACACCAAAATCACAATATACAAAACACTGATCAGACCAGTTGTGCTGTATGGCTCTGAAACCTGGAGTACAACGAAAGGAGACGAAGCCTTGTTACAAACCTTTGAGAACAAAATTTTAAGACGCATCTTTGGACCCATTAAGGATACACAAAGTGGAGAGTGGAAAAGAAGAAGTAACAACGACATTTATGATCTGTTTAAGTCCCCGCTAATCACTGGTATCATGAAGGCTAATAGAATACAGTGGCTGGGGCATATAGAAAGAATGGAAGATAATAGGGAAACAAAACTCGCTTACACTCAGGAAATAAATGACCGTAGACCCCGAGGTAGACCAAGAAGGCGGTGGAGAGATAATACATATACAGACCTACAAGCACTTGGAATCAACGACTGGCAATAGAAGGTCCACCAGAGAGACGATTGGAGACGAATTGTATCTGCAGCAAAGAACCTCAATGGCTCGGAACGCTGAAGAAGAAGAATACATTGATACGTATCGACTGATAATCTGCTTTGCATCCGTAGCAATGTTTCCATGCAATACTTTCAAACAGGTAAAATATAGCGCAAAACCAAACATTATTAGTGTCATATTAATATACAATTAATGTATTTTACTGTTAGTCCTCTAAAAGTGCTGGTGAGTTTTGACCATTATAGACCATAACTTTAGGAAGGGAAAATTCCAACTGCACTTCCTTGTGGTAGAGGATAGTAAATACACCACAGTGTGGCTAACTGAGAACTCAGCCCTGGAGACCTAGTGTCCACCGGGATAAGTGGACAACTCTGCAGCTGAACAGAGTAGGGTACTCACATGTTCTGATAGCTGGAAATGGTTGTCAAATATAGAGGTAAAAGACTCCCATGTGGATGTGGAAGGCTATGGGAAACTACCACATTATCTAACCAAGATTTCATGAATAGTCAAATATCGGAGGCAGTGAACAACGTTAATGGCTGTCTTAGGACAACCTCGTCCGGTAGGGACAGTCATGAGCCACATGTGACATCAGACTGTCATCCAGCTACTGAAATTATGCTGGATAGATTAAGATGGTGGCATGGAGGAATATCAGCAGCAGAGTTGATCTGAAACACCAAAGACCAGGATTTGTGGAGAGACATGAACGTTCAATGCCGCTGGCACGGCACTTGATTGATTGATGATACTTTTATACAAGCTTCATAAAGAGTTGGAAAACATCTTTCTTTAGTAAAAATGATTCAGACTGTTATACAAACTGGAGTCTACATGGCAAAGTAGTTATGCTGCATGCCTTGTGCTCCAAAGGTTGTGGGTTTGATTCTGGACTATGTCACTTGGCTCAGGAGTGCAATTTTCTCTGAGACTCCTGGGGGGGGGGGGGATGCAACACTTTCGGCAGGCTGCCCTGGGAAAAACAGACTAAACCATATGGGATCAAACCTGACACTATGAAGTCAATCATCTTGCTATTGAAGCCACAAACAACTCGATAAGCACAGAAGCATACAGAAAATAAATACCATCATCATCATCATCATCAAGTATCTTGCCGGTGGGCTTGGACGATCATGCCTCTCCACAAATTACGATCGCCGACGGCATTGATCAAAACATGTGTTGACTCTGCTGTGCCATGACACAAGACTGTCAAGAATTTTCTCAAATTGTCTTCCTCTATCTCTTTTTCCATAAATATGTCTAGTTGTCATAACATTGTCCAGGTCTTTTCTTCTCATAATGTGACCAAATAATTATCACTGCCTCTTTCTGATGTTTGTGATACGTTGTCCTTGTCACACAGCCTCCCTAACAATGTCCAGACTGCTCATTTTGGCTGTCCAATGAATTTTCAGAGTTCTACTATAGAACCACATCCCCAAGGCTTTTCACCTGTTTACTAGTTCAAAACAATTTTTTGTCTGTAGTTAATTTTAATAAGGAAAACACAAACAATAGATTGCACGATTTATTGCCTCGTATACTTCACTTAATCCAGATAGGTACATACTGCAGAAACAACACAATATAAACTAGAGCAATAAGATAAATCCTTCAAACTGAAATATACAACATACATATTCACCCAGGATTGGCCGTTGGATGTTAAAACTGGTTTTATGTAACATGCAAGAATTCTTTTTCTAACTTCCCAAACCAATATGGCAACATGAATTATCCCATAAAAACACATATATTACTCCAAAAACACTCAGATGTGACCCCACAAACACTCAGATATGACCTCACAAACATTAACATATTACCCCACAAACACTCACATAGTACCCCACAAACACTCAGATATGATCTCACAAACACTCACATATTATCCAGCAAACACTCACATATTACCCCACAAACACTTAGATATGACCCCTCAAACTCTCAGATATGACTCCAAAAACACTCAGATATTACCCCACAAACAGTCAAATATTACCCCACAAACTTTGAGATCTTAATCCAGAAACACTCACATATTACTTGACAAACACTCACTATTACTCCACAAACACTCACATATTACCCCACAAACACTCACATATTACCCCACAAACACTCAGATATGACCCCACAAACACCGAAATATTACCCGAAAAACACATTTTACCTGACTGTGATATACTTTATTTTCACAAACGTAACATGCTGTAATTTCCCGTCGACATTTAAAGCTTGAACACCACAACAGGATTGTTTGTTCCACAATTGTATGATCCAAGATTTAATTTACCCATTGGCAATGCAAAACATGAACCGGAAAAGGCACCGTATAAATAGCAGTGAACAACCGGAACACAGTCTGTTTTTCACCAACCCACACACACACATGAGGCAGGAAGATCAGATGCAGATGCTGGAGTGCGGGCACCCTCCCAAACACATAGTAAAATAAAATATAGTTTGATTACTAAGAGGAGGAAAGCCTCAGCCAACAAAGACATCGCAATCAGACTCTGACACCAGTCGCCAAAGTATGTGAAAGTCATTCTGATAAATAAGGTAAACACCATATTTAATTTATTTTAAATTTTAGATTAGTTGTGAGTCCTTTTCCCAGAAGAAGAGTTGGTAAGTCGACTTGAACACGTGTGGTGAGTTCTTATGAAGTTAATTTAACTGTTAGAGTTTATAGAAACTATTCATTAAGGATAACCATAGTGAGTTTTATTTTCTCCCAAAGTAAACAACTGATGTATTGTAGAAGAATTAGTCCAAGTTGTACATTTATTTCTTAAGCAACCCAATCTACAATGATTCAGAATGGTGAGTTCTTAAGAAATTAATCTAGTAGAAACTAAATAATGTTATACTTAGTTATCATAGTCATAAGATAAACTGTACATTAGGAGAAAACTACATTTATTTCTTAAGCAACCCAATCTACAATGATTCAGAATGGTGAGTTCTTAAGAAATTAATCTAGTAGAAACTAAATAATGTTATACTTAGTTATCATAGTCATAAGATAAACTGTACATTAGGAGAAAACTACAGTGTTTTATTTTCTCCCAGCTAAACAACTTAGTTAATGTATAAACATTAGACACAGGTTGTAAACATATTTCTTAAGTATTCAACTAATTCAGTAATGATTTAGAGTGGTGAGTAACTTAGGATTTAAAACTAGTTTACATGTGCCAGCACTGATAGAAAAATTAGTGTAATGTGTAATTAGTCAGTAGATTTAATTTTTGACATGAGCACATGGGCAAACAAATAAATTTCTGGTATTTCATGAACACATGAGAACCAAATAGATTCTACAGGGATCATAATTTTGTGTGTTGAGTAAAGCACCCATGCGGTGAGTCAACTGTATTTTCAATGTTGTAAACATGTGGAATTAATGTTTGTACCACACAATAATACTTAGTCAACCGGCATGCTAGAGTGGTTAAGATTCATAATGCCTGAAGGTAGACTGAGGAGGTCACATAAATTCATAAGACAATATTGGGACCCCTGTGTATTTTCATTATTGCTACACATGAGGAAGTATCCTTTAAGAATTTCATAATTATGTCTAATGATCACATAAATCTCTGTCATGTGTGATTCATTATTGTAAACAGATGTGAATGTATCATTTGTAAACCACCTCAGTATGAATGATTAATTATCAATCAGTAAATATTATAATTTCTGATGAGGGATGAGATTTAATTGTAATATCATTTTTATTGAACCTGTGAATTTATCAGGGATAAAGCACCTACATATGCATGATTGTCATCCATACAGATATTATTGTGTCTGATGAATGGGTGAGATCTCATTGTGATGTCAATGGTGTTAACATTTAAAGTTATCATTGGGAAATCACATAAGTCTAGCTACTTATCTTACATGCAAGTATAAATGATGATGATGATGGTAATGATAATAATGTAATCATGATGATGATGTAATGATTATAATGAGATTGATGATGATGGTAATGATAATAATGTAATCATGATGATGATGATGGTGTAATGATTATAATGAGGATGATGATGATGGTAATGATAATAATGTAATCATGATGATGATGAGAATGCTTATAATAAGCATGATGATGCGGATATCTGAAGTACAATCTTAGTATAGAGACGGTGAAGAGGGGGGAATATACTCTCCGTAAAACTTTGGACTAAAAAGAGAAGTCACCTGAATACTATACAAGAATGGATACCATAATGTACTTATATTGCTTTTAATCAAATATTCATTGAAATGGAAACTGATTTTTAAAAGCCCTTAATGTATGAGACCCTTTTTCTTGAATAGAAAAAGATGAAGAAGAGAATGGTCAACATAATTGTCAAATTCCAAATCACTCAAGGTATTACTTAAACTATAGACCTGAGGACAGGCATATGTGAAGATGAAACTGCACATCTGCTAGTTAAACCTTGAACACCTGACAGTGGAAGATTGGAGTGAGAGCAAACAACTATGTTGGTGATATCTAATTGAGAACACCAAGACTACCTTTCTTCTATGTTTATTTTCTCTAAGAAGAAGATTCATTTTATTGTTTTCACTTGGTGTGTTCTTAGGCTTTTACATTTCATTTCTAATGTCATATTTAGGATACCATTAGAATTATGTGATGCAAAAATTTCAGGTAGTGGTCATTATCCAGACCTGACTTTGTGAATGCAGCACTTTGTGAAAGTAGTTGTAGCAGCTTCACTGAATACAGTAGCCACGTAACTGAGTGAGGCAGCTGAGATAGTGAGGCAGCTGAGATAGTGAGGCCAAATACTATTCCACAGCAACTTCCTCCCAATTTTCACCACCCTTCCAGGACAGGTATTAAATATCATTTTTCCTAGGTATAGGTGGAAGAAGCACAGTGAGCCAAAAGATTAAATAAAACCGGGGAAAAAAATAAAAGAACTCTTCAGAATATTCTACACTGACTGAATGCTACCGAGATCCAAGAACTGGTTGGGAAACCAACCAGGGTGTACCCAGTTTCTTTCCACAGATTAGGCCAGCAGAAGAAGCCCAATATTTATAATTAAGAACGGATGCAACTCTGAGGACCATGTATGATACAGTGGCACAGCCAGAAGATAGCTAATTAGTTAGAGACGAATATGCCCATAATCTTGTAATTGTACTGTATTGATTGTTGTATGCTATTATATGAGTAAGCTACAAATCCATGTATATGTATATTAAATGCTGAAAATTACGGGTTATTTTCTCTTTTGAGAGTTCTCTTGTCATAGTAAAATTGTTGTAAGCAATTACCCTAGATTAATTATTTAGTTGGTAGAGGAGAAGCAAGGAACCATTCCTAATGACATTTGGGATACTCAGTAAAAATTTCATTTTTTTCATTTTTATTCCTTGGTTCTCCAAAACTCTATTTAATGGTCTCAAATCATTGAGCCAGTAATAGCTAAATTAATTTTAACGGGCAGGATCACATTGAGAAAGAGGAACTCTGGATCCTTTATCTCTTTTGGAGTTGAGCCATCAACTATTTATCCGACACTGAGAAACACTCACATATTACCCCACAAACACTCACATATTATCCCACGAACACTCACATATTACCCCACAAACACTCACATACTACCCCACAAACACTCACATATTATCCCACAAATACTCAGATATTATCAGTCCAATCATCCTCGTCATTATTAAAGAAGATCCCACCAAACATCTCCTTCAACAGTGGATTATACATCACATGCGAATACTTTTCCAGTTTCATTGACTTCAAAAAGAAGATAACGCCTTCAGTCTGGGTTCGAGCCTCGGTGAGCCTGTCCATGATTCTAGCAAACATGTGAAGAGGGTTGGGGTATCTCTGGGACAGGAGGTGGATGAGGCACAGGGTCAACTGCCAGTGGATCTCGTGTGCTAGGGCTGAGCTGACAGGCTTCTCTCTGTCTGTGGATAGAGATTGTATTGTTATGTTCATCAAAACCTGTGGTCAAATCACAGAAAAAGATAACAGCAAAATGTGAAATAATAATACATGGACAAATATAGGGTGTATTTTTAATGACTGTGCAGTGTTTGAAAATATTGCCAGTCCAAGTTTTGTATTCACCCTCTGTAATTTTAATGCAACATAATAAGTAAATACAAAACTTGGACTGCAATATTTTCAAACACTGCACAGTCATTAAAAATACATCCTGTGCTTAACTGATCCAGTGCCGAATAATAATATATTGCCATATATATTATCTCTCATTTGGACAGAAGGACAATGTATGGCCATACTAGGTTCATTGCGTTATTTGTTTTATTTCGTGGTATTGTCTGCAATTTCAATCCTTAATGAACAGAAATTTACATTAAAATACTTGTTCTATTGATTGTGTACCATGTTTGGTCCAAACCTACTATTTGTATGGTGCTGAATAAGTTAATCATTCAGAAAACTACCAACATCACCTCAAGACGGTTACTACTTTATGGACAGATCAGAACAACTCATTAGTCTGTGACTCAGAAAAAGACACAACTGATTAGATAGATCCCAGGGAAGGTTAACCCGGTCAACAAATTCCCGTAGAAGTCGGATGTGCCCTAACGGCACAAGATTGCAGCTCTGCTGTAAACAGGCACAACGCAATCACGTCCAACAAAAAAAAAAAACTCTCCAGATGAACGCAGAAGAAGAAGAAGATAGATCCAGAACAAGGACTAAGATTTCTGGTATAAGAGACAGAGGCAGACAGAGAGAAATGATGCGTGATGGTGTCAGACGCTGGCATTGAAGGAAACCATCAGTAGAATAGATCCAGGGGTCAGCATGGCCAAATGAATAAGAACATGTTTATAAATATCTGGTGAGCTGATGCCGAGGTAAGTGGTTCAACCACTACACCGGACAGTTGGACTGAAATTTTGATCTCTCGTCCTTGACTTGGGGAGGTAAATTACAAGTACCTCAAAAGTCGGAGTAAGTTCACCTGATGGCGAGGGACACTGTTAATGGGGAAAGCTAATCCACACGCAAAATTCAGTCCAGTGCTACTAGAAGTAGTATGTATGGACAACGCTTGAGTTCAAAGCGAGCGAGTGCAAAAACAATATGAATGTCTGGAAAAGGTCATTATGAAAGAAGATCTACTGGGAACACAGAGAAAAAGTCATTATCAAATGTGCACTGGGAAAACAGAAAAAGTCATTATCAAATGTGCACTGGGAAAACAGAAAAAGTCATTATCAAATGTGCACTGGGAACACAGAGAAAAAGTCATTATCAAATGTGCACTGGGAAAACAGAAAAAGTCATTATCAAATGTGCACTGGGAACACAGAGATAAAGTCATTATCAAATGTGCACTGGGAACACAGAGAAAAAGTCATTATCAAATGTGCACTGGGAACACAGAGAAAAAGTCATTATCAAATGTGCACTGGGAACACAGAGAAAAAGTCATTATCAAATGTGTACTGGGGACACAAAGAAAAAGTCATTATCAAATGTGTACTGGGGACACAGAGAAAAAGTCATTATCAAATGTGCACTGGGAAAACAGAGAAAAAGTCATTATAAAATGTGCACTGGGAACACAGAGAAAAAGTCATTATCAAATGTGCACTGGGAACACAGAGAAAAAGTCATTATCAAATGTGCACTGGGAAAACAGAGAAAAAGTCATTATCAAATGTGCACTGGGAACACAGAGAAAAAGTCATTATCAAATGTGCACTGGGAAGACAGAGAAAAAGTCATTATCAAATGTGCACTGGGAACACAGAGAAAAAGTCATTATCAAATGTGTACTGGGGACACAAAGAAAAAGTCATTATCAAATGTGTACTGGGGACACAGAGAAAAAGTCATTATCAAATGTGCACTGGGAACACAGAGAAAAAGTCATTATCAAATGTGCACTGGGAACACAGAGAAAAAGTCATTATCAAATGTGTACTGGGGACACAAAGAAAAAGTCATTATCAAATGTGTACTGGGGACACAGAGAAAAAGTCATTATCAAATGTGCACTGGGAAAACAGAGAAAAAGTCATTATCAAATGTGCACTGGGAACACAGAGAAAAAGTCATTATCAAATGTGCACTGGGAACACATAGAAAAAGTCATTATCAAATGTGCACTGGGAAAACAGAGAAAAAGTCATTATCAAATGTGCACTGGGAACACAGAGAAAAAGTCATTATCAAATGTGCACTGGGAACACAGAGAAAAAGTCATTATCAAATGTGCACTGGGAAGACAGAGAAAAAGTCATTATCAAATGTGCACTGGGAACACAGAGAAAAAGTCATTATCAAATATGCACTGGGAAAACAGAGAAAAAGTCATTATCAAATGTGCACTGGGAACACAGAGAAAAAGTCATTATCAAATGTGCACTGGGAACACAGAGAAAAAGTCATTATCAAATGTGCACTGGGAAAACAGAGAAAAAGTCATTATCAAATGTGTACTGGGGACACAAAGAAAAAGTCATTATCAAATGTGTACTGGGGACACAGAGAAAAAGTCATTATAAAATGTGCACTGGGAAAACAGAGAAAAAGTCATTATCAAATGTGCACTGGGAAAACAGAGAAAAAGTCATTATCAAATGTGCACTGGGAACACAGAGAAAAAGTCATTATAAAATGTGCACTGGGAACACAGAGAAAAAGTCATTATAAAATGTGCACTGTGAAAACAGAGAAAAAGTCATTATCAAATGTGTACTGGGGACACAAAGAAAAAGTCATTATCAAATGTGTACTGGGGACACAAAGAAAAATTCATTATCAAATGTGTACTGGGGACACAGAGAAAAAGTCATTATAAAATGTGCACTGGGAAAACAGAGAAAAAGTCATAATCAAATGTGCACTGGGAACACAGAGAAAAAGTCATTATCAAATGTGCACTGGGAACACAGAGAAAAAGTCATTATCAAATGTGCACTGGGAAAACAGAGAAAAAGTCATTATCAAATGTGTACTGGGGACACAAAGAAAAAGTCATTATCAAATGTGTACTGGGGACACAAAGAAAAATTCATTATCAAATGTGTACTGGGGACACAGAGAAAAAGTCATTATAAAATGTGCACTGGGAAAACAGAGAAAAAGTCATTATCAAATGTGCACTGGGAAAACAGAGAAAAAGTCATTATCAAATGTGCACTGGGAACACAGAGAAAAAGTCATTATCAAATGTGCACTGGGAAAGCAGAGAAAAAGTCATTATCAAATGTGCACTGGGAACACAGAGAAAAAGTCATTATAAAATGTGCACTGGGAACACAGAGAAAAAGTCATTATAAAATGTGCACTAGGAAAACAGAGAAAAAGTCATTATAAAATGTGCACTGGGAAAACAGAGAAAAAGTCATTATCAAATGTGCACTGGGAACACAGAGAAAAAGTCATTATAAAATGTGTACTGGGGACGCAAAGAAAAAGTCATTATCAAATGTGTACTGGGGACACAAAGAAAAATTCATTATCAAATGTGTACTGGGGACACAGAGAAAAGGTCATTATAAAAGGTGTACTTGGGACACAGATGAAAGGTCTCTATGAAAAGTGTACTTGGAACACAAAGAAAAGGTCATTATCAAAGAAGGTGTACTGGGAACACAAAGAAAACGTCATTATCAAGGAAGGCGTACTGAGGCACAGAGAAAAGGTCATTATCAAAGAAGGTGTACTGGAGACACAGAGAACAGGTCATTATCAAAGAAGGTGTACTGGAGACACAGAGAAAAGGTCATTATCAGAGAAGGTGTACTGGAGACACAGAGAAAAAGGCATGACCAAGTCAATGAGTGATTCAAGATGTGACAGATAATTTGTGCATGGGGAAAAGAAGACAAAGAGAATATTTACATTTTGGTGTTAACAGCATGAGAAAAATCTCAACAGAAGACTGTCACGAGAAAAGTGACACCACAAAACTAACATGAGAAAGGTGACAATACAAAACTAACTTGGAAGATCACCAAAAAAGAAACAAAAAACTAACATATGCGAGATCACAACATAAAACAAGCATGTGAAATATCACAACACCAAAATTAACATGGAAGAGGTCACAATACAAAACTAACATCATAGAGATCACAACAAAAACTAACATTGAGATCACACACATAACTAACATGAGAAAGATGATAACACAAATCAAACATGGTAAGATGACAGCACAAAACTAACATTAGAAAGATTACAACATTAACTTGGGAAAGATAATAGAAAACTAACGTGTGAAAGATCACAAAACAAAACTAACATGAGATAGATCACAAAGATAACTAACAAGAGAAAAATCACACAATAAATTAACATGTGAAAAAAACAAAACACAAAACTGTCATGTGAAATATCTCAACATAAAACTAACATGAAATAGATCACAACAGAAAAGTAACATAAGAAAGATCACACAATAAATTAACATGTGGAAAATCTCAACACAAAACTATCATGTGAAACATCTCAACACAAAACTAAGAGTATACCTGGAAACATGACAATGAGTGCTCGAATCACTACCAACTCTGTGTAGGATAACTTCAGGCACTGCAGGCTGTAGCAGAACTTAAAATACCCACCCAGTATCTCTGAAAAGACTTTGTTCTCTGATACATTCTTCAAATCCCGCATCTCATTCTCACATTTCCATTGGCAGTCAACTCCTCGGAGCATCTTCTTCTCAGGACTAACACATTTGTAGGTGATGAAGATATAGAATTCTTGCCGGGAATCTGCAATGAAATAAACATGTTTGATATCTTTTAAGTTGGGCATGGACAGGTGCCCTGTGTGAACAGGTGTGTCAGTGAATGTGTGAGTGTTATTGGGGGTTTTTAAAAGCGTGTGAATGTATTGAGGTGTGGCAGTCAGTGTGTGGATTTGTGAAAATTATACCATCAGCGTGTGAATATGTTTAGGTGTTCTTGGTAGTGTATGGATGTGTACAGACGTTTTTGGCAGTGCGTAGATGTGTGCAGGTGTTCTTGGCAATGTGTAGGTGTTGGAGGTGTTCTTGGCAGTATGTGGATGTGTGCAGGTGTTCTTAGCAGTGTGAGGATGTGTACAGATGTTCTTGGCTGTGTGTAGATGTGTGCAGGTGTTCTTGGCAATGTGTAGGTGTTGGAGGTGTTCTTAGCAGTGTGAGGATGTGTACAGATGTTCTTTGCAGTGTGTGGATGTGTGCATGTGTTCTTGGCAATGTGTAGATGTGTACAGATGTTCTTTGCAGTGCGGATGTGTGCAGGTGTTATTGGCAATGTGTAGATGTGTATAGGTGTTCTTTGCAGTGTGTGGACGTGTGCAGGTGTTCTTGGCAATGTGTAGATGTGTATAGGTGTTCTTTGCAGTGTGTGGATGTCTGCAGGTGTCATAGTCAGTGAGTAGATGTGTGCAGGTGTTCTTGACAGTGTGTGGATGTGTGCATGTGTTCTTTGTAGTGTCAGGATATGTACAGATGTTCTTGGCATTGTGTGGATGTGTGCAGATGTTCTTGGCAGTGTGAGGATGTGTACAGATGTTTTTGGCAGTGTGTGGATGTATGCAAGTGCTCTTGATAATGTGTGAATGTGTGCAGGTGTTGTGGTAGTGTTTGGATGTGAACAGATATCCCTGGCAGTGTGAGGATGTGTGAAGGTGTTCCTGGCAGTGTGTGGATGTGTGAAGGTGTTCCTGGCAGTGTGTGGATGTGTGAAGGTGTTCCTGGCAGTGTGTGGATGTGTGAAGGTGTTCCTGGCAATGTGTGCATGTGTACAGATGTTCTTGGCAGTGTGAGGATGTGTGAAGGTGTTCCTGGCAGTGTGTGGATGTGTGAAGGTGTTCCTGGCAGAGTGTGGATGTGTGAAGGTGTTCCTGGCAGTGTGTGGATGTGTGAAAGTGTTCCTGGCAATGTGTGCATGTGTACAGATGTTCTTGGCAGTGTGAGGATGTGTGAAGGTGTTCCTGGCAGTGTGTGGATGTGTGAAGGTGTTCCTGGCAGTGTGTGGATGTGTGAAGGTGTTCCTGGCAGTGTGTGGATGTGTGAAGGTGTTCCTGGCAGTGTGTGGATGTGTGAAGGTGTTCCTGGCAGTGTGTGGATGCGTGAAGGTGTTCCTGGCAGTGTGAGGATGTGTGAAGGTGTTCCTGGCAGTGTGTGGATGTGTGAAGGTGTTCTTGGCAGTGTATGAATGTGTACAGGTGTTCTTGGCAGTGTGTGGAATGTGCACAGGAGTTCTTGGCAGTGTGTGGAATGTGTGCATGTGTTCTAGCTTTTGATAACTGGGTTAATCTCTAAGTGTAGCTTCTTAGAAAAGTCCACAGTGCTGACATCATCCACATGTTTGCTCCATCCACAGATGATATATACTGCCCAGTCAAATCAAAAGCAGCTGCATGCATGCCATTTGGCCTTCAAGAGAAGGCATGAAAACACATTATCTTTGCCCTGCCATGCACGGAGACTTCCATTAATACAGAGTAAACACATGATACTCCGGTTCTGGCAAGGAATCACTGCATGCTGCACATCGCATCATTGCTTGGCTTCACTTCCGTATACTTGGCCTTTAATTCTTTACCAGTGTTGCCATTTGAGACTATTAGGGAGTTGTCTGTGGACTCATTATGACTTTGATTACTCCCCTGCAATGAGCAGTTCAATTACTTAGTATTGTATTAACAATATCAGATGATTGATGCGAATGTTTTGCGTATCCTTTTACAGGACTTAGCTGTCAACAGCAGCATCTTTCAGCTGTCTGTTGATCTCTTGGCAAGATTACGCTCAGTAGTTTGCCATTGCTTTCTGAGCGGCCGGCTCAGTATCCGCAAGTCACGAGCGGGGGTCGAACCACCTCAGTTCTCGCTCCGCTGCGAGACTCTGCGTGATAAACGGGATTACAGAGAGAAAGTGTTGTAACCCCACAGCCAGAGAGACCGGCATCAGATGATTGCAGATGAAAAATAATATCAATGTCACTTGCTGAGAGAGTTCATGACCCTTTCTTGAAAACTGCTGTAAACTACATTCCATCTAAGACACTTACATTTAATAAGTTTGATTCGGTCACTGATGTTAAGTCTCGAGAAACCTGGAATGGCCTTGCAAAATTTGACCATTGCTCGAATCATCTTCTCCAGGAATTCCCCCATATTGTTGAGCAGTTTCTGTCGGTCATCTGTGTCCAGTCCTGTAGTCACAAAAATATAATCGTACTCGTGATCAGGCAACTTTGGGAGCTGGCCAAACATCTCAGTCTTCAGTCTGCATGCTTCCTATCATTAACAAAGACAAATGTCAGTCCAGCCAAGTATTGTATGTAACCCTTCAACAATAGAAACAACTCACAAGAAGACATTTAAGTCCAAACACTTATGCTATATACAGGTATTGAACAAGAGAAATAATTAATAAGAACACCTTTCAGTCTTATAAGTATACACGTCTAAAATTCCCTCTAGGTATTGGATTTTCATCTGTTGACAATGAAATAACTAAAACCTGTCAAACAAGTTTATCATGTGATTTATACATCTGGGTGTCTGTCTGTATATCTTCTGTTTCCATGTATGCTTGTATACCTCTTAATTTTCCCTGACATTTCCCTGACTCTTATTTTTTTCTGATATGGTTATCAACACCGGTCTCTCTGACCGAGGGGTTAGCAGCTTTCTCCGTAACCCAGAATACTTTTGCGGTTGACGTGAGCGCACGAGAATTGGAAGCGGTTCGAGTCGCGCCAGTGACTTATGAGAGTATGGAGCCGGTCGCTCAGAAAGTCGTGGCGTGCTGATGAGCGCAATCTAGCCTAGGAACCAACATACAGCTTAAAGATGCTGA
Source organism: Cepaea hortensis (assembly GCA_963921405.1). Lineage (NCBI taxonomy): Eukaryota > Metazoa > Mollusca > Gastropoda > Stylommatophora > Helicidae > Cepaea > Cepaea hortensis. The sequence continues at coordinate 77,905,048 of OY992879.1, forward strand.
TTTTGACCGCAATATCCGGAAACAGGATGGAAACGTGGGAAAAAACCCCCAAAAATGGTTATCAACAACTGATATTTGCCCTGATCTTTCAACCACTGCCAATTTTTCTAGTATGGTTTTCTTCCACTCCCACCTAGTATGGTTGTCTTCCACTTCCATTTTACCTTAAAGAGTTATCTCCCATTTCCATTTTTACTCACAGAGTTATCTACCTCTGCCATTTATCCTGATAGATTAATCTACCACTGCCATTTTCTCTGATAGAGTTATCTACCACTGTCATTGTCCATGATATAGTTATCTATAACTCCCATTTTCCCTAATAGAGTGATCTATCACTATCATTTTCCATGACAGAGCTATCTATTGCTACCATTTTCCTTGATAGAATTATCTACCACTGCCATTTTCACTTATATAGTTATCTAAGCTGCCATTTTCACTTATAGAGTTTTATAAACTGCAATTTCCGCTGATAGAGTTATCTACCACTGCCATTTTCCCTGATAGTTATCTACTACTGCCATGATCCCTGATAGAATTATATATCATTTCCTCGGGAAGGTTAACCCGGTCAACAAATGCCCGCAGAAGTTGGTTGTGTCGGCCTAACGGCACAAGAACGCAGCTCTGCTGTAAACAGGCACAGAGCAATCACGTCCGGGAAAAAAAACTCCGTATGAACGCAGAAGAAGTAGAAGATATATCATTTCCACTTTCCCCCGGGAAGGTTAACCCGGTCAACAAATGCCCGCAGACAGGGCCGGATTAAGCCATCTTGGTGCCCTAGGCACAAACCCACTTGGGTGCCCCCTACTGCCCCGGGCCCCCGATCCTCCACTGACTGCTGGTATGTTCAATATTATGCAAAAAACTAACAAAGAAAAACAGTTGTGAAATGTAAACACATATGTTTGTACTACTATCACTCATATATAACCTACAATAAGGTATTTCTGTATTAAAATTAATAGTTAATTAATTTTGTAATAATAGTAGACAAAAATACTGTAACTTTTTTGATAGATAAAGTCAGAGAGAGCACACATTTACATTTTAAAGTTCTTTTTTCTAGATTTACGTCTGGCAAAGTTTTTGAGTACATCATCAAAGTTAATTTTGCGCAACAAGTCTGCCTCAATCATCAGCAAAGATAAGGAATCAAGCCTTTCTTGTTTCATTGTCGATCTACTTGGATTTTTTGTACGTTTCAACTGAGAAAAAGAGCGCTCAGTTGAACAGTTCGTAACCATTAATGTTAAAAATATGCGCAAGGCGATTTCTACATTTGGAAAAGCACACTCGATGTTGTCTCTAGCTATTACTTTGTAGAGTTCTGCATGACCGAACGTGTTGTTGTCAGATTTTGATGCACGAAACTTGTGGCGAATATATGAGTGGAACTGTTGTAGTTCAGTATATAAATTATTGTTCAGATCTTCAGGATAAGCATTTATTAGTCCTTCATACACTGAGATGTTTGTGGTACATCGACCAAACAAGAAAATCGAACTGCTAGATCATTATATACCTGTCCTCGTCTACTCATCTCTGTCTCAAGTTTGTCAACAATGGTGTAGAAAGCAGATATATGAAATTTGTCTCTGGCATTCTGAGATACCTCAGGGGCATCACCATCAATGACCACTGTCTTTCGTTTACGATTACGGGTCAAAGTTGACTTATAATCCACACCTGGTGTTATTTCTTTTGCAGCTTCTTCAAATCTTTCAAATTCATTCCTAGATTCATGCAAGTGATCTGCTAGTGAAGAATACAAATCAACACACGTTTTCAAGTTCACGTTCTCATTTTGTAGAGCTTGACTGACCCTGTGAAAATGTTGTAACACTTCTTCCCAAAAGACAAGCATGAAAGCAAATTCTAATTCTTTCATCTTCTTTGCAATGTTTTCTGCTTCTCTTCTGGTGTCCCCCTTCTGTGACTGGTCTTCTTGTAAACATTCTAACGCTTCTATAATCTGAGGATGAGACATTAGAATGGCTTCAGTTGCAACAGCATGTGCTTCCCATCTAGTATCGGAAAGAGACTTTACCAGCTTTTCATTCACAAGTCATCCTTTCAGAATCTTCCATCTTTTGGTTGAAGCTGAGAAAAAAGTATAGATCAGTTGCACTGTATGGAAGAAGTTTACTGCCTCTAAACAAGAGTCAACGGCACTTCTGCCTACCAGATTTAGTGAATGGGCAGCACAGGGTATGTATATAGCAATCTCTTTTTCTCAATTGCTTTCACTAGCAGACCAAAACGGAAGTGAATTTGTCGCTACGCATTAGTGCGTTACGTAGCACAAACATATCCCAGAAAAGTCAAAAAATAGCACAAAAAAAACCTTGAAGAAAAATAATTAAAAATAGCACCAAAAAAACTGGGTGGGGGGTATTTTACCCCCGGGTTGTGGGACCAAGGTTAAATAATGTGCGATTCAATATTACATTTGCGATTTGCTTATGCCATGCAATTACGCTACCGGGACAATATACACATTTTTCTTGAGGACTTGTGGTGCCCCCCAAATGCTTGGTGCCCTAGGCACGTGCCTTGTTTGCCTAATGGTTAATCCATCCCTGCCCGCAGAAGTCAGATGTGTCGGCCTAACGGCGCAAGAACGCAGCTCTGCTGTAAGCAGGCACAACGCAGTCACATTCGAAAAAAAAAAATCCGGATGAACGCAAAAGAATAAGAAGATTTCCACTTTACCTGATAGAATTATCTACCACTGCCATTTTCACTGACAGAGTTATCTAACACTACTATTTGTCCTGATAGTTATCTATCACTGCCATTTTCACTGATAGAGATATCTACCACTCCCATTTTCACTGATAGAGTTATCTATCACTCTCATTGTCCCTGATAGTTATCTACCACTTCCATTTTCCCTGATAGAGTTATCTACCACTGCTATTTTCACTGCCAGTATTATCTGCCATTGCTATTTTCACTGGCAGCATTATCTACCACTGATAGAGTTATCTACCACTCCCATTTTCCCTGATAGTTACCTGCCACTCCCATTTTCACTGGTAGAGTTATCTATCACTTCCATTTTCCCTGAAAGAGTTATCTACCAATGCCATTTTCACTAATAGGGTTATCTATCACTCCATTTTTCCTGATAGAGTTATCTACCACTGCCATTTTCCCTGATAGTAATCTATCACTTCCATTTGCCCTGATATGGTTCTTTGATGCTTCTAAAGCATCATGATTAACTTAATCTTTAACATAAACTTGACTTTGAATTACCAGGTGCTCCAGTTGCTGTTGGTGAATCTCCTCATCCGACATCTGACCAAAGAGGGGAATCAATGAGTTCTCATCAGCGGCTACCAGCGTTCTTATGATACAATCCTTATCACTGTAGATCTCTGAGATAAAGTCTAAACCTGAGTCAAATGAACAGGCATCAATTGTGGAATCAAAAGGATTATCCTGCATGTCTTTCTGCAGAAGTGATGGTGTAGCCGACTGAGCTGCAGAAGGTGATGCCTCCAAGCTAACAGGCGACAACAATGCTTGTGAGGTTGTGGTAGTTCCCAATGGGGATTGTAATGAAGCCCCAGTATAAATGTTACAGGCAGTAGATAATGACTCGGGGCTTGCAGATGAGCAAAAGGTGAAAGACATTGCTGCAACTTCTTCAAGCATAGTTGTAGACTCTCTTCGTGGTGGTGTGATAGTAGATGATTTTGAAGCTGCAGTAGAACAGAAGATGAGATGTGTTGACCCAGCCTCTTCCGGTGTCGGCAGAGATGCTATATCTTCCGGTGATGTAATTGAGAACGGTGACAATAATGAAGAACATGATAACAACTGCTGTTGTAGCTGCCTTTCTTGATGCTGCTGAAGATCTTGTTTACTGTAGTACAAAACAAAACATGTTAAAGATACATATTATAAATGAATTCCCAGGTATTGATTACCTCTCATAGAAGTAGAGGAAAGAAGCAGAGGAAAGAAGTAGAGGTTAGAGGACACACTCAAAAATATAAACATTGAAAGCTATAGTGGCTTTAGGATCCACAGCATGGCAGTGGCTAACACATGTGTTTGCCCATCCTGTAGTCCTGTGTTCAAATCCCCTTTGAGGTGGGGATGTTTTCACTAATCCGGGCTTCCAGGTTGGCCAAGCCAAAAATGGCTACCAGGAGATTTTATGGGAAGTATAGTTGGCTGGCATGATACTGCTCACATCAAACATTGAGTGTTGATTGGTTGAAACAATACGGGGCTAGCACCATGTACCCAATACATCATATGGATGACAAAGAATCATCCAATTTCTTCTTTTTCTTCTGTTTACATTGCGTGTTTTTGTGATATCCTGATGGCTGGTTGCTTCTGTCTTCAGCACCTGTTTTGTGTTAGGGTAGACTTGTGATCTTACTGGAGTTTAGACATGTATGTATGTACACACGTGTTTTCATATGTATGTACATACATACATATCTAGAGAAGTCTGGTTTTACAGCGCCAGACACTCACCGTCGTCCCTTCTCATGTTTTTTAAAACAGTTCCGCCACGTGAAGGCTGGGAATTGCACCTTTGCTGCCAGAGGTGATGAATGACAAAGCCATGGGTATGTTTTGCCAGGCTAGGCCCTCACTCTCAACTCTGCTTCCCTAGCTATAACAGCAATTTGGAATCATCATGTACTTTACACGTACTTTATTCAAATTCTATCTAATGTGTCATCTAATCTCCAATACCTTCTCCACTTCTAGGAGTGCCAACCAATACTCATAAATGTATTTCTCATGTTATTTCAATGTGCTCAAAGATTTCTTAACAACCGATAGAGGTAAAAACCTTTAAAGGTTGAGGTCAAGACAGTCCCATGGGAAACATTTTTGCTGCTTGTCATGTTAGGCTTTCACATATTCTACTTTTCTTCTGAGATAATTGGCAGGAAATGCCTAATCTTCCTGGCACCCATTTCATCGATAAAAGAAAATCCTGCTACTGTTGGGACAGAACATGGGCCACTGTCTTGGCTGGCAAGAATATTTAGGCTGAAAATGTTTTTTTTTTTTTAAATTTAACAGTAAGCATAATTGTCAAGGTAAAACTAGCTCGATGTCACGTGGCTTTAACTCCACAATGTTTAGTTGATATGGGAATAACTCAATGGCCATTTATATTGAAACTTATGTATTTCTTACTTAATTTATTTTATTTTATATTTTATTTGTCACTCACTGGCACCTTGCATCTTGACACGTAAAAGTTGTTGCATTGTGCTACAAATAAAGGCATAATAAACACAACCCAAAGCGGTCAAGCCAAGGATGGAGTTATACCTCTCAATAGCAAAAAGCCTGGGCTGAATTGTCGAGACTATGTGTTGCCCATGCAGCATGACCCCTCTCTCTGCCTAGTTTACTCCAGAGGAAAGTATCACCTATACATCTGGAACAAGACAATCTGCAGAAGCTATCGGATCAGCAGAAGCTATCGGATCAGCAGAAGCTATCGGATCAGCAGAAGCTATCGGATCAGCAGAAGCTATCGGATCAGCAGAAGCTATCGGATCAGCAGAAGCTATCGGATCAGCGGAAGCTATCGGATCAGCGGAAGCTATCGGATCAGCAGAAGCTATCGGATCAGCAGAAGCTATCGGATCAGCAGAAGCTATCGGATCAGCGGAAGCTATCGGATCAGCGGAAGCTATCGGATCAGCAGAAGCTATCGGATCAGCAGAAGCTATCGGATCAGCAGAAGCTATCGGATCAGCAGAAGCTATCGGATCAGCAGAAGCTATCGGATCAGCAGAAGCTGCCGGATCAGCAGAAGCTATCGGATCAGCAGAGGCTATCGGATCAGCAGAGGCTATCGGATCAGCAGAAGCTATCGGATCAGCAGAGGCTATCGGATCAGCAGAAGCTATCGGATCAGCAGAAGCTATCGGATCAGCAGAAGCTATCGGATCAGCAGAAGCTATCGGATCAGCAGAAGCTATCGGATCAGCAGAAGCTATCGGATCAGCAGAGGCTATCGGATCAGCAGAAGCTATCGGATCAGCAGAAGCTATCGGATCAGCAGAAGCTATCGGATCAGCAGAAGCTATCGGATCAGCAGAAGCTATCGGATCAGCAGAAGCTATCGGATCAGCAAAAAAGTGATCAAACTGTCCGCTTGTCAGAGCTTTTATTCTAGACCAGTTGCCAACCAAGGTTTAGGGCCTGGTCTGCCCTGCCATGACATTTAGTCTTTAATTTGTATTTCCTCTCATCAGGATGAGGCTTGTACCTACCAATTGCGCTCCTCCACCCAATTTAACTTATGTATTTCTTATTTAACATATTTCACTTTAAAACTAACTTATATGTTTCTTATGTATTTCTTATATATTTCTTATGTATTTTCCTTGGGGTTTGTGGCTTCTTTCAGATTTGGCTGAATTAATGCTTTTGATAATTCTGTGATAACATTTAGCACACACCTTGAAGAAAACTGGCCACTAAACTAAAGTATTATCAAGTATTTCAGTCCTTGGGTAGTCGTGGAGACTACTGATTATTCCATTCCACACTGCCCGTCGTGTGCCGCTCTCTTTAATTCCATTTATTTATCCATTTTCAGATCTGTCTTTGGTCTACAGCTTTCTCTTGTCCTCTTTATTGTGCCCTCGAGTACACTCTTTAGAGTTTCTTCATGTCTTTGAGACTGTGACCAAGCTATGAGTATGATGGCTTTTTGATTACTTTTGCTGAACGTGTTGACTTGTCAATTTCTCAATCGAGCTGGTTTTTTCATAATTCCATAATGCAATATCACAAATGCATCTATACATATTTTATTACCAAAGTATGTTCAAATGTATGCGGGAGGGGGGAGGGGGGGGGGGGGGGGGGACGACGACAAGAATTTCATTAAAATGGTGTGTTGAATGAATCAATATACAATATTTTTTTTAAAAATGAAATACAAAAATAAGTTTTTTTCAATAAAAATTAATTACTTAGGTATAGTATAATATTATACAAACACAGAAGCTACAAACAATATATTGCACAATTTATTGTCTGGCATATTTAACTGAATGTTGCCAGATTTTGTGGCTTCTGTGTTTAAATGCACTAAGAGAATATATTGTTTTGAATAATATAAATAAACAACTTACTCAAGAGAAAGTAATGAATCAGTTCTATGCACAGACATATTGCTAACCCTTTTTGTTTGTAGCTGGTTATTTACTGCACAATTCTGTACAGTTTGTCTGTCTTCTTCCAGGTTTTGCTGATTAAAAAGAAATAAGTCATCTGATAATTTTGGGATAACATTTAACACACGCCCTGAAGAAAACTGGCCATTTGTGTTTCTACACAATGATGAAAACTTGCCAATTTGGCTGTCAGAGTCCAAATCATGTTCATCAACAACAGTAGGAAATGGGCCAACGTGGGTCACATGTTCTGGAACTTGTCTGTTTGCTGACCCAGTAGACGTAGTCTGTTTCTCTTGAAGCTGCTTAACTTCCAGAATATCATTGGTTCTTTTAGTGGATGGGTATCTCCCTGTTTTTATTGCTGAAATAAAATGTAAAAATATCAGAATTAATTTGTGTAAAGAGATCAAAGCAAGACTCGAAATGGCGTTTTCTGACATATCAGTTTTCTTGTTAAGATTGAACTATACAAATTACTTGTTATATTATTCTCTTATGGATATGAGAGTTACATTTTCACTACAGATACAGTACGAAGTCTCCAAGTTTTTAAAGCTTTAGAAAAAAATTATGTGCATATGGTATGGGGTGTACTGTCAGGTTTTATTCAGATATGACTGGCCTACCATATAACAGTAGATGGTACTATCTGCTTTCTTTTAGCGATAAATGTTGGACAGCACTCACCAAACCCGATACCCCACACTGTGTCAATGGCTTTAGGCACAGGAGCACAATTGGAAGGGTACAAGCCTTATCCTAGTGTGAGGAAGTGCATCTTAAAAATTAAATGTCATGGCAGGTCAGCAACTGGTCTGGCATTGAGGCTTCAACAGGTGGACAGCTAGAGCATTGCTTTGCTGATCCGGCAGCTTCTGCAGCTTGTTTTGTTCCAGATGTTTTTGGTGTTATCTTTCCTCTAGAGTAAACTAGGCAGGCAGGGAGAGTCACCCCCTGGTGCTATGAGGCTTGCAGTCTTGCTCGTATGCACATTGAGAAGCACAGGTGACATTTCTGACTCCTGTAGTAGCCTGGGAGCTATGATACATGGCTCAGAGTGTAGCCTGGGAGCTATGATACATGGCTCAGAGTGCATGTACTCTGCCGGAGACCCACTCTACAAGAATACAAAACAGCTACAATCCAGATCGCCACCCAAGGACAGACTCGTCTCCATGTGATGTGTGAACCAGTAAGTAAAGAGCTCTATCTTCACATGCCTTGAAGGCATTGGGTACATGGTGCTACTCTGATATCTGTACAGACCTTGATGGGTGATGTGGCTAATATTTATGTTTCCATCTTTACTTCCCAGGCATGTCCTGGTACCCATTTCAGTCTAGGCCAGCCCAGGAGCTCAGGTCAATGTTAAATTTCCGCCTTGATAGGAATATGTGTGTGCATGCCTGCGCTTGTGTAATTGTTTGTATGTAGACAGAAAGGCCTTGATATGAGTTCGCTGAGGGCCTATGCTTCATTGGGAGATGTTAAAATTAGTTGCATATCAATTACAGGACATTGCTGTCACAGTTCTATATTAGAAATATAGTAATAATAGTGTAGAACATGACATGTGAGAGTTAATATGTACAGATGAGAGAGACGGGAATAACTTAGATCATGACAGACAGGAGTTAAACCGTCAGTTAGAGTAGACATCCACAATTACCAGCACGGTTACTTGAGATCAAGGACAAGGCCAACGAGTATGAGTAAACACTCACTCGGCTAAAAGTCGAGGGGTGAACACGTCTACGAGAGAATGACCCATGACAGGTTGAACGATGTAGGGACAAAAAGAGCAAAACGTAACACCGCCAGAGGCAAGATAAGACGCAGTTAGGAGTTGGACTGAATGACTTAGAATAGTGGTTCTCAATCAGTGGGGAATTCCCCCCCCCCTCCCCCAGGAAATAATTTTAGGGTTTCCATGGGGGAAATTAAGATTTTTTCAAGATCGCGTTAATACAAGAACCAATTACTTGATATTGTTTTTCCCTCCATACTTCACTTTTCTGTAATTCTCGCCCTTCTGAAATTCATTTTATAACATAAGTAGACTCGCAAATCACGTTTTATGTAGACGTCTAGACTTGTTCTAGTATGTGTTATTAAATTTAGCTTCAATTTTTACGTGTACTGTGTAAGGGGGGGGGGGAGAGTTATAGGGAGGAAATACGAAAGGGGGGGGGGGAGGGGGAAGACGTTCTGAACATATGGTGAAGGGGTGCACTGGCCAAAAAAGGTTGAGAACCACTGACTTAGAAAGATACGAGACTGAAGTAGGATAGTGACTGGACTTCGTATGAACAAGTGAAAGCGATTACGGCTTAGATAAAGAGCGGCAACAATGCCATAAAAAGTAATACAATATTTTAGAATGCTCCGTGCGGGAATATATTAAGCCAAGGAACGAGTGTGTGAATAGCAATACTTCTTCTTCTTTGCATTCATCCGGAGTGTTTTTTTTTTTCCAGATGTGATTGCGGTGTGTCTAAGTTATGAGCCCTTGGGCCGAAACCCGTAGGCCAACACATTCGACTTTTAGCGTGCTTTTTTAACCAGGTAGCATTCCTGGGAGACTCTCACTTTTGCGGTACCGTCCACAACCCAGATGGCCAAGTTGGAACGGTCGAATACTTAACGGTCATATCCCTCAAAGGAAGGCAGGGACAGTCCATGGCATTTTCCGCCATCCAGGGTGGCTTCCATAATTGCAGGGCCGACACATAGCGCCCTGGTGCTGGGCTCAGAGAGGGAATCGTCACGCCCTGCTCATGGCTGCTTTAATTCCTCACTTCAATATATTGGGCATTTCGTTCGCCCCGGGCCGTTCCCACACAAACCAGACAGATCTGCAGACTGGTGTGAAAGTGCGACTATCGTCCATCAGTAGAACATAATTAAATAGGATAATGACAATCGCAGTCAACCTCAACATAACTAACTAACTAATATATTGTTTATTTGTGATCTCTTGGCAAGTTTACGTTCAGTAGTTTGCCATTGCTTTCTGAACGACAAGCATCCATACCATTTCATAAAAAATCAACGCAGGCGGTCTGCTGCTAAATCACCCGGAGCTGTGTTTTGTACGCAATATTTGGGGTACGAACTGTGTCCATAACCCCTTTACCACACAGCCAGCTTTGGGAGATAAAGGGCAGAAAAAAAACATTTTATAGACGTATATATAGCCTAGATTTGATTTCTAATTGTTTTCTCATTGAAATAAATAACATTATTTATTAAGTCCACATAATTAGTGGCCAACCTTCCTTAGCCATCCCTACAGCCAGACACCTGTTGTAGCGACACAGCTGACACAGTTTGCTCCGCCCAGGCTCAATGGTACAGTGAACAGATTTGTCACACTTGTACTGTGTCCAGATTTTCAGACTTCGATGAAAGAAACCCTGAAAGATTAACACCCGAAACCTAAATCCCTTTAGTAAATATACTAAATTCAGTTCTATATTTGTAATGTACAATTATGTGATCAATTAATTTACAATTACAAAGATTGTTACCTGTTTAATTACAAAAAAGAAGTTCAGTTGCATGTCCTGTACAGGACATTACAATCAACCAAAGCAATATTTTTTGGGGGCTGTTTATGATGATTTACTAGGCAAGTGTTTACAGTTAGTAGTTTGCCATTGCTTTCTGACCGACCGACACCTCCGCCAAAAAAAAAAAAAACCTCATTTACTGCCTATATAATACCTTGCCGTGTACGGCAAGGGGTCTTTAAAATGTTTTGCGTATCCTTTTACAGGACTTAGCTGTCAACAGCAGCATCTTTCAGCTGTCTGTTGATCTCTTGGCAAGATTACGCTCAGTAGTTTGCCATTGCTTTCTGAGCGGCCGGCTCAGTATCCGCAAGTCACGAGCGGGGGTCGAACCACCTCAGTTCTCGCTCCGCTGCGAGACTCTGCGTGATAAACGGGATTACAGAGAGAAAGTGTTGTAACCCCACAGCCAGAGAGACCGGCAAGGGGTCTTTAGCCTAAGGAATTAGGGCCGCCTGGCTAGTGCAGTCGCAGCTAACTGTGCAGGTTAGGATTTTCTCTTCCCCCCCCCCCCCCACCCGACAGAAAAAATCCACACCTTACTGAGGATTCAATCCTAGGTCTCCCAAAGGATAATCCGGCATTCTAGCCACTCAGCCAGCCGCACCTCATACCAGTGAAATCAATGCAAGCGGTTTGTTGCCACATCGCCCACACATGATTGAGAACCCTCGACTCGGTGTGTCAGAGAATTGTCAAACACGTTCACTGCACCTAAGCCACAGCTGTGGCATGTGTTGATTGGATTAGCTATAGTTTGTACATTACAAACTGAATGATATAACTCACAGGGGCTGGTAACCCCATGCTCAAGGGTACATAAGTCAGGACAGAACATTACAGGGTTACGTACCTCTTCAACATAAACAAGTCCAAACTTGCCCACACACCCACCCATCTCTCCCCCCCCCCCTCCACTCCACACTCACAGATTAGTTACACCCACACTATCAGAAGGCTGTCCAATAAAAAGAGACCGTGCCATATGGGGAAAATCTGGTCAATGAAGTCAATCCTCTCGCCTATAAACCCACAACAAATTAATCATACATAGGTCAGCATGGCCGAATGGATACGAACACATGTTCTTAAACATCCGGTACGCTGATGCTGAGGTAAGGGGTTCATCCCCTACACAGGACAGTTGGACTAAAATGTTAACCTATCGCCCTTGACTTGGGGACGCTAATTACAAGTACGTCTGAAGTCGGAGTGGGTCCGATTGATGGCAAGGAACACTGTTAATAGGTAAAGCTAATTAACACGCAAAATTCACTGCAGCACTACTAGAAGTATGGTGTATGGACTACGCTTGAGTTCAAAACGAGTGAGTGCAAACACACAAACACTAATTATACCCACCAGTGAATTAAACAAACAATAAATTAAATACACAATAAACTAATGAGACAATCAGATAATAATACACACAATAAGATAATTATCAATCAATCAATCAATCATGTGCCATGTCGGAATTATACACACAATAAAATAATTCGACACAAAACAAGATAATTATACACATATCATGATAACAATATACATAATAAGATAAGAATACACATAAGAAGTTGATTGTATACACAATAAGCTAATTATATACAAAATAATTATACACATAACATGATAATAATACACACAATAAGATAATTATACACACAATAATATAATTATACACATAAGTTAACTATACACATAAAATTATAATAATACACACACAACATTAATTATGCACATAATAAGTTAATTATAAACATAATATGAGAATTATACACACAATAAGATAATTATGCCCACAAGTTCATTATAATGATGCCCACAAAAAGTTTATTATACACACATGATATTTATACATACCAGCCAATTAACAAAAGTTAATTATACCCATGGCGGTCTCCTTGGTCTAGTTGTTACACGATTTTCTCCGTAATCCAGTATACTCTCGTGAGTAACGTGACATGCGCGAGGATCGGTAGCGGTTCTCTCCATGCCAGTAACTTAAGGGGTATGTGAGCCGGTCGCTCAGAGAGCAATGGCAAACTACTGAGCGTAATCTTGCCAAGATATTAACAGTCAGCTAAAAGATGATGATGTTGACAGTGATATCTTGTAAAAGGATATGCAAACAACAACAACAAAATTATACCCATAACAACTTAATCACATATATGATACTCTAAACTTACGTGGCAAATCTGGCTGACAACAAAACAATACTGGCATGCTCTTGATGTACTCACCTTGCATGCCTCACAGGTGTTGACCCCATAGTGTAATCCCGCGCCTGGCTCCCCACAGACCCGACAAGGTGGAAGGTTGATCACAACACCTGGATCGACCTGCTTGCGCTTACGACCCATCCTGGAATATGTGCTATATTCAGTTAAATTATTTAGCAGGCGGTCATAATGAAAAACAAAACAAACGCAAAGGCTTGTCATCATATGATGGCACATGTCGAATTAGGCTTGCTCTAATGGGCTACACTAGTGTCCCTAAGTTTGCTTTGCATATCACAAATAAGCCGAGGAGTATTTAAATAATTAAGTTCAAAAGAATAATATTTCTAAATAAATAGAAAATAGTGTATATATTGTTCAGTACAATTCTACCTCGCGTGTTCCTGACATTTTCCAGTTCTATGTGAAAATTATGTGCTTCAAAATATCATGTTTAAATTGTGTTTTATTGGTGTTATGGAGCCGTTCTAGTGATACTGATAAAAGTGGTGTATATATCATTATTCAGTAAATTTCATTGGATTATCATCAATGTTTGGGAAGTAGTGCCTAGGTAAGTGAAAATTTTAAATAATTGTCACCCGTCTTCTAATTTTTTTTTTTTACAACATCTGAATTATTATATTTCTAACTTATATCAATAGTAGCAATACCGACGTGTTCCTTGTGCAATCCTCTTTAATTTGATGCATAATACAATATAATTGCTACCGTTTCACCCATTTTTAGATCTTTAGAGGTCTCATCTCATCTCATCTCATCATGTTCCTCTTGTACCTTGCGGTGTCGAGGTGAAGTATAAACTTCGTGAGAGTGCCCGGTTATGGGCTTCGTATATCGACATTCCCATGGATTCTGTTATTCCTTCCGTCCAACGTTTACGTGGTCGGCCTCTTCCTCTGTTTCCATCTGGTCTGTACATCATTGCTTGTTGTGGCATGCTGTTGACTGGTAGCCTACTTGCATGGCCAAACCATTTGATTTGCTGCTTTCTAATAAAATCTAGAGCAGCTTTAACCCCTACTTTAGTCCTGATTTCTTCATTTCTGATCTTATCTCTTCTTGATACGTTGAGTATTCTTCTCAGAAACCTCATTTCTGTTGTTGTGATTTTTCTTTTCTCTTTTTCTGTCATTGTCCAGGTTTGGCATTGGTAGCACAGAGTTGGTAGGAAGATTGTGTTGTAAAGTGCTTTCTTAGTAGTTATTGATACATGTTTGTTCTTTAGTATTGGTGCCATTTGTCCAATGAGTTGATTTGCCTTATTGCACCTATTTTCGATCTCGTCTTCTGATCTGCCATTTGATGATATTTTACTTCCTAGTTACTTGAAGCTCTTTACTTGTTTCAAGGGATGTTCGTTTAGGTGAATTGTTGCTGTTTGTTCTTCTTTAGTTATAGTCATTACCTCTGTTTTGCTTGTGCTAATTTTCATGTTATGTTCCCTACACATTTCGTTTAGACTATTCATGTGGTCTTGTAATTCAGCTTCTGATTTTGCTATTAGTGCTTGGTCGTCCGCAGGAGTTCTCTAATGGTTAGATTTGCAGATGGTTCTTCTTCTGTGCTTAAAGAAATTATAACAAGAATGATTCTTTCTGTCTCTTTGAATAACTATTTTCTTTCTCACACTTTCTCTCTTTTCTTTCTCCTTCTAAAATTTCTTTCTCTCATATTCTCTCTTTCTTTTCCTCCCTTTAATATAGTGACATTAATCAAATCATGTTTTATGACATCGTTCTCTTTTACACTTTATTTATCTTTGCTGTCTCTTTCTTTCTCACACTCTCTTTTTCTCCAGTAGTCTCTCACTTCCTTTCTCATAATTAGTTTCTCTTTCTCTATCTCTCATGCTATCCCACTCTCACTGTCTCTCTTTTAGCCTTCCTTTCTCATACTTGCTGTCTTAGTACTTCTCTCTCTCTCTCTGTCTTTCTCTCTCTCTCTCTCTCTCTCTCTCTCTCTCTCTCTCTCTCAAACTCTCTCCATCTTTCATTTTTTCTTTGTTACACCCTTTCTATTTCTTTCACTTTCTCTGTCTTTCAAACACTCTCTCTTTCCCCCTTTCTCTCTCTATCATTGTCTCTCAGTTTTTCTTTATCTCACTCCCTCTTTCTTTCTCGCTCTCTCTCTCTCTCTCTCTCTCTCTCTCTCTCTCTCTCTCTGTCTGTTTATCTATCTCACGCTCTCTTATTCTCTCAACTATCTCAATCTCTCACGTCCTCTTTCACTGTCACCCACAAGTTTCTCTCACTCTCTTTATCTCTCACTCTCTTTATCTTTTTCACTCTCTCTCTTTTTTTCTCTCACCCTCTCTGTTTCTCACTTTCTCGTTCTCTGCCTTTCTCCCTCTCTCTCTCTGTCTTCGGCCTGTGTGTCTAATTTGTGATCCTTTGAAAATAAAGTTTGTGTCCATTCATTTCTCCCTCTCTCTCTCTCTCTCTCTCTCTCTCTCTCTCTCTCTCTCTCTCTCTCTCTCTCTCTCTCTCTCTCTCTCTCTCTCTAGCTTAGCTGTGGAACAATCTTCCACAAGAAATCAAAGGCATCACCAATCCCTATACATATAATCGCAAATTATTCTGACACTATCTCAGTACAGATTATCTTCCCTCTTAATAATAGAAATAATAATAATAATAAAACCCTAGTATAACAGCCAGTCCCCTTTTGGTATACCAGTATATTCCACATAGCTAATAACAAGTGCCACACAATTAATTGATATTACTGAGTCGTGTAGTATTGATATTTGCATTTTCCCCATGCCTTTATAATGCATATCTTTTATATTGTTGCTGTTCTCAGTTAGCCTTGAATGATGTGTGGATGAAATAATGTATGGAAGAGAGTGATAGAAGGGCAGAATGTTAGACGGACCTGTGTCACCAATTCTTAACACTCTGAAAATAAAGTTTATTCGTTTTTCGTTCTCTCTCTAACGCCTAGACATTTATTGCTTGAGATGTTTCTACAAAAAACAATGTCCCCAATCAGTCTTCCATTGGAAGTTGCTGACAATCACACACCCAAGTCATGAATGGGAACCGTGACCACCCCAGGTCTAACCCCAGTCTGTGTATCCTGTGTCCTGGGCCAGTGTCCCGGGCCAGTATCTTGGGCCTGTGTCAGTATCTTGGGCCTGTGTCAGTATCTTGGGCCTGTGTCAGTGTCCTGGGCCAGTGTCCTGGGTCAGTGTCCTGGGTCTGTGTCCTGGGCCAGTGTCCTGGGTCAGTGTCTTGGGTCTGTGTCCTGGGCCAGTGTCCTGGGTCAGTGTCCTGGGTCTGTGTCCTGGGCCAGTGTCCTGCGTCAGTGTCCTGGGTCTGTGTCCTGAGTCAGTGTCCTGGGCCTGTATCCTGGGCCTGTATCCTGGGCCTGTATCCTGGGCCTGTATCCTGGGCCTGTATCCTGGGCCAGTGTCCTGGGTCAGTGTCCTGGGTCTGTGTCCTGGGTCTGTGTCCTGGATCAGTGTCCCGGGCCTGTATCCTGGGCCTGTATCCTGGGCCTGTATCCTGGGTCAGTGTCCTGGGCCTGTATCCTGGGTCAGTGTCCTGGGTTAGTGTCCTGGGTCAGTGTCCTGGGTCAGTGTCCTGGGCCTGTATCCTGGGTCAGTGTCCTGGGTCAGTGTCCTGGCCCTGTATCCTGGGCCTGTATCCTAAGTCAGTGTCCTGGGCCTGTATCCTGGGCCTGTATCCTGGGTCAGTGTCCTGGGTCAGTGTCCTGGGCCTGTGTCCTGGGTCAGTGCCCTGGGTCAGTATCCTGGGCCTGTATCCTGGGTCAGTGTCCTGGGCCTGTATCCTGGGCCTGTATCCTGGGTCAGTGTCCTGGGTCAGTGTCCTGGGTCAGTGTCCTGGGCCTGTATCCTGGGCCTGTATCCTGGGCCTTTATCCTGGGCCTGTATCCTGGGCCTGTATCCTGGGCCTGTATCCTGGGCCTGTATCCTGGGCCTGTATCCTGGGCCTGTATCCTGGGCCTGTATCCTGGGTCAGTATCCTGGGCCTGTATCCTGGGCCTGTATCCTGGGCCTGTATCCTGGGCCTGTATCCTGGGCCTGTATCCTGGGCCTGTATCCTGGGTCTGTATCCTGGGCCTGTATCCTGGGCCTGTATCCTGGGTCAGTGTCCTGGGCCTGTATCCTGGGCCTGTATCCTGGGTCAGTGTCCTGGGTCAGTGTCCTGGGCCTGTGTCCTGGGTCAGTGTCCTGGGTCAGTATCCTGGGCCTGTATCCAGGGTCAGTGTCCTGGGCCTATATCCTGGGCCTGTATCCTGGGTCAGTGTCCTGGGTCTGTATCCTGGGCCAGTGTCCTGGGCCTGTATCCTGGGCCTGTATCCCGGGTCAGTGTCCTGGGTCAGTATCCTGGGCCCGTGTCCTGGGTCAGTGTCCTGGGTCTGTATCCTGGGCCTGTATCCTGGGTCAGTGTCCTGGGTCAGTGTCCTGGGTCAGTGTCCTGGGTGTGTCCTGGGTTTGTGTCCTGGGTGTGTCCTGGACCTTTATCCTGGGTCAGTGTCCTGGGTCAGTGTCCTGTGTCAGTGTCCTGGGTCTGTATCCTGGGTCTGTGTCCTGGGTCAGTGTCCTGGGTCAGTGTCCTGAGTCAGTGTCCTGGGTCTGTGTCCTGGGTCTGTGTCCTGGGTCAGTGTCCTGGGTCAGTGTCCTGGGTCAGTGTCCTGGGTCTGTGTCCTGGGTCTGTGTCCTGGGTCAGTGTCCTGGGTCAGTGTCCTGGGTCTGTGTCCTGGGTCAGTGTCCTGGGTCTGTGTCCTGGGTCTGTGTCCTGGGTCTGTGTCCTGGGTCAGTGTCCTGGGTCAGTGTCCTGGGTCAGTGTCCTGGGTCTGTATCCTGGGCCTGTGTCCTGGGTCAGTGTCCTGGGTCAGTATCCTGGGCCTGTGTCCTGGGTCAGTGTCCTGGGCCTGTATCCTGGGTCAGTGTCCTGGGTCAGTGTCCTGGGCCAGTGTCCTGGGTCAGTGTCCTGGGTCAGTATCTGGGCCTGTGTCCTGGGTCAGTATCCTGGGCATGTGTCCTGGGTCAGTATCCTGGGCCTGTGTCCTGGGTCAGTGTCCTGGGTCTGTGTCCTGGGTCAGTGTCCTGGGCCTGTGTCCTGGGTCTGTATCCTGGGTCAGTGTCCTGGGTCTGTGTCCTGGGTCTGTGTCCTGGGTCAGTGTCCTGGGCATGTGTCACAGTCTCACATAAGGGTGGTATCAACATAAAAATAATAGAGAGTGGAGAAGGGATAGAACTCCAGCTAAAGGGAAAGAACCGAGTCACTCGAAGGCTCGAATAATCCAGAGCCTTCTCGAAGGACCGGTCAGCGTGTCTACAGCTCCGTGGACACCGATGGAGCCCGCCGATTGCGGGGTCCACGAGAAACTCGGAGAGAGTTACCACCCGTGTCGGATTGCGACACGTGTGGAAAGGCAGACACGGACTGGACATCGAAGAAGCAACAGGGCTTACCTTAAGGGGGACTTGATAGCTTAAAACCCAAGTGTATTTAGGGGTCTTATGCATACGTTAGATAGCTGATAGAGTTGTTGTAATAATCATGTATTATTGCTTTATTGTAAACTCCTGTGATACGCAACTTGCGGGTTGCTGGCTTGCGAAAACCTCTCTTCGCCAGCTTACTGTAATATAATATAAATAAATAATGTTAGGTTGTATCTGAACGGAGTTTGTTGCCTGTATGAGCCCGAAGTTTCATTCCCCTAGGTATCTAGGACGGTGACAGCATCTATCCTGGGCATGTATCCTGGGCCTGTATCCTGGGCCTGTATCCTGGGCCTGTATCCTGGGCCTGTATCCTGGGCCTGTATCCTGGGCCAGTGTCCTGGGCCTGTATCCTGGGCCTGTATCCTGGGCCTGTATCCTGGGCCTGTATCCTGGGCCTGTATCCTGGGCCTGTATCCTGGGCCTGTATCCTGGGCCTGTATCCTGGGCCTGTATCCTGGGCCTGTATCCTGGGCCTGTATCCTGGGCCTGTATCCTGGGCCTGTATCCTGGGCCTGTATCCTGGGCCTGTATCCCGGGCCTGTATCCTGTGCTGAATCAATGTGACTCTGCAGATTAACTGATTGATTGATCGTTATTTGTGGGCCTGTGTCAGTATCATGGGCCTGTGTCAGTATTGCAGATGTGAGTTCCAGTATGGTCATGTACACCATAACGTAGGAGTGGGAGTAGGGAGAAGAGAAGGAAGATTGGGGAGAAAGAAAGGAGGAGTAGGGAGAAGAATGAGGAATAGGGAGAAGAGAAGGAAGATTAGGGAGAAGAAAAGGAGGAGTAGGGAGAAGAGAGGGGAGCGTAGGAAGAAGAGAAAGGGGAGTATGGAGAAGAAAAGGGGGATTAGGGAGAAGAGAAGGAGGTGTAAGGAGATAAGGAGGGAGAGTAGGGAAAAGAAAAGGAGGAGTAGGGAGAAGAGAAGGAGGAGTGGGGAGAAGAGAAGGAGAAGTAGGGAGAAGAGAAGAAGTAGAGAGAAAATAAGTAAGAGTAGTGAGAAGAGAAGGGGGAGTAAGGAGCAGAGAAGAAGAAGTAGGAAGAACAGAAGGAGGAGTAGGGAGAAGAGAAGGAGAAGTAGGGAGAAGAGAAGGAGAAGTAGGGAGAAGAGAAGGAGGAGTAGAAAAAAGAAAAGGAGGAGGAAGGAGAAGATAACAAAGAGTAGAGAGAAGAGATGTAGGAGGAGGAGGAGGAGAGAGAAGGAGGAGAAGAAGAAGAAGAAGAAGAAGAAGTTACTGTACTTTTATGGTCATTTCTTTCGAAACGTCAACGTCCATTCTACCCGTTGTATTGATGTACTTCAACAGCATTATACTGACACATTGCCTTCCTTCCTTACAATATAAATATTGTATGTGCTGAATTGGAATTAGGCGTTTGTTTGTTTGTTTGTTTGTTTGTTTGTTTGTTTGTTTTCATTCATTCATGCTTGTACCGGAGACGTTATTTTCACGTTTCAACATCACGCAAAATTCGCTTATAGATCAGTCTTCATTGCCTATACCAGGAGCAGACAACCTGGAACAAGACGAAATCTCCTTGTCAAAACACTTTAACGATCTGTCAGAAATTGTTTTGACCTAGTTACCTGTTCCATTACATACAGCAGTACTGTACAGACACAATTTGTCAACAATGCGAGTAGTTAGTTTATTCAGATCATTCGGTCATGTTACGGTTTGTAAATTAAGACCTATGTACAATACAGTCTTGTTGTGTTAATCTTTAAACTGTAGTTAAACTCACTCATAAATCCACATGAAATTGAAGAATATGATACTTGTGGTATTTTAAGTCCAGTACCGGAGGCAACGACGTGTTGCAGTGTGTGAACGGTCACGTGGTGCTAGTCTCCAGTTAGTGGGACATTAGTACGTCAAAGGTCACAATGTAGCCGACTGCAGTGTCCGCGGCATGTGCTAAGTAATGTCGAATGTATTGTGTAGATCAAGTCGTGACTTGGAGATTTAGATAGACGTCTTACTCGTCCTTGACCTAAAATAATCACCTGGTTGGTTCTTAGTAAAGAGATTCAACCAATTCCAGTAAATCAAGAAAAGAGGAAAAGTCGATGGCGCTGGATAGAATGATAGAACACACGAAGAAAACATGAGGAAATATAACTTGAAACCCTCTTGTCTGGAACCCATGCGACAAATGAAATAGATTGACATCTAAAAACACAAGAGGAGTGAATTACAGTTAGTTGCATATCCGTTACATGACATCGCAGTCAACACCAGCATTCTTTGGCTGTTTGTGAGTTGTTTGTGATTGAAGAACTAACCAAGTAAATCTTGAGGACGATACTCTGGGGCAAGTGCAGATACCTAGGTACATGGAGAACATCAGAGTGAAGATAAAGAAAGAGATGAAATAAAGAACAGAATACGACAAGCAAGAACTGCACTCTATCAAATGAAGAACATTTTGTGCAATAAGTCACTGTTCTTAAAAGTTAGAAAAAGAGTTCTTGCATGTTACACAGAACCAGCTTTAACATACGGCTGCCAATCCTGGACAATTAGTAAGCAGGAGAAAAAAAAATCCCTCGAAGCCTTGGAAATGTGGTATTACAGAAAAATGTTGAAAATTAACTGGACAGCCAAAAAAAGCAATCAGGACGTTTTAAGGGAAGCTTAGTGGCAGAGGCAACGTATCACAAACATCAGAAAGAGGCAGTCATCGTTTTTCTTTTTTTTTTTTTGCCACGTTATGAGAAAACAAACACTGGAACAAGTTGTGACAGCCGAAACGATTTGAGGAAAGAGAGATATCGGAAGACAGCGGGATTAGATTATTGACAGTCTTGTGTCATAGCACGGAAGGGAGTCAACACACGAATTCTTCTTCTTCTTCTTCTTCTTCTTCTTCTTCTTCTTCTTCTTCTTCTTCTTCTTCTTCTTCTTCTTCTTCTTCTTCTTCTTCTTCTTCTGCTGCTGCTGCTGCTGCTGCTGCTGCTGCTGCGTTCATCCGGAGTTTTTTTCTTTCTTTCCAGATGTAGTTGCGATGTATTGTTACGCACCCTAGGGCCTAGAGCCTTACGCCAACACATCCGACTTTTGCGTACATTTTTGATCAGGTTAGTGTTCCTGGGGGACTGTCGTGTCCTCCTTTAAAGTGTCGTCCCTGGAGTGAAGAGAGTCAACACCCACATTATAATATTTTTTCCCTTATCAATATCTTGGAGAATCCACCAGCTTCCGTCCAACACACTCCATCAGTCTATGGACACCTTTCCCTATCACTCTCTCACTGTCGTACTATGCCCCCCTCTCATACTTCCCCAACGCAACATATTCAACAACTCTTGCTTCTAAAAATTAACAAAGATTAATTTATTAAAAGAAAAATGTGTAATGTACGTGTATGCGAAGAAAATGTGTGATGTGTTCTATACTGTGTGTATGATCGGACTTTCAGATAATAGCATAGTTTCTTCATTGCAAGGGCACACCACAGCACATTAAATCATAACCAGTGCACCTCACCCGGTGTCGAAACCCTCTTGCCGGATACTGACTGTCATCGGTAGCCACCTGGTAATCCATCTTCATGATCATCCGAAATAGATACTGTTTGTAATTACAGATTGATCACGGACTGGTTGCAAACTAACTTTGTAAGTTCCTATCGGTCCTAAAGAATGCACAAATCCTTTGTAGTGTATTTAGGTTTTACTGTTAATTTAAATATTGAGCACAACCCACTACTGGCAACGCCGATCGCATTCTGATATGAACCTAAAGCCTATCCACGTCAATATGGAAGCACTATACTCGAGTTTCGCCCTCATTTGAGCTCGTCAGTAGTGCATATCCCTGACCGGATCCGGAAACAGTCCCGGATCACGCGTGTGAAGCGGGTGTGTAACCACGCGGCACACACTGGACACACCAAATTATCACAACAGAATATCACAACGCTACCCATCGTAGGCTATGCTCAAGATTGCCCAATCGCCGCGACCGACGTCCGTCAATCGATGGGACCCGAACGATCAGGACTTCTCACTGGCAAGGAACACCAGGCCTCCTAAATCCAGTGAGCAATAATCAATTGATTATGTGGTTGTTTCGGGATTTGAAATTTAAATATTGAGCACAACCCACTACTGGCAACGCCGATCGCATTCTGATATGAACCTAAGGCCTATCCACGTAAAAATGGAAGCACTATACTCGAGTTTCGCCCTCATTTGAGCTCGTCAGTAGTGCATATCCCTGACCGGATCCGGAAACAGTCCCGGATCACGCGTGTGAAGCGGGTGTGTAACCACGCGGCACACACTGGACACACCAAATTATCACAACAGAATATCACAACGCTACCCATCGTAGGCTATGCTCAAGATTGCCCAATCGCCGCGACCGACGTCCGTCAATCGATGGGACCCGAACGATCAGGACTTCTCACTGGCAAGGAACACCAGGCCTCCTAAATCCAGTGAGCAATAATCAATTGATTATGTGGTTGTTTCGGGATTTGAAATTTAAATATTGAGTACAACCCACTACTGGCAACGCCGATCGCATTCTGATATGAACCTAAGGCCTATCTACGTCAATATGGAAGCACTATACTCGAGTTTCGCCCTCATTTGAGCTCGTCAGTAGTGCATTTACTGTTAATGTTTCTACACTTGATCCTAACTAGTGTTCATATAGGTTCAAGTATATGTCATATGTAATATTACACTGGAATCTATCACACGATGTGACTTATCCGTTAATGTTCTCGTTCCTTAAACAATGTTTGTCCGATGTGTGATATATCAACAATCATCACCCATCCTATGTGAACCATACCACGCAGGAGTCGTTTTATTGGCTGGCTCTTCTGCGCCATGCCATGGTGAACCCTTCTGAGTATGAGTCCAGCGTAAACATATACCATCTTTCTTCTCGGACGTTATTCCTTTTCCGTAAGAATCATTCCAACCAGAGGGAACCTTATGCAAAACCGCCTCATTCCGGGATGGCTACTACACTTTGCCATAACGACACATGCTAGTTAATATTAAATTAATCTAACACTGTAGAGCTCTCCCACAAACACGTCCATCGTAATTCACGGTTATGGTCAACACTGTTTCTCCCAATCATGGTTTATGGCAAAACCTAAAATTGGTCACATGACGGTATTGATGTCCTGCAGGTGTTATTTGTTCATATCATCCATTGTCAAGAATCCATTCTCCCTGGTTTAGTCACTGTCAAAGTTGTCATCACTTGTTTTGACATCCCCCAACAAGCTAGCGAGTTACTGTATGATCCCAACAACAGTTGTCAATAGCAATCTGCCAATCTGTGGGATGTCCGGAAACTATATTACAGATGGACTGTTTTCTTCCGAGCTGAGTACTTCCGCTTCCAATCCGACCTGTTTATAAACTGTCAAAGCGATATATGATTCAGCTCACCCACTTCCGAGTGTTCCCAATCCGTCGACCAGATGTACACGTGCAGCTACAAATATTGTCCTGGGATTTTGACATCCGATTTGTTTTTTTCTGTTAGTTAAAATAGTTGTCGCTGGCAGATAGTCCGTTTAATCAGAAAGCCTCTATAATAATCAACTGGTTAAACGCAAGGTTTTATTTTGTGACATAGGCCCCCTCTTAAGAGAGTAGTCCATCTCACTCTTCTCCACCGTGAGTTTAATCCAGATGATTCATTCTTCTTCTTCAGGAGCTGGGTGTCTTGACAAGAAATCCGCTCCAACATTTTCCTTCCCAGGAATGTACTCCACTGTGAAGTTATAGGGTTGAAGTAACAACGACCATCGCATCAAACGGGCGTTGAGCTTCTGAGAAGTAGCCAGGAACATCAGGGGCTGATGATCCGACTGGACTCGAAACTTAACTCCATACAAATATGGCTGGAATTTTTGCACTGCCCATACGAGAGACAAGCACTCTCTCTCGACGGTTGAATAATTCCTCTCCGCCTGTAGAAGTTTCTTACTTTCGTATGCTACAGGTTTCAAAACCGAAGCATCGTCTTTTCCTTCCTGTAACAGAGCTGCCCCAATCCCAATCGCACTCGCATCCGTTCTCAACACAAATGGTTTGGAAAGGTCAGGGAGCTGTAATACAGGTTTGCTGACCAAGGCCTCCTTTAACTGACTATAGGCATTCTCACATTCTGGTGTCCAAATGATTTGGTCCGGGAATCCCTTTTTCAAGGTTTCCGTCAATGGAGCTCCCAGTTCAGTGAAATGTGGGATAAATTTGTGGTAGAACCCACACAACGAGAGAAAAGATCGCACATCCTTCTTCGTTGTTGGCCTTAGTGCATTTCTGATTTTCTCCAGGTTCTTCTCTTCTGGGACAATGTGTCCTGGAGTGATGGTGTGACCTAGAAATTCCAGAGTTTGGTAACCAATCATGCACTTGGTTGGACGAGCAGTAAGCCCTGCTTCCTTGAGTCTATTAAACACTCTCTCCAAGGATTGTAAGTGGTCATCCAAGCTGTCACTGGAAATCAGAATATCATCCATGAATGAGATGATGGATGCATCCTGTAACGGATCTAGTAATGTCCTCATCATGCGTGTAAACACACTAGGTGCATTGCTGAGTCCAAAGGGCATGACCTTGAATTCGTAGTATCCACTGGGTGTACTGAAAGCCAACAGTGGTCGAATCTCAGGTTTGACTGGTATCTGATAGAGACCCCCGACTCAGATCCACCTTTGAAAAGTACCGGGCCTTATGGAGCCTAGCGAATAAATGAGTTGGATTCGGCAAAGGTTCCACCTGAAATTGTGTATGACTGTTCAGAAGTCGGTAGTCTATACACAACCGGTGTTCTCCACTTGGTTTCCGTAACAAAACTACCCCTGCATTGTATGGGGGTGTGGATGGTGCAATCACGTCATCCTCCAGCAGTTTTTGTATTTCCTCCTCCAGGGCCTTTTCTTTAGAGAATGGCACTGGATAAACCTACTGGCGAACAGGCTCCTGTGTGGTCAAAGTCATCTCGAACTCAACCAACCTCGTTCGTCCTGGTTTATCAGTCAGTATCTCCTTATGAGACTTGAGAACCTGGGTTATCTTTTCCCTCTCCTGGGAGGTCAGATCAGGGTTCACTTGCACATCCCTATAGGTTTCCTGGTATACCAAGGGATATTCCCTGCCCTCGCTGGTTCCCACTTCAGTCTCCACTGCAACTGCCATTGCCATGAGGTGAGCTGCCTTGTCTCCGGGTCTCTCTTCGTATTTCCGCAAGAGGTTGATATGGAAAATCTTCGACTTTCCCCGGATCCGGATCTGATAGTTGGTTCTGGATATCACCCTTTCCACGGGAAATGGTCCTTGCCAACCTATCTCCAGTTTGTTGTTTCCCGTTGGGAGTAGCAATAAGACTTTATCTCCCACCTCTAGAGATCTGTCTTTAGACATACGGTTGTAGTAAGCCGCATGTCTTTTTCTGGCCTTATTCAAGTTTTGATTTGCCAGAGTCCATCCCTTGTGGAGTTTTTCTTTCAGTTCCTCCACGTATTTGTAGGATGAGATCACTTCTTCTGACGTCCTCTCTTCAGTCCAACTCCTCAGCATGGCTTCCAACGGTCCTTTGATTGGACGACCAAACAGTAACGTAGCGGGTGGTAGTCCTGTTGAGCCATGAGGAACTTCCCGATAGGCAAAAAGGGCTGCTGGGATATATTCATCCTACCTATCAGGTTTTTCCTGCGCTAGTTTCCTGAGCATTGTCATCAACGTGTCGTTGAAACGCTCTACTTGTCCATTGGCTTGAGGGTGGTAAGGGCTGGTATGTATGTGGTTAGAGTGAAACACCCTAAATACCTCCTCCATGAGTTTTCCACAAAACTGAGACCCATTGTCCGTCAGAATTTGATCCGGAAAGCCAAATCTGGTAAAGGCCTCCATCAGTGCGTCCGCCACTCTTTTCGAGTCAATCGTGGTCAACGGTATGGCCTCACCCCACATTGTACAGCAATCCACCATAGTGAGTATATACATGTTCCTCTTCCTAGTCCTGGGAAGTGGACCCACGATATCGATGGCTACCCTCTCGAAAGGAGAGTTCATGATGGGCATCTCACCCAACACCACCGGTGCTGTCCAGTGTTTCGGTGCCACCCTCTGGCACTCAGGGCATGACTTCACATACCGACGCACATCATCTGTCATTCCCAGCCAATAGTAATGGCAGGAAATCCGCTGCATGGTGACGGTAATACCCATGTGTCCACTAAAGGAGATGGTATGCCCCATATGAAGAATCTGGGACCGGTGAGCTTTCGGGACGACCAACTGATCGTATAGGTTGTCTCCCCTTCCTGCTCTCCTGTAGAGTATCCTATTCTTCATGTAGTACTGCCCCCGTCCTGGTGGATCAGCACTTTTCTGCAGCTTTCTGTAGCAAGGACGTAAAGTATCATCCTCACTCTGGGCAGTTCGTAGCTCCCCCGGCATTGGGTTAGTCACAATTGCTTCTGCCTCTTCTGTTCTCGTCTGAGAGCGAGTCTGTATTGCTCCCATATGGATTGGCTCCCTGGGAATTCCCAGAAAGACATACCGGCAACCAAGGATTACTGGGAAAATGGGATCGGTCAATACAGCGGCCTTGATGGTGCCGATGACATACCTTGACCGAATCTCCACATTAGCAATGGGCAACTTCATGGCTACAGCACTCTTCTGTTCAGGCTGTATATCCAAGGTCTCACCTGTGAATTGTTCTGGATGTACCAGATCCGCAGAAATCACGACCTCCCCGTCCAGTCCTGTGTCGTATAAACACTCCACTTGACGACCGTTAACCTCTACCAATTCCACTACAGGTGGTTTTTCCTGGTCTGGAGTCTCTTCCTCGACCTCGACCTGTTCGGTGGGCTCCACCTTAGGTTTCCCGGGGCACCCGACGAATTTAGTGTCTCCTGACTTTCCCCTGCAGTCAATAGCATTGTGCGTATTCGACTTGCATTGGTTGCACCATTTTCCTGTCCTAGATTTTCTATTGCCGGACTTGAGTGAGCTCTCCTGGTGGCGAGCTTCCTTGTTGACCTTGGCATTTTCCGTGACAACCTCCTTGGAAGTCACTTGACATGCTGCGAAGTGAGGGTTCTTTGCCTTCGATTTGCAATCCCTCGTATTGTGAGAGGGTGACTTACAAATTGAACACCACTTCTCCGACCACGGTCGTTTTGGTGTAGAGCTTGAAGTGCTCTTGCTTCCCTCCTTCTTCTTCTCTGAACTATCCTCTGATTTTTGCACATAAGATTCCCACTTTTTGGTTCCTGAGTTTTTGACTTTCTTCTTATCATGTTTATCTTGACTTTTGGAGTTGGTGGAAAGGTTTTCCCCTGTCTCCCCATGTACTTCAACGAACCGTTCTGCTAATTTAGTAACGAGGTCAATACGTTCCGCTCCTTGTTCTCTCAGGAACGTCCTGAGAGGTTTAGACATTAGCTTCTTCAGCTGGTCGACCACCATGAGCTCTTCCAGACTCTCATAGTCATGTGCGAACCCAGCCAAATCCATTCACTTATGGAGATAAGATTTTAGACGCAAACTGTAGGCGGCAAACAACTCCCCCGGTTCTCGTTTCGCTGCTCGAAATTTTTTCCGGTAGGTATGTGACGTAACCTCGAATCGTTTCAGCAGAGCCGTCTTTAATTCGTCGTAATTGTTCTCATCTCCTGGTGGCAGGCGAGAATAAACCTCGTAGCCGGTCCCGCGTAATCCCTGGGATAGCTTGAGATTCCATTTGTTACGCTCCAGACCCATAGCAACAGACATTGCCTCGAAGCGTTGAAGGTACTGGTCAATCTTCTCTTTGTCCTCCTCGTAGACCGCTAAAGGAAACTTCATAGCATGGTACCCATGTCCACCTACTGGTGTTGAGCCTGAGATGGAGGAAACTCCAACTGCTCCCTCAGTTTCCCCATTAGATTGACTCTTCAACTCGAGTTCCCTCATCCGGTACTCGTGCTCCCTTTTCTGTGCTTCCTGTTCAGCTTCTAATTTCTTAGCAGCCTGTTCAGCTTCATGCTTTTTAGCAGCCTGTTACGCTTCAAGTTTCCTAGCAGCCTGCTCAGCTTCAAGTGTCCTAGCAGCCTGTTCAGCTTCAAGTTTCCTAGCAGCCTGCTCTGCTTCCAATTTCCTAGCTTCTTGTTCCGTTTACGAGAGATCCCGCTGTCCAAAGATCCCGTTTACGAGAGATCCCGCTGTCCAAAGATCCCGTTATCGAGAGATCCCGCTGTCCAAAGATCCCGTTATCGAGCCCCCAATAATGTCGTGTCCTCCTTTAAAGTGTCGTCCCTGGAGTGAAGAGAGTCAAAACCCACATTATAATATTTTTTTTCCTTATCAATATCTTGGAAAATCCACCAGCTTCCGTCCAACACACTCCATCAGTCTATGGACACCTTTCCCTATCACTCTCTCACTGTCGTACTATGCCCCCTCTCATACTTCCCCAATGCAACATATTCAACAACTCTTGCTTCTAAAAATTAACAAAGATTAATTTATTAAAAGAAAAATGTGTAATGTACGTAAGGCGTGTATGCGAAGAAAATGTGTGATGTGTTCTATAATGTGTGTATGATCGGACTTTCAAATAATAGCATAGTTTCTTCATTGCAAGGGCACACCACAGCACATTAAATCATAACCAGTGCACCTCACCCGGTGTCGAAACCCTCTTGCCGGATACTGACTGTCATCGGTAGCCACCTGGTAATCCATCTTCATGATCATCGGAAATAGATACTGTTTGTAATTACAGATTGATCACGGACTGGTTGCAAATTAACTTTGTAAGTTCCTATCGGTCCTAAAGAATGCACAAATCCTTTGTAGTGTATTTAGGTTTTACTGTTAATGTTTCTACACTTGATCCTAACTAGTGTTCATATAGGTTCAAGTATATGTCATATGTAATATTACACTGGAATCTATCACACGATGTGACTTATCCGTTAATTTTCTCGTTCCAAAAACAATGTTTGTCCGATGTGTGATATATCAACAATCATCACCCATCCTATGTGAACCATACCACGCAGGAGTCGTTATATTGGCTGGCTCTTCTGCGCCATGCCATGGTGAACCCTTCTGAGTATGAGTCCAGCGTAAACATATACCATCTTTCTTCTCGGACGTTATTCCTTTTCCGTAAGAATCATTCCAACCAGAGGGAACCTTATGCAAAACCGCCTCATTCCGGGATGGCTACTACCCTTTGCCATAACGACACATGCTAGTTAATATTAAATTAATCTAACACTGTAGAGCTCTCCCACAAACACGTCCATCATAATCCACGGTTATGGTCAACACTGTTTCTCCCAATCATGGTTTATGGCAAAACCTAAAATTGGTCACATGACGGTATTGATGTCCTGAAGGTGTTATTTGGACATATCATCCATTGTCAAGAATCCATTCTCCCTGGTTTAGTCACTGTCAAAGTTGTCATCACTTGTTTTGACATCCCCCAACAAGCTAGCGAGTTACTGTATGATCCCAACAACAGTTGTCAATAGCAATCTGCCAATCTGCGGGATGTCCGGAAACTATATGACAGATTGACTGTTTTCTTCCGAGCTGAGTACTTCCGCTTCCAATCCGACCTGTTTATAAACTGTCAAAGCGATATATGATTCAGCTCACCCACTTCCGAGTGTTCCCAATCCGTCGACCAGATGTACACGTGCAGCTACAAATATTGTCCTGGGATTTTGACATCCGATTTGTTTTTTCTGTTAGTTAAAATAGTTGTCGCTGGCAGATAGTCCGTTTAATCAGAAAGCATCTATAATAATCAACTGGTTAAACGCAAGGTTTTATTTTGTGACAGGGACTCTCACTTTTGTGGTGCCGTCCACATCCCAGCTGGTCAAGTTACAACGGTCGAATACTTCACGATCAACCCTCAAGGGAAAGCAGGGACAGACCATGAGCATTATCCGCCATCCAGGGTGGCTTCCATGGTTGAATATCCGACACATAGCGCTCTGAGGGAATCGCCACGTCCTGCTCATTTTTTTTTTTTAATTCGCATATCCTTTACAGGACATCGCTGTCAACAGCAGTATCTTTTAGCTGTCTGTTGATTTCTTGGCAAGATTACGCTCAGTAGTTTGCCATTGCTTTCTGGGAGGCCGGCTCAGTATCCCGCAAGTCACCAGCAGGGCTCGAACCGCCTCCAGCTCTCGAACGCTTCGAGACTCTGCGTGATAAACCGGATTACGGAGAAAGTGTTGTAACCCCTCTGCCAGAGAGGCCGGCGTCCTGCTCATGGCTGCTTTAATTCCTAACTTCAGTGTATTGGGCCTTTCGTTCGCTACGTGCCACTCCCCGCACAAACCAGCGACGGTCTGACTGCAGATGATATCCACTCAGCGAACTTTCGATTCGAACATGTGCTAGTCGCTGTGCCCGGAAAACAAAATAGAGCTGTTCTGGGCACGACGGACATTCGGAGAACTAGATAGTCAGAGCTGTTCCGGACGCGAAGGACATTCGGAAGACTAGTTAGTCAG
Source organism: Cepaea hortensis (assembly GCA_963921405.1). Taxonomy (NCBI): domain Eukaryota; kingdom Metazoa; phylum Mollusca; class Gastropoda; order Stylommatophora; family Helicidae; genus Cepaea; species Cepaea hortensis. The sequence continues at coordinate 77,936,060 of OY992879.1, forward strand.
AGCTGTTTTGAGCACGAAGGACATTTCACTCGGACGTTTATGCGTTGTGCCTGGTTTGTTTGCTGCCAGCACATGCGATTCAGTGGGCGTTTTTACGGGTTTGCCATCCCGGGGTTTCAAGGGACGTTAGACTCTTACTGCTGTGGTGTCGCCCACATCTCAGCTGGTCAAGGTAGAACGGTCAAAAACATCACGGTCAACCCTCAAGGGAAGGCAGGGGCAGACCATGGGCATTCCCCGCTATCCAAGGAGGCTTCCATAATTGTAGAGCCGGCACATAGTGCTCTGAGACTGGGCTCACCCGAGGAATCGCCACTTCCTGCTCATGGCTGCTTTAATTCCTCACTTCCATGTATTGTGCATTTCGTTTGTCACTGCTCGCTCCCCATACAAACCAGGGACGAACAGTCTGCGGTTGAAATCCACTCATCAAGCTTTCGCTTCGGACCTCCACGTAATTGATTCACTATCCAAGCGTTCCATTTGGTGTTTTTGAGACGTTTTTCCACCTTTGACTTCGCTCACTCTATGAGTATAGATACAGACTTTCATCGTAACCATTTCGTACGACTGGGACTTTTTTTTTCACCTTTAGTACCCGTTCACGAGGTAGGCTACATGTGCTGCCAGCTCAGCACCTTATCTCCGTGCAACAGTGAGCGAGTAACGGCCGGGCCCTCTCATCCGTGGATCCCTCAATTCCCCCAGCTGAGAGCCTTCAAGCAAGTATCTGAACTAAGCATGTATCGCGCTCAGCATCTCACCTCCGTTTTGCAGTAGGTGCGTATCGGCCCGGCTATCACATCCGAGGGTTTATGGCTTAGAGGCGTTCAGCCATACCACTCAGCTGGGAGCCATAGAGTATGTGTCCGGACCAAGAATTAGTGGCTTCGTGCGCCTGATTTGACCTTTCGACTGCTATCCTCAGTTTATCTGCCGAGCAGCAGGTTGTGTCTCTCTTAGTCTGGTCCCAATCTCAAGGCCTGTCCGACATGTAGTTGTGCTTCCGTCGGCAGGGCTCTTGAGGTCACTGGGACACGCAAGCCCCTTTACCACGTCAACGTGGAGACACGTCAGAGGGGTAACATACGAATTGATCCATGACGTCGGAGATCGCTATTTGTGATCGCCCACGCCATCCGGCAAGACATTGGATGATGATGATGATGATGATGATGATGATGATGATGATGATGATGATGATGATGTTGTTGTTGTTGTTGTTGTGATTTCCTGACAAGAATACGTTCAGTAGTGTGTCATTCATTTCTGTACGACCGGCACTTATACCATTGTAGCTCCCCCGATGTGTCTCCACCTTGACGTGGTGGGGGAGCTTGCGTGTCCCATAGACCCCATTTGCTTGCCGATGGGTGAAAAATTACATATCGGACAGCTTATGGGATAGGGACCAGACTAAGAGAGACACAACCTGCTGCTCTGCAGGCATAGACTGAGGATAGCAGTCAAAATTTAAATGAGGTGCACAAAGGCAGAATTTCTTGGTCCGGACAAAACTCTTAAGGCTCCCTGTCGAGGGCTGTGGCTGAACGCCTCTAAGCCACAAACCCTCGGATCTTAGAGCCAGGCTGATACCCGTCTACCGGAAAATAGAAACACGATACTGAGCAAGCTACATGCTCAGGTCTGATACATGTTCGAAGGCTCCCAGCTGGGGGATATGAGAGATTCCCGGATGAAGGGGCCTGGCCGTTTCCCGTTCACTATTGCACGAAGGTAAGGTGCTGAGCCGGCAGCACATGTAGCCTACCTCGTGAGCGAGTACAAAAAAAGTCAGAAAAGTGCCCCAGTCGAAGGGTTACAGAAACTGTCTGTATCTAACTCATAGAGAGTGTAGACAAAAGTGGAATAATGTCTCATCAACGCAAAATGGAACGCACGGCGAGCGAACCTATTGCGTGGTCTGAAGTCACAAGCAAAAGCTTACCGAGTGGATGTCACTCGCAGTCTGACCGCTCCTGGTGTGTGATTGAGCGACCAGTGGCAAGTGGGATGCCCAACACATGGAAGTGAGGAACTAAAGCAGCCATGAGCAGGACGTGGAAACTCCTTGGGTGAGCCCAGTCTCAGAGCAATATGTGCCGGCTCTGCAATTATGGAAGCCTCCTTGGATAGCGAGATAATGCCCATGGTCTGCCCCTGCCTTCCATTGAGGGCAGACCACGATATCGTTGATCGTTCTATCTTGACCAGCTGAGATGTGGGTGACACTACAACAGTCCAACGTGTCTCGAAACCAGAGGAAGGCTAACCTCACTAAAAAATGCCCGCCGGAAGTCGGAAGTGTCGGCCTACGGGTGGCAAACTAAAAATTGACACTACGCTTTTACGTCCGAGTGAAATGTCTCGTCCGAATGTCTCCCGTGCTAGGAACAGCTCTGACTACCTAGTTTCCGAATGCCGCTCTTGTTCGGAACAGCTCTGACTAGGTAGTTTTCCGAATGTCCGCCGTGCCTGGAACAGCTCTGATGGGTACAGGGACAAGCACATGTCCGAAAACTCGCTTAGTGGAAACCAACCGCAGAGCTGACTGGTTTGTGCAGGAACGGCCCAGGGCGAGCGAAATGCTCAATATATTGAAGTGAGGAATTAAAACAGCCATGAGCAGGACGTGACGATTCCCTCGGTAAACCCAGCACCAGAGCGTTATGTGCCGGCTCTGCAATTATGGAAGCCACCCAGGATGGCGGAAAATGCTATGGACTGTCCCTGCCTTCACTTGAGGGATGACCGTGTAGTCTTCGACTGTTCCAACTAGACCAGCTGAGATGTGGACGGTACCACAAAAGTGAGAGTCTCCCAGGATTGCTAACCTGGTCAAAAATGCACGCTAAAGTCGGATGTGTTGGCCTGAAGGTTTCGACCCGAGGGTGCCTAACCAGACACACCGCAATCACATCTGAAAAAATCACTCCGGATGAACGCAAAGAAGAAGAAGAAGATACCATTGTAGAAAACCAATGCAAGAGGTCTGCCTTATCATGAACCGATTTCCCACTGAGCGGTGCAGACGCAGCCAATTTGTGCACCTGCTCAGTTATCTCGTATTTATCTGAAATCTGCTCATTGACAATGAAACGAGAGCTGACGAAGGAAATACAAATGAAGAAAGTAAACCTTGAAGTTAAATAAGTAAGCCACATTAAAAGACATAGCAGTCTTATAAAATCCATGCTGTAGGGTAAGGCTGAAGGCAAGCGAGCAAGAGCTAGACCAGTGGTTCTCAACCTTTTCTTACCCATGCTTCCCTTCCCCATATGTTCAGAATGTCATTCCCCCCCCCCCCTTTTCGTATTCCCTCTCTATAACCCCGCCCCTACATAGTATATGTAAAAACTATAAGCTAAATTTAATAAAACATACTAGAACAAGTCTAGACGTCTATATAAAACGTGATTTGCGGATCTACTTATGTAATAAAACGAATTTCAGAAGGTCGCGAAGTACAGAACCGTAAAGTATAGAGGGAAAAACAATATCAAGTAATCGATTCTTGTATTAACGCGATCTTGAAATAATCTTAATCCCCCCCCCTACCCCCTGGAAACCATCAATTTAGAGGGTAGGGTGGGGGATTCCCTACCGGTTGAGGACCATTGAGCTAGACAATGATAAAAGTGGTAAGATAACAACAAGAGATGGACGAACAGCTGTCTGACAGAATTTACTGTCAGGGTGTGAGACAGTGTTGGATAGCTATTGCAGCCAACTTTCACTGTGGAGAAGTGGAGACGGTACCTTAATAATTGATTTATCATGTATCCATTAGATAAAAGCACGCACTTTTTATACGTCCGAGAAGCAGCCTACTGTTTCTACTATTTACTAATCCGACCTGACATTCAAAGACTTGATTATACAGAAGAAACTTCGCACAACGTCGCTCTCATCACGCGCGACGAAATGCCTCTCGATCTCTTGTCATCTTTCCTGCCTGATGCCCCCTCCTGCCCAAGGTGTCTGCAATGCCCTGTTTCCATCCTCTGCTTCTTCTTTCGTTTTCTTAAAATGTGTATATATTTGCAATGTTGCCTCTTGTATGAACGTTACTGTCTTTCTTAGTTCATCCAGAAGTCCATACAGTTTATCTTCCACCGTTGGTTCTCAAGACCAGAAGATTTGTCTAAATATTCCGTATGTTGGACAGTCTTTTTATTTTTATTTTTGAGTATATGATTTGCTGTCTGTAACGCCAATTCACATTTGCACCTGGCTGATTCTACAATCCTGAAGTTTGTAGACCTAAAACGTCCGTGATCTATCGATTCTTGTTCTGAGGAGCAGAATAATGATTTGTTCTTGTTTGTCCATAATGTGGTGTGTCCATCTTGATGCTGGCAGTCTCCAGCTTCTTCTCCTAGAATCCATGCCTCCCACGCTGTTAGTTCCATGTCACTGTTAGTTAGTTAGTTATCAGTTGGGGTATCTTCGTTGCACTCCGGACATGTCCATAGGTGCTCAGATCCTCCCCCCAGCATATGCATCAGCGTCCGGTGGCTAATAGTGCCAGTTCTATGTTGGTTGACGAGGCGCTTTGTTTTCCCGATGTACCTCTCGCGTCTGGCTGCGCCGATTCTTACTCCCAGGTCTTTCATCCTGGAAAGCGATGTGGAATCACTGGCGTCAAAATCCTCTGTTCTCGCCATATCTTTAAGGGCGTTAATAACATCGGCACGATCCATGGGCTGGCCATCTACAAGGGGTGCAGAGCTAGCCAATTTATCAGCTCGTTCATTTCCCTCGACTCCCGCATGTCCCGGGACGAAGATGAAGGTGACTTTGCGGACAACAGACTTCCGCAGCGACTCAGTCCACTGTCTACGTACAGATCCAGCTTCGACCTTCTGAATCATGCTCATTGAATCACTTAGTACACACACGTTGGTATAATGCTGTGATTCCAGCCATATGAAAGCCTGTGTAACTGCCATCACCTCCATCGTCATGCTGCTCGTGGTCATGGAGTGGGCACCACTGGATTCTTGAACGGTTCGGCCCGCTGAGCGGGCTGTAAATGCCCACGCACTTCTCTGCTGCTTTACAACAGATCCATCTGTATAGATGAGCACTTCGGGGCTATCTGAGTGATCATAGATGAGCGCGTTAACCTACTGCATTGACAGCGGCAGGGTTCTGCTCTCTGCACCGTCTGTCGAGTGTGATAATGCAGGAGAAGGTACACTTAAAAGCTGGAGGCACCGGCACCCATTCCTTGCCGGGGTTGATACTGGTAAGACTGCAGACCTGTCCGACGACATCTTCCGCCCGACCCATCCATGATTTGCCCCTCTTTAGCCTGTCACCCTTTTCTCTGAATACAGCGTCATGCAGAGGGTGCTGCTCATCTGCACTTATTTTTAAGTATGCACGAGCTCTCCAGATCTTGATCCTGTGTTCCATTGTCGGGAAGTCAAGGAGGTATCTCATTGCTACACAGCTGGTGTCTCTCGTGCAGTCCAAAATGATGCGCATGGCTTCGTTTTGTACCTTTTCAAGTCTTCCAATCTGTGTAGGGCTGACAGTGAGGATGGCCAGGGCATACTCGATGCGTGAAAGCACAAGTCCTTGGAACAGAAGTAATAGCAATCTTTGCTCGATATTGGCAGTCGCCATGACTCTCATTGCTGCCAAACCTTTTCGAGCCTTCATTATGACATAATCGACATGATCTCTGAAGGACAGGCTACGATCAAGCCTCACGCCAAGATATGTCATTGACTGGGTTCTACTCAGAATGCTCCCATCCATTCTTACTGCCGGCAGGTCTGTTTTCACAATATGGTTGTTTAGTGAGAACCATGTAACCGTTGCCTTTGCAGGGTTGACAAGGGCATCGGCATCAGCACACCATGAGGAAATTCGATCTAGTTCGCCCTGCATATAGTTGGCAACCGCCTGTCTATCTCGACCCTGTCGATACACGAGGATGTCGTCAACGAATGACAGAGTCCTACCCCTCCCATCCAACTGTTGTTCAGTGATCGGCACCGTATACACGTTGAATAGTACTGGTGACAGTGGTGAACCCTGCGGCAATCCTGGACATATCGTTATCGGCTCAGAAGACCAACTCCCGCATCTTAGCACCACCTTCCTTTGGAGTAGAACTGCAGCTATCCATCGTACAAGGTGAGGGTGCACTTTCAGTCTGAGGAGGGTTTGCATCAAGTGCTCGAAAGATACTCTGTTATATGCGTCCTCTAAGTCTATGGCGGTCGCACATGTCTCTTCTCTGACCTGAAATCCTTCGTAAACATCTTGAGCAAAGACCGCCGCATTCAGCCATGACTCTTTGTTGCGTCTGTATCCTCCAAGTGTGGGCGGGAAGCAGCCGAGCTGTTCCAAGTCCCAAGCAAGTCTGTGTGCTACAATTTTCTCCAGTAGCTTGCCAACAGTATTCTGCATCGTAATGATTCTGTAGCCGCTTATCTTGGAATGGTCTTTGTTCGGTTTTGGCAGCGGCAGCAAGTAGCTGTGTAGCCATTCTTCTTTGACCTGACCCCTCTGGATACTGGTGTTGAATTCTCTGGCCAGTTCTTCCATGTCATCATCTGATATCACCATTAGGTCACCATATCGGATGCCGTCTGGGCCTGGGGCGGTGTTAGGTGATTTCTTGAGCATCGCACGCAATATTTCAACTGTGATCGTCCATTCTTCGTCTGTCCCGACCCCCTCGCACAACTGAGAGAGTGTTGTTGTGGTCCTCTGTCTGGCGGGCTCGTCTTTCTGGTCAGTCTGTTCTATGTAGCGTGCAAGAAGGGCCTTACCTTTATCCGCATCCGACTTTTTCCATGCGAGGTCTGTGCCTTGAAAGTCTGGAATACCCCTACGTTGTGCAGCACCGTTCATGCTCTTGTGGAGGCGCCAGAATGTCGTAAGAGATTGCTCGGAGCACACCTTCCTGCAGAACTCGTCCCATTTGTCGGCCTTGGCCTGTTTGGCGCAGGATTTGAATAAAGTCGTCGTCCTAACGACCTCAGTCTTCAGGTTCGCCAATTCAACCTGTGGCATGTTAGCCTTTCTGGCCTTTTGCCAGTCTTTGACAGCCTGCCTCTTTCCCAGCCACACCTTCTCGACCTCTCCATTCCACCATGGTGGCTGCAGCCATCTTTCTTGTCTCCTACGGGAGGAAGTTAGTTTCCTTCTTCTGATCTTGCTTATGGCGTCTTGACCAGTGGTGTCGTACGGGAAGGCATTGGTCTTGTTTCTTTGACTCATGGCCCCGTCTTTCTTGATCAGGATGACACAAGGATAGTGGTCACTATCGTGGTATCCCAGTGTGCCCCACCGGCACCTTGGTGCGATGGTGGGCGACACCAGAGCCAAGTCAATGATGCTGTCAGAGTCGCCTGGTCGAGTGGCCATTCTAGTGACCTTCCCATCATTCAGACAGATTAGGGCAGCAGATGCCAGGGCGTCCTCCAAATCTTCTCCCTGTCTATTGGTGATGCAATTCCCCCATTGACTGCCTCTGGCATTGAAGTCCCCGCAGTAGATGATATGCCTTTCATCCATATCGAACAAACTCTGCCATTGTCGCACGTCGACCTTCCCATTTCGCGCATAGACGTCCATGTCACTGTGCCGTTTAACATGGCAATGTTGGGGTCAGCATGGCAAAATAAATAGGAACGCTCTTTCTTAATCATCTAGTGTGATGATGCTGAGCAAGGAGGTTCAACCCTTACACCGGACAGTTGGACTAAAATGTTGACGTCTCGTCCTTGATTTGAGGACGTAGATTACAAGTACCTCAGAAGTCGGAGTGGGTTCGCCTGATGGCAAGGGACACAGGTAATAGGGAAAGCAAATTCGCATGCAGAATTCAGTTAAGAGCTACAAAGTAGCACTTGATGGAGCTCTTGAAGTAGCATGTATAGACTGCGCTCGAGTTCAAAACGAGCGAGCTAAATAAGAAAAACAACCCCCCCCCCCCCCCCCCCCCCAAAAAAAAAAAAAAGGAAATATGGCAAAGGGAGCAGACACACACACACCTCTTGCCTTGAAGGTAGACTGAGGACAATAAAAGGTTTGAGACATCAAACCCGAAAACATGTTTGTCCAAGTTGGATGTACTGAGCCACAGGCTTGACGAAACAGTGCAACGCAATAAAACAATAAAAAAAAAAAAATAGTTTATAAGGCCAAAGTATTTTAGTTTCCGAGATATGAGTCAAAGTCTGTGTAATTCAAAGATTATGTGCTCCAAAGAATATGTATTTGTAACTGCTAAGTAAACATGATTTATATTCATAAGGAATTGTGCCACTGTAAGAACATGATTATTATTACCATCATCATGGACGGGGTGGAGTACTTTTAGAGCTTACAGCGGCCACTTCTGGCTCAAGCAGACGAGGTTCGCCCCCCCCCCCCCCCCCAACCTCCCCGGCGCCCCGTTTTGTTTGTTTAGATTGTAATAACAATTTTTAAAAAAAATCAAACCAATGTTCCCCCATAGTGAATTTGAATAACGAAGATACGAACAATAGATTGCAGGATTTATTGTCTGGCATATTTCGTATGCAATTAAATTGGTTCTTTACAAACCAAACCAAACACTAACAGCACTGTTATACAGACCGCTGCAGTATACAAGATAGCTTTAAAAAACACTTTCCAGTTAAGTTCAGAAATTTATTAGGCTGTCAACTAAAATATGGAAAATGCAGACAAGAAAATCCGGCTGCTGTGGAGGGTGAAGTACAATCGTTGATTTTAGAGAATTCGCTAGACGGTGATGCTGTCATCTACACAGATGGGTCGGTCGTCGGACATGTGAGAAGCTCATGGGCTTTTACGGCTCGGGCCGGAGGGAGAATTGTGAAGGAAGATCCTGGTTCTTTCACTGAAACCACAAGTAGCCTGACCATGGAAGTCATGGCAGTAAGTAAAGCAATAACATGGCTCATGACACAGGCATTCACTGGGGCATGTTTCCTTAGCGACTCAATGAGCATGATCAAGAGGATAGAGGTGGGGTGGATCCGAAGAGAATGATTGCTGTCGCTGGAGTGGTCTCGGCTGGCAAAGATAAGTTTCATCTTCGTGCCAGGGCATGCGGGAGTACAAGGAAATGAGCGGGCTGACAAGCTCGCAGGTGAGGCTACGGTGGAGGGCGGACGCGCCATGGACCAGGCTGACATTCTGAATGCTCTACGAGAAGTAAGACTTTTGCGTGAACCAAAGTGATGACTGTGAATCTACAACCATGGCCAGACTGCGAGAACAGAAAATTAAAAGAGGGGTGGCCAAACAATAAGACTACGCAGAAAGCCAAAGAAGATTGATAAACCAACACAGAACTGGTGTCGTTAGCCGCTACACGTTGCGGGATTTGCTGAGGATGGGATCCGAGCACTTATGAACCGAATGGTTCGATGTGCAATGAGGATGATCTGTCGACTAACTAACTAACTAACTAACTAACTAACTAACTAACTAAAATATGGCACTTACTATGGCATTATAGATCTGGCTTGAATTGTTGACGGATCCGCTGGCCAATGTTGAGAAAAACTATACTACACACTGTGTTTATCTTTACACGCTCAAATGATAACAGAAGTTATCAGCTTACAGGCATGTCATGTTTACAAAAGGGCTATTGTTATGTTTTTCTGATATCGCTGTGTGCGTGGGAGAGCGTGTGTGCGAGCACAAGTGTGTGTTCGTAACTAGATTTAATTCTAAATGGGTTCTAATCCTCCCCCTCCCCCAATACATCGTACTCTCCATCGCCATCATTATTTCTATCGTTTTAGATAGATAGTAATATAGATAAACAGACAGGTAGGTAGATATATGGGTAGTTGGTGAGTAGGCAGGTAGTTAACGTGGTAGGTAGGTATGTAGTAAGGTTAGTAGGTAGACATGTAGGTAAATAGCTAGGTAGGTAGCTCCGTGGGTTCCTCGGTAGGTAGCTAAGTAGACTGCCAAACGGGCAGGTAGGTAGATATGTGGGTAGGTTAGTTAGTTGCACTTCCTTTACAGGACGTAGCCGTCAGTACCAGCATTTTTGGCTGTTTGTGTTTCATGGGCAAGTTTACGTTCACTAGTTAGCTATTGCTTTCTGAACGACCGGCGCTCATATCGTTGTATGGAAACCAACGCAAGGTGGTTTGCTTCCACATCACCGGCAGCTGTATTTCGAAGGCGATATGCGTGATTACGAAGGTAGTTAGGTAAATAGGTGGGCAGATAGGTAGGCAGTAGGGAGACAAGCAGGCAGGTAGGTAGGTTGGTAGATAAGTAGGTAGGTAGGCAAGCAGGTATGTAGGTAGATAGGTAGGTAGGTAAGCAGACACGTAGGTAGATAGGTATGAAGGTAGGCAAGCAGGCAGGTAGATAGGTATATAGGTATGAAGGTAGGCAGGCAAGCAGGTAGGTAGATAGGTAATTATATAGGCGGGCAGATTCAGTCCAGATAAATATGACTTGCATCTGTCAAGTTCACCAAGCCTAGACTCTCTGTCCTGTCATATTGGCTAGGACGTCCTCTAGCTGGTTTTGTAGGGCCTGTACCCTTTGTATTAGTTTTTTTCCATTAGCTACATATTTCACTGTCATCATGTGGAGCCGTGGTGGATAGACGCTCGCCTGTCGACCCGTTGGTCAGGGATTCGCTCAGCCCCAGTAGCGGATTTGAATTGTTAAAATTGACCTCCCCGGTCGACCCATTCTAAGTCGTGGGAAGTAAATGCGGCTGGTATGACACTGACCTCATCACCCACTGAATGTCGATTAGTCTACATAAATGTGGATCCAGCATCATGCACCCAAGAGACCTTTATTTACTCACTCTTGACTCTATATCAATCCCAGCATACGGCTGGTCATTCCACTATCCAATATTTGCAGCAAATCTCCTCAACCGGTTCTATAGCGAACTAGTTACGAATACAAACCTAATCCCGCATACCGCGTTCGAAACACATGCGCGGGATTTGGCAGCAGACCGCCTAGTGTTGGTATTTCCAATAAATGGTATGGGTGCCGGTCGTTCAGAAAGCAGTGGCAAGCTACTGAACGTAAACTTTCCCAGGAATCACAAACAGTCATAAAATGCTGGCGCAACTGCAACGTTCTGTAAAGGATATGCAACAAACTCCTCAGCCCAGCAGAAGTCTAACCCCAGTGTCAATACTTTACTTACCTGTGAGCTGCGGGTTCATCTTAGACATCCATATTGTCCCATCGCCTGCATCTTGCCATGCGGTGTTTTCAATATTAGCTCTCCATATCTCATATTATGTTCAGGATGAGACAGTATATTGTACTGTATCATGTTTCAATTATTAGAAGAAAAAATGGAACCTACTATATTGCTACACAGATCCCCATAGATAACTGATGCAGTGCCAAACAAAGAGTAGGTTTGAACTAAACGAGGCGCACAATATAATGAACAAGTATTCTAATGTAAATTTCCATTCACTGATCATGGAAACTGCGGAAGATACCAGGCAACAAAACAAATAACACGACGACCCTACTCTAGCTATATATCATCCTTCTGTCCAAATGGGAGGTCAAATTTGGCGATGTACTATCCTTCGGCACTGCATCAGTTAAGCAGATTAGCTACAAATGTAAATCGTGACATTTACCCTGCATGACTTTATGGTGAAGCGTGACATTTACTCTGCATGACTTTGTGGTAAAGAGTGACATTTACTCTGCATTACTTTATGGTGACGCGTGACATGTACACTGCATGACTTTGCAGTAAAGCGTGACATTTACTCTGCACGACTTTGTGGTGAAGCGTGACATTTACTCTGCACTACTTTGTTGTGAAGCGTGACATTTACTCTGCATGACACTGTGGCGCTTGTTCGACCATCAAAAAGGACACAATCACCACGGACGCCAGTATTCACTTCTGTTTAACCCGTTTCAGTGTTTTAAAATTTAAAGTGTTTAAAGACGAGTAAATCGACTTCATTGCACCGGGGTTTATCTCATATGGCCCGGTCTCTTTCCACAAGGAAGTAGCTCCACTGACAACTTCGGTGTCTCTGAAAAGACTGCTCTCGTGAACAGAATGACGGAGTCTGGAGTGCAACCCACAACCTTTGGGAGCAGTGTGTGAGAGAGAGGGTGTGTGTGTGTGTGTAAGAGAGCGAGGGGTGAGCGTGTGAGTGTGTGTGTGTAAAGTTGTGGTGTCAAAAGCAGACTAGGAAGCAAATAGCTTCAATTTCTGAATGACGCTAAAATCTCGGCATGCGATAGTGAAACGACAACTCTTGAAATATGTTACATCATTTATTTTCTCTGGTTTGCTCCCTTTAAGCATTTCAACCAGCTAGGAAGCCTACCAGATCGCTTGCATGAACCACACAAGCCCGCCGTCATCTACGACAGGTACAGGGCGCCACAGGCCAGGATGTACTTGGGAATGCAGCAGACGGGTGCAGGGCGCCACAGGCCAGGATTTACTTGGTAATGCAGCAGACGGGTACAGGGCGCCACAGGCCAGGATGTACTTGAGAATGCAGCAGACGGGTACAGGGCGCCACAGGCCAGGATGTACTTGGGAATGCAGCAGACGATTACAGGGCGCCACAGGCCAGGGTGTACTTGGGAATGCAGCAGACGGGTACAGGGCGCCACAGGCCAGGATGTACTTGGGAATGCAGCAGACAGATAGTACAGTGGCCAGTTTGACTGGTAACGTGAAGTTTAATTCCATGGTTGAATGCATAAGAGTGCTCACACTTAAACTTCCGACGCGCTGATACCGAGTAGCGGGTTCAATCCCTACACTGGTAAGGTGAACTAACATGTTGGCTTCTCGCCCTTGACTTGGGAACGTAAATTACATGTACCTCAGAAGTCGGAGTGGATTTGCGAAGCACAGTGGTAATAGGGAAAGCTAATCCACACGCAACAATCAGTCCAGTGAACTAGAAGTAGTAGCATGTGTGCGGACTACAGGTGAGCTCCACCAGCGAAAGTGTAACATAAAAAAAAGCACACAATGAAACAGTAAAGTGACATGATGAGACAGTAGAGTGACGTGATGAGACAGTAGAGTGACATGATGAGACAGTAGAGTGACATGATGAGACAGTAGAGTGACGTGATGAGACAGTAGTGTGACATGATGAGACAGTAAAGTGACGTGATGATACAGTAGAGTGACATGATGAGATGTCATCGGACTGACTCACATAATGATGATGATACATGCAATGTGAAATGTGTAAAAAAGCAACACGCCATTTTCTTATAGACATTGCAAATTTTATTACTTGGAATTAATTTTAAATTATACATTTTTTTTTTTTCGTTTCTCGAGGGCTATATGTCACATAGGTTAAGGAGGTTAGCCTGGCCAAATTTATAAAAACGCGTGTTCTTAAACATCCAGTGTGCCGATGTCGAGGTAAGGGGTTCAACCTCTACACCGGACAGTTGGACTACAATGTTGGCCTATCGTTCTTGACTTGGGGACGTAAATTACAAGTGCCTCTGAAGCCGGAGTGGGTTCGCCTGATGGGAACTGTTAATAGGGAAAGTGAACCCACACGCAATATTCAGCCCAGTACTATTTGAAGTAGTGTTTATGGACTACACTAGAGTTCAAAGTGAGCAAGCACAAGAAAAAAAAAAACCTGGTTAAGCACTCCACAAGTCAGCGTGTCCCTCTTTGGCATATATTTGTGTTGCGTTCTTGCTTCAGGTAATTTCACCCAAAGTAACGGGTTTTTAATTACAAATTAGCCATGACAGAGACCTTACAGCCTCATTGCGAATTCAAGTTTTAATGTGTACAGCTTGCACATCCGTTTTTTAAAGCCCTTATTCGAGAAGGATTAGTATTGGATCTCACTACCCAGGGCAACAGAGGACGCGTGATATCGTTAGATACCAGTATTTCAGGGGGGAAATTCCCAGCCCTGTGTTGACATCGAACCCGGTAGCTTTTGAGTCCCAATTGACCCGTGGAGTCTCCGTGGCTTTGTGGTCTAGTTGCCTGCCTCGCTGGCTCTTGACCCGTGGAGTCTCCGTGGCTTTGTGGTCTAGTTGCCTGTCTCGCTGGCTCTTGACCAGTAGAGTTTCCATGGTGTTGTTGTCTTGCCGCCTGCTTCGTGGAAATTATGCCCCAATGTCACCCAATATGGATGCTACCACTCCACCACAAATATTTTCACACCCACGTTTTTTTCTCTGTGCGCTGAGTTACGGTAAATGTTTTGTTTTTCTTACGTGAAGGTAACATGCACAATAGATAACTGATGTACGAAAGATGAGTGATTGGAAGGGCCAAATGTAAAACGGGCCTGCATGCCCAATGTGTGACCCTTTGAAAATAAAGTCCCTTTGTTCAGTTGACAGGGGAACACCTAAAACCTGTAGAGGGAAAATACACTCTCAGGTCCGACCACAGCCAGTCGGTATGTACTGTGTTGAATGATGACCTGCTTATATTCCGATATGCCTCTCCACGGATGTGAAGTTGCAGTACGGGTCTTCTTGCACACCCCGCTGAATTCTGAGCGTGGAGTGGGGAATGGTAGCTCTGTAACACAGACCCCGTGAAGATGGTGCTTCAGTGCCGAATCAGGAGTAAAGTCCCTGCACCAACCTCACTCCGATAGATGCAAGCCCTTTTCAGGGCTCATCGATCTGAGTCCCAATGCGACAGACTTTGCGCTAACACTTAGCCTTCCTAAGGCTTTTCAAAGCAACAAAACCCCAATATGCAAGAACTGACCAACAGCGAAGAGTTTCATTTACCAACACATTATACAGACAAATGTCAACAATCTGCAGAAGCACTAGCTGTGTCATCAATGGCGTAACTTCCTGACGTGGTCGTTGAGATAACATCGTCATCCTCGTCTGTACTAGCGTTCAACGAGGACATCAGCGGGTAGTATGGCTGCTGCTGCTGCTGCTGCTGCGGACTGTGATGAGGCAGAAAGGAATGCTTACTGCCCGGATCTGCCTGCTGGCCAGCAATAGACTGAAACTGGTTGCTGTGCTTCAAAAGAGCCTCCCGACTTATAAGGAAGCCGTTGCCTGCTCGAGCTTCATCTGTAGAACTTTTGTTAAACTGATGGTCGTTTAGATGTGGTCGTCGGGCAAGCTGCATTGGAAGTGGGATGTTACTGACAGGAAACAGTTTTGAATTGTCACTAATCGGCTTCATTCTCTCTTCAATCACAACTCCATAGGGATCTCTAATCAAACGATTCGGTGGCAGTTGTCTGTTAGTTTGCTGTAGCTGAGAGGAAGAACTGTGTCTTGGTATTCTCTGATTATTGATGTTGTGGTCGTCAAAAGAAAAGCGGACTTTGCTGGGCGTTCTTTGGGCTTTGTCGGCCTCTTTCTGTGTCGTATATACTTTAGCAGCCCTGAACAAGTCCCCCATACTGTTGGAGTCGCGAGCCAACACGTGATTTGGACGCCAGCTGGGTGATGATAGTGCGACGAGGGCTGGTGATTTAAGAGGCTTGAGAGGTACTTGGAATTTCGCTGGGGAAGCTCCGGAGTTGAGTGATGCTGGATGAGGAGAGACAAGAGAGAATTTATGTAGCTTTACAGATCAATCAATGCTGTGGGTGACTGTTGCGTTTGTGAGTGCGACGTGCCGTGCGTTCTGGTTGGTGTTTTAGTGTGTGACATGCCGTGTTCTAATTGATGTTTGCGTGTGTTCTTGCATGTGTAATGCACGAGTATACATGTGTTCCATGTCCACAACGGGAAGCCTTGTGTGTGTGTGTGTGTGTGTGTGTGTGTGTGAGTGAGTGAGTGAGAGAGAGAGAGAGAGAGAGGGAGAGAGAGAGAGAGAGAGAGAGAGAGAGAGAGAGAGAGAGAGAGAGAGACTGCGCTGTTGCATTTATGTTTATACCTAGATATATTTCTTCTTCTTCTTCAGCGTTCCGAGCCATTGAGGTTCTTTGCTGCAAATACAATCCGTCTCCATTCGTCTCTCTGGTGGACCTTCTCTTGCCAGTCGTTGATTCCAAGTGCTTGTAGGTCTGTAAATGTATTATCTCTCCACCGCCTTCTTGGTCTACCTCGATATATTTGGATGCTGGTAAAATGTGGCTGCAGAAAGTACCTGTGCATTAATGCACCAAGTGTAATTGTGTGTGTGCGTGCGTGGGTGTATATACTCACACAAATAGACACGCATACAATAAAACAATTACACCATGTGTATCATTCCACACTCCATAACACACAGAAATACACACCTAAATAAAAAATGTGTGTATGTGTTTGAGTGTATGTGTGTGCATGTATGTGTGTGCATATATGTGTGTGCCTGTGTGCGCACGCGCGTGTGTGCGCGCGCGTGTGTGTGGGGAATGTATGCTACAGAAACATTCTTAGAATACCGGGGATGAAGAAGAGGAAGAACGGCACTGGCATTCTACAAGATCTGAACATCAAAAGAAACTGGTTCATAAACAGCGGCATGTCTCGGAAACTGAAGTACATTGACCATGTAAAATGTAAAATGTGACAGTGGCTGGAAGAGAACAGTGGGGGGGGGGGGTTTGCTGGGAGAAGAGGTAGGGGCTGATCTTGAAGACCCTGTCATGCGTGAACATGGGCACGGGACATTGAAGTCCCTGCCGGCGTGAACATGGGCACAGGACATTGAAGACCCTGCAGCCATGACCATGGGCACAGGACATTGAAGTCCCTGCAGGCATGACCATGGGCACAGGACATTGAAGACTCTGCAGGCATGACCAAGGGCACAGGACATTGAAGACCCTGCAGGCATGACCATTGTCATAATACATTGAAGACACTGCAGACATGACCATGGGCACAGGACATTGAAGACCCTGCAGCCATGACCATGGGCACAGGACATTGAAGACCCTGCAGGCATGACCAAGGGCACAGGACATTGAAGACCCTGCAGCCATGACCATGGGCACAGGACATTGAAGACCCTGCAGGCATGACCAAGGGCACAGGACATTGAAGACCCTGCAGCCATGACCATGGGCACAGGACATTGAAGACCCTGCAGGCATGACCAAGGGCACAGGACATTGAAGTCCCTGCAGCCATGACCATGGGCACAGGACATTGAAGACCCTGCAGCCATGACCATGGGCACAGGACATTGAAGACCCTACAGCCATGACCATGGGCACAGGACATTGAAGACCCTGCAGGCATGACCAAGGGCACAGGACATTGAAGACCCTGCAGCCATGACCATGGGCACAGGACATTGAAGACCCTGCAGGCATGACCAAGGGCACAGGACATTGAAGTCCCTGCAGCCATGACCATGGGCACAGGACATTGAAGACCCTGCAGCCATGACCATGGGCACAGGACATTGAAGACCCTGCAGCCATGACCATGGGCACAGGACATTGAAGACCCTGCAGGCATGACCATGGGCACAGGACATTGAAGTCCCTGCAGGCATGACCATGGGCACAGGACATTGAAGTCCCTGCAGGCATGACCATGGGCACAGGACATTGAAGACTCTGCAGGCATGACCAAGGGCACAGGACATTGAAGACCCTGCAGGCATGACCATTGTCATAATACATTGAAGACACTGCAGACATGACCATGGGCAGAGGACATTGAAGACCCTGCAGGCATGACCATGGACACAGTACATTGAAGATGGATTTTTCCAGCCGGTCTTGATGGGAAACAAGTTCTGAAAGGGGCTTGCTACGTATTAGAATGTCAGCACGGGAAAATGGAAATAGAGCGCTCGCTTTTAAAACTTTTAGTGTTATGAAGAGGTAACCGGTTCAACCCCTAAACTGGCGAGCTGAACTAAAATGTTGACTTTTCGTCCTTGACTTGAGGATGTAATTTACAAATACCTCAGACGTCGGATTGGAATCGCCTTACGGCGAGGGCCATTGATAATAGGGAAAGCTAATCCACAAGCAAAGACCAGTCCAGATCCCCAGAAGTAGTAGCGAGTGTATGGAGTTCAAAAGAGCAAACACAAAATACAAAAATGATAGAGACCGGGGTCCGGAGACTGGTTAGGGGTGGCTACTGATGGACATGTGACTCACTGCTAGGGAGTTGGGGTGGAATGTGTAACGGTCACTTCCTTCTTGCCTACCTCCGCTGGAGATGTCGTCTGCATCACTGGCTCCTCGGCCGCTGTCGCTGGCAGTGGCGTCACCTGAGCTGTCGCTGTGGACGTCTTCACTTGTTTGTCTTTGCCTGCCCTGTGTCGATGATATCATCATTTGTGTGAATATTATCATCATTATTAGTCGTAGTAATGTTAGCAGTTGTAGTAGTAGTTGTATTAATAGTTGTATTAGTAGTATTGTGTGGTAGTAGAAGCAGAAGAAGCAACAGCAGAAGAAGAAGTAGTAGTAGTAGTAGTAGTAGTAGTAGTAGTAGTAGTAGTAGTAGTAGTAGTAGTAGTAGTAGTAGTAGTAGTAGTAGTAGTAGTAGTAGTAGTAGTCGTCGTCGTCGTAGTAGTAGTAGTAGTAGTAGTAGTAGTAGTAGTAGTAGTAGTAGTAGTAGTAGTAGTAGTAGTAGCAGCAGCAGCAGCAGAAGCAGCAGCAACAGCAGTAGTAATCGTATCAAATGTATTCATTACCCTTGCTCTATTTCCCTGCAGTTTGCCACCCGGTGATGTCACGTGTATTCATAATGTTCTCTTGCTTACTTCAGTTTAATTGAACAAACTTTTCATTCAGTAATCACTCAGTATGATGTGTTTCTCTTCTTTTACCCGTTATCTCTACTCCCCCACCCCACCCCCACCAACCTATAGAGGCATAAGCCCACAACCAACTCATTCCACGCCCGCCAATCCTTTGCTATCCCATACCGCTCCGTCCATATCCTCCCATGTTATACATTTCTTTCTACTTCTCTTCTCCGTGTGTATTTAGTAAGTCTTTCTCTGTTTCTTTTGCTCTGTGGTTCCTAACAAAGGCTTTTCTAGTTACACTATTTTCAGGCTTATGTTTCTGTTCAGGATAACTAATATTTCTGAACACGATAACAAAGTTGTTTAATCCCACAGGAGAGGGCAACCTATTATTGCCTTGAAGACCAGACAAGGTCGAAAATTAAGCAAAATTCCACAACCCGCACACATAAATTCACATACAAGCAAGAAAGCGTACAGACCGAAAGACGCAAAGAACACGATGAAACATCTCCTCTGTTGCTTAATTAGATTAGAAATACATGCTGAGTTCATGCTGTCCCCAGTGTGGGAATCCCCGAGAACGATTTTAATGTCGGTTCATGTTGGGGTGTGTATTTTTTTTCACCGTTGGCACAAAGAAATAGCTCGTTAAGTGAAATAAGATGGATGTTAAGGAAGGACATAAGACAACCCGAAGAGGATCAAATACCAGGGAAGAAGAGCGGACAGTAAAGTAAAGTCAGAAAGATCGACAAACCGCAGGCAGGATGATGTATTAGGGAAAATATAATTATAAGGAGGGAGAAATAATGTTAGAGATCAAGCTGGAAAGACTGGAGGGAAGAAGAAATTAAAGGAAATGAAATAAAACAACAGCCAAACAAAGAAAAAAGAGAGATCTGGTCTAGCAGTAAACATGTTAGGAAGTACAAATGGACTGGCGGAAAGAAGAAAGAGACAAAGAGGACATTTCGAAAAGAAAAACTCTATAAATAAAAGGCTTCTCAAAGCGTTGTTAAAACAACAACAACAAATTAGTAGTATATCCTTTATATAACGTCACAGTCTATCCCAGCATTTATTGACCGTTTGCGATTATCTAGGCAATTTTACGTTCACTAATTTGCCATTGCTTTCTAAAAGGCCGACACTCACAACACTGTGAACATCATCTCAAAGCAATCTGCTCTCAAGTGACCAGCGGCTGACTTCGAGCCCGCTATGTCGGAGTTGTGAAACTGCGTTCACTTTCTCTAAGCCATGGGTAAAATGTGTTGTGTCAACAACAGCAATCAATGTTTACTTTATCCATCAAGGCGTTTGTAAACATTCGTAACAATTTACCGTTGCTCCGTGTTTGTGTTTTAATGCTCGCCTTGAACTCAAGTATAGTCCATACGCGTGCTACTATTGCCAGTGCACTGGACTGAATTTTCGGTGTGGATTAGTTTTCCCTACTACCAGTGGCCCTCACCATCAGGTGAACCCACTCCGACTTCTGATGTACTTGTAATTTACGTACCCAAGTCAAGAACGAGAAGTAACATAGTAGTCCAGTTGACCGGTGTATGGGTTGAACCCGCTACCTCGGCATCAGCACATTGGAAGTTTAAGAGCGAGCGCTCTTATCCATTCGGTCATGCTGAGCTTCATTGTTCCGTACAGGGTTGATTATTTTGCCACAGGTGGTGGCAGCTGCCATACAAAGTGGATGGAAAACATATAAAGAGGTTTCTAAGAAATGACTTTAGAGACATGAGAGAAGTCAAGTGTTGTGGCTTAGGGATAGTGAAAGTGTGTCACAGTTCCCTGTCATAGCCAGGTGACAGTTCGAAATCAGCTGCAGACTATTTGGAAGCAGACCGCTTTGCGTTTATTTTCATGGTTTGGGCGTATTTCGTTCAGAAAGCAATGAAAAACTACTGACATTAATTAAAAATAGGTAGGTAATTAACAGGAACACAAAAATGCTGGGTTGATTGCGACGTCCTATAAATGGTATCAACACACTTATTTTTTTTTTTTAAACATGAGAAGTAGAAACTCTGATATTCCAAGAAAAAAAATATCAAGAAGTACAAAATTACCTCAGATATATGAGAAAAGTAGGTGTTCTGATGTATCAGGAAAACTATTCAGATATATAAAAGAAATGACTTCAGAATGTATCAAGAAATTATCTCAGAAATATTAGAGAAGTAGCTCTGATATCTCAAGAAAACATATAAAGATATATAAAAGAAATTAGCTCAGATACATGATGTGTCAGGAAAACATATCAAGAAATATCAAAGACAGTAACCCAGATACACGAGAGAAATAGGTGCTCTGATATATCATGAAAACATGTCAAGAATATCACAGAAATTACCTCAGAAACATGAGAGAAGTAGGAGCTCTGATGCTGGTCCAACAACTCCTGGTTTAAGTTCATCTTGTGCGTTGTGGGCACGCCGCCGCTGATCAGACTGTTAGTAAACGATGTGTTAAAGCCGCCATCTTGAATTCTGTCGTTTGGGAAACCGGCTTCCTTGCTCGGTGGTACAATCTGGAATGTGGACATCTGATGGAGGATGACTTCCGGCGTATGTTTGGTTTCCGTTGTGACAAAAGTAATTTCTTTTAATTTTGGTGCGGTTCGGGGAGATTGTGTGGGATCCATTTTTCTCAGTTTGAAAATGATTGCGATAATAATGATAGCGATGATAATCGTGATTCCTGATATAACTCCGGCAATGATCGTGTACTTTTGCTCCAAATCTGAGGCGGAATCGATAAGTGAAACGTTAGTAAAGTCCGCTTTGATGTAAAGAAATGTATTGTTGTGCAGACGTGGATTTCCGCCATCTTGAACCGATATTGTTAGCCGGTAGGCCGTGTCCCTGCTTGAGGTGAGTCGTTTGGCCAGGAAGATGTTGCCTGTGGCATTGTCGATGCTGAAAACCTGCCGAGGGTTTCCTTCGGCGATGAGATAGAGAAGCTGGCCGTTTTTCTGAATGTCATGATCGATTGCTGACACAGTAGCTATAACCGATCCAGGAGATGTGTTGGCGTTTATGGTTAGCGAATCATTCCCAGACCAGGGATAAATAATTTCTGGACTGTGGTCATTAGTGTCTGCGATAGTGATGGTGAGTGTGGAGGTGGATGAGAGCGGCGGAGCCCCTGAATCACTGACTGATACAACGATGTTGTAATAGCTTACGGACTCCCTGTCGAACGTTCGTGTGGTGGTAAGGATCCCAGTTCTGGACAGATTAAAACCCATTGCCAGGTCAGAGATTAGTTGGAATGTTAATTTTCCATTGTCGCCCTCATCACTGTCAGTGGCTAAAATGTGTGCCAAAAACGTACCAGGTACCTCATTCTCCTTGACCTGGTACTCCGTCCTCTTGATGCCGGGCGAGTTATCATTGACATCTTCCACAAGAATCGTCACCGTGGCGCTTCCTGTCAGAGACGGCTTTCCCTTATCGACCGCTTCGACAATCAAATAAATGATTGGCTCAGCCTCCCTGTCAACTGGAGAATTCAGGGAAATCCAGCCAGTAAAAGGGTCAATGCTGAAGGAATTACTGCTATTCGTTGTTAAGTGATAGGTCATTTCCTTGTTCATTCCTTCGTCGTGATCGCTAGCTGATAACTGGACAACATTGTGGTGGGTGTTCTCATTTTCCTTCACCGTTCCACTGTAGCCAGACACGGCAAACGCCGGACTATTATCATTAACATCCGAAACATGTACTGTAAAATTGACAAAACTGGACAGGCTAGGCGATCCATGGTCAGAGCATCTGAGAACAACAGTCATAATGTTTTCAGTTTCTCTGTCTAGCAATGATTTAGTTTCTATGCTAAACCCTTTTTCTTCAAGCGGCACAAGTTTGAAATAGCTGTTTAAGGAAACGCACTCAACTAAGCCACTGTCTCCGTCGTCGTTATCTTGATATCTCAGCCTCCCGATAAACGAGGCCACTGGCAAGTCTTCAGACACAACGGTGATGTTTTGATGCATCGGTGTAGCCAGGATGAGTGACACTTGTGGGGGAGTGTTCCCAACATCAAGGACATTTATAATCAAAATTGTTTGCGACGCTTTAGGGGATTCCCCGTGATCGTTGGCTACAATAACTGCTTGAAACGTTTTCCCGGATTCGTACTCAAGAGTGGATTTCACCGAAACGGCTCCTGTATCTGGATGGAGATTAAACAGCTGTAGAACCTTGTTTGAAGTTAATGGGCTGTACGTGAAAGTAATGCGGCCGTTTTCACCAGAATCCAAATCTGTGGCGTTTATCGTTCCGACAAAACTGTTTATGTCAACGTCTTCTGAAACGTTAAAGTTGAAGGTCGACTGGGTGAACTGTGGGCTGTTATCATTAACATCCGTGATGGCGATAACAACAGACACTGTCCCGGTTAAAGCAGTGTCCGTGTCGCCATCTTTGGCGAAGATATTCAGATGGTACTCACTCTGATTCTCTCGATCCAGATCCTGCAGAAGTACCAGCTTCAGTAGGGACACGTCCAGCAGCTTTTCTTCGCCAAGTTTAAAAACTGGGTTGTCTTCTATCCAATACTTGATAACAGTTCCGGCCTGCGCGTCGGGGTCAATGGCGCCGGAAATTGAATAGTCACTTCCTTTCGGATAAGCTTCAGAAATGCTTAGAAAAAGTCGTTTGGTTGGAAACGTTGGGGCATTGTCGTTAATATCGTCAATGACAACCACAATGTGGAGAATCTTCACAATAGAAGCATCGAGTTTTGCAGAGACATCGAACTCAAGTCTACAGCTCTCAGTTGCTGATTCACACACTTCTTCGCGGTTAATCATCGCCGTTGTGTACACCATTCCCGAGTGACTGTTGATTATAAACAATGAAGGGACACTGAGACCGTCTGAGCCAAGAATCTGGTATCGAAGCTTCTTGACACTGTCTGGGGCAACTTCTGATCGTATCCCACTGGCTTCAGCCACATCCCCGACAAAAGTGTTGGCTTTCTGCTCTTCCAGGAGATGGAAAACAATACTGCTGCTTTGGGAAGCGGTGCATTTCAGAAGTGATATACTTAGGATCAAGACAACGAGAAGAGTACTGGAGGAAAGCATCTTGAATTTGTTCAACATGTATGCTCTCAGATAAAAGTAATCTTTTTTCACGGCTATGGTCAAACCAAGTAGGAGATGGTCGCAAAGGGAAGGTTGATATTTTCGACTAGTTACGGCTGAGATGCAAGTTGTCACTTGATTGCTCTTCCGTTGTCATCACCTGAAGAAGAGAAAAAATTAGAACGTTGGTTCAATATGTTTGGCTAGCAGAAACAAAGTCACGGCATTCAGGAAATTCCCAGTCAACAAACATTGAAGTGTATACAAGCTAACTACCCTCGTCCACCTATCGTTGAATACAAACACAACAGGTCCACGCAAGCGACATGTAATTCTGATCCCAGATTATATATATATATATATATATATATATATATATATATATATATATATATATATATATATATATATATAGACGTTCCTATAGCCTAGGCGGCAGTCTACTTTGCCGCGGGGTTAATGCGCTTGCGCTTGAACTGTGAACCAGACGAAGAGACAAAGACTTGCTGCCTTGTACGTAGATTGGGGACAACCAAAGACTAAGAACCAGACGAAGAGACACAAACCTACAGCCCTGTAGGTCGACTGGGGACAACCAAAGGCTAGGAATCAGACGAAGAGACAAAAACCTGCTGCCTTGTAAGTAGACAGGGGATAATCAAATGCTAAGAACCAGAAGAAGAGACACAGACCTGCTGCCTTGTAGGTAGGCTGGGGACAACCAAAAGCTAAGAACCAGACGATGAGACACAGACCTGCTGCCCTGTAGGTAGACTGGGGACAACAAAAGTTTAGTAACCAGGCTAAGAGACACAAATCTGCTGCCCTGTAGGTAGACTTGGGACAACCAAAGGCTAGGAACCCGACGAAGATACACAGACCTGCTGCCTTGTAGGTAGACTGCGGGAATTCAAAGACTAGGAAAAGCAAACCCGAAGAAATGCTTGTTGAAATCAGATACACTGAGGTACAGGCTTAACAAAAAAGTGCAATGCACCTCACTTAATGATATCAAACACATAAGGATAAATGTAATTTATGGGGCATAAAATAAAAATCTAACAAACCTATGTAGAAGCTTATAAAACAACAGTGAATACATAGTGAGAGCATCTGGAGAACACTCAGAACCCTTCACCATAAGATCTGGAGTACGACAAGGTTGTGTCCTGTCCCCTCTCTTGTTTATAACATATATAGACAACATATGTAAAGAAACCAACCAAACAGAGACCGCAAGAATACCACATGACAAGAACACAGAAGAAGAACCATCTCCAAATCTAACTATTAGAGAACTTCTGTTTGCGGACGACCAAGCACTAATAGCAAAATCAGAAGCTGAATTACAAGACCACATGAATAGTCTAAACGAAATGTGTAGGGAACATAACATGAAAATTAGCACAAGCAAAACAGAGGTAATAACTATAACTAAAGAAGAAAAAATAACAATTCACCTAAACGAACATCCCTTGAAACAAGTAAAGAGTTTCAAGTACCTAGGAAGTATATCATCATCAAATGACAGATCAGAAGACGAGATCGAAAATAGATGCAATAAGGCAAACCAACTCATTGGACAAATGGCACCATTACTAAAGAACAAACTTGTATCAATAACTACTAAGACGGCACTTTACAACACACTCTTCCTACCAACTTTATGCTACCAATGCCAAACTTGGACAATGACAGAAAAAGAAAAAAAGAAAACTCACAACAGAAATTTGGTTTTATTAGAAAGCAGCAAGTCAAATGGTTTGGCCATGCAAGTAGGTTACCATTCAACAGCATACCACAACAAGCAATGATGTACAGACCAGATGGAATCAGAGGAAGAGGCCGACCACGTAAACGTTGGGCGGAGAGTATAGCAGAGTCCATGGGAATATCGATATATGAAGTCCATAACCGGGCACTCTCACGATGTTTATACTTCACATCGACACCGCAAGGTACAAGAGGAACACGAAGAGATGAGGAGAAAAAAATAGAAGATCAAAAGGTTCAACCATCTCATTAAATTGCAACAACATAAACAACCAGCGCTGGCCCTACAACAAAGAAGATCTGCAACGAGAGCTAGAGGACCTTGTACAATCGCATGGAAGGACACAATTCACTGCCACCTATCGGGCGCTGGAACGTCAGCTATTCCTCCCCACGACGCTTGACGGCAATAGTGAAAGATGATGACAATGATGATGATCAACTATTGCCCTTATGTGGGGATAGTACCAGATAAGAGAGACAATGAAGGACAGAGAAAGACTATATGGAAGAACCCTTAAACAAATGGGCAACAAATAATAAAATAAACAGCATAGTTAGTTAATTGTATATCTTTTACAGGTCGTCACCGTCAACCTCGGCATTGTTGGCTGTTTGTGATCTCTTGGTAAGTTTACGTTCAGTAGTTTGTCATTGCTTTATAACGACCGGTACCCATACCATTTATAAACAACCCAACGCGAGGTGATCTGCTGTCAAATCGCCCGCAGCTGTGTTTCGAATGCGCGTATGCGAGATTACGAACTGCGTCCGTAAACTCTTTGCCATGGAGCGGGCAAGCAGCATAGACTTCATTAAAATATCCGGCCGGCGTGGCCCAATGGATAAGCACGATGGCTCTTAAATTTCCGGTGTGCTAATGCCAAAGTAGCGTATTCAACCCCTACACCAGTCAGTTGCACTGCAATGTTGACTTCTCGTCCTTGAGTTGCAGACGTAAATTACAAGTACCTCTGAAGTTAGAGTGGGTTCGTCGGATGGCCAGGGACACTGATAATAGAGAAAACTAATCTACACGCAAAAATCAGTCCAGTGCACTAGAAGTAGAAGCACGTGATGGACTAAGACTGAGTTCAAAGCGATCGAGCGCAAAATATAAATAAATAAATAAATAAATAAATAAATTTAAAAAATTTAAAATATCCGATAACAGAGATGAATAGGGGGCCATAGCCTCCAAGGGGCGAGACATTCGGAGAACAAGTGATACAAAGAAGCATCATTTACAGCCGACAGCAGCAGATTCAGAAACTACAAGAGGAACACATTTTCAAGTACTGATCAGCTCTCATAGAAGAAATAGGAAAGAAGTATAAATTCGAGGATACAATAAACAACAGAAAATATAAGGAAAGTTATGGGAAATCCGGGGTTTTAAATTGGGTGCAGCTAAATAATTTACTGAAATAGCAAACAGAAATAGCCGCTGTTTTATCAAATAAATGTGCAGCACAAACAGGCTTTCGACATAAGAAAGAAAGAAAGAAAGAAAGAAAGACAGAAAGAAAGAAAGAAAGACAGACAGACAGACAGACAGACAGACAGACAGACAGACAGACAGA
The DNA here is from genome assembly GCA_963921405.1 of Cepaea hortensis. Taxonomy (NCBI): domain Eukaryota; kingdom Metazoa; phylum Mollusca; class Gastropoda; order Stylommatophora; family Helicidae; genus Cepaea; species Cepaea hortensis. The sequence goes on from OY992879.1 coordinate 77,963,187, forward strand.
CAGACAGACAGACAGAAAGATAGAAAGAAAGAAACATGCTAAAAGGACGACTGACTGAAAGAAACAAACAAAGAAACAAGTGCTTAAAGTGCTAGTGACTGACTGACTGAAAGAAAGACAGAAAAAAAAATCAGCGGAAGAATCCCCTCCTTGATAACTTGCTTCCTCTTCAATAATTCATCGGTAGAGAAAAAAGAGGTAGAAACAACATGCCTTTGTTTTTGCTCCCTCTTTATGACGCAATCCACAAGATTTGCTGATGTCACGTTTGACAAACACAAGTAGCTGTTGGCGTCCTGAGCGCTCCCCGCCCACCCCTCCCCACTGCCGCGTCCCCAACAGCCTAGTGATGTAATACTGGTGAATGCGTGGGTATGTGTGTGGTGTGTGTGTGGGCCTGAGGAGTAGGATGTGAGTGGTCTGACGTTATTACTCTCCCATCGTGTGCTTCAATTATTCACCAAATTTGCAGTTTCTTTCCTGGAGTATAATTTCTCCATGTTTAGTTTCGGGTTTCGTTCAATCAACTCTGGTTACTGCTTAGAATTAATGTCTCTCTCTCTCTCTCTCTCTCTCTCTCTCTCTCTCTCTCTCTCTCTCTCTCTCTCTCTCTCTCTCTCTCTCTCTCTCTCTCTCTCTCTCCTTATGTTCTTCTCTTTGTTTAATTACAAAAAACATAGGTCTTGCGACCTTATATCTTTGACATTTGTAGAGAGTAAACACCGCACTTATCTAATCACATTCTAATATCACATTCCACAATACAATTTTGAGTGTAAGACACCTTTAACCTCTTATCTCTACTGCTTTCTTCTACTTCTATAAGTGTAAATCGATTTACTATTATTGTAACTGAGTATATCTAACATATGTGCACACATACTATCATAGCGTAGTGAGGTGGCCTATGCTTTTGATTCTTGTTTCATTTTCTCTCTTGAAATGATGAGGTGGTCTTGTTTTGTTTGTTCTCTTCAACTCTAGGGTGTGAACATCCTTTGCTTTCCTCTTCTACTCTAGATTGTAGAATTACCTTGCAACTTTGTTACATCTTTCCTCTTCTACTCTAAATTGTAATGAATGAATCACTGAAAAACGAGAAGTAGGTTGAGAGCTTTACTAAAGCACAACTACAAAAAACAATGGACGTTGCGGACAAAGCATTCGTCAGCACAGAACAAACAAACAAAAATAGACTACCAAATACACGATCGACACTACATGAATGTACAAATAACTTATCTGTGTCCTAGCTTGAAACGGCTATCCCTACTCTAAATTGTAGAGTTACCTTACGGCTTGGTTACATCCTTCAACTTCTATTCTAGATTGTAGAGTTACCTTTGCGGCTTTGTTATATCTTTCCTCTTCTACTCTAGATTGCAGAGTTACCTTTGCGGCTTTGTTACATCTTTCCTCTACTACTTTAGATTGTAGAGTTACCTTGCGACTTTGTTACATCTTTCCTCTTCTACTCTAGATTGTAGAGTTACATTGCGACTTTTTTTTTACATTTGTCCTCTTCCACTCTAGAATGTATAGTTACCTTGCAACTTTGTTACACCCAGCTTCTTCTACTCTAGATTGTAGAGTTACCTTGCAACTTTGTTACATCTTTCCTCTTCTACTCTACATTGTAGAGTTACATTGCGACTTTTTTTTTACATCTGTCCTCTTCCAATCTAGAACCTTGCAACTTTGTTTTCGATCACTTTCGCAAATTTATTAAGTTTATTTTTTTTTTTTTTTTTTTTTTTTTTTTGCAATATAATTTAGAGGTATTTTTCCAATTTGTTGCGTCTTTGCTCTTTTAAATTAAAATGTATAGGTACTTTATGATACAATATAGAGGTATTTTATGATACAATGTAGAGGTACTTTATCATATAATGTACACCTTGCCAAGTCTTTCCTATTCTACAATATAATGTTAAGATATTTTATATCTTCTTCTTTTGCGTTCATCCGGAATTATTTTTTCTTTTTCTGACGTGATTGCGTTATGCCTGCTTACGGCAGATCTGCGTTCTTGCGCCATAAGGCCGACACATCCGACTTATGCGGGCATTTGTTGACCGGGTTAACCTTCCCGGGATTTTATGATATATTGTGGAGGTACTTCATTACATCGTTCCTCGTCTACTCTTTCAAACAGTGGAACCGCGCAGTCTTCGATTAGTGCATATTTAAATACACTTGATGTACATCAGCAAAGCAATATTACTCCTCAAGGGGGATCGACCCCTGAAGTTGCTCTGTACAGTGTGCTTATAGAACCCCTGCCAGGAAAAACCCCATGCATGCTAACCAAATGAGCCGTAATTTCCGTGTACAAAGCACAAGCCACAACCCACCTTTGCCAGATTTCAGACACACGCCAAGCCAAACTCCATGACATCTAAATATTATTGCTTGAACCAAACTCCGCAGGCTGTTTTACCCGAATTCAATTTCCGGTTTCCACTCATTTAAAACATTCACTACTCGCAGATGTCTGTTCTGTTTGTATAAAAGACTTTGGGAACTTGATGTTTACAAAAACATCCCTGAAACCAGACGGGCAGCAGACCCACCTGACACATTTATAATCTCTGCAAACCAGGGCTAGGCTGGGAAGATTGAAGTAAAGTAAAGTAAAGTAAAGATTGAAGTAAAGTAAAGTAAAGTAAAGTAAAGATTGAAGTAAAGTAAAATAAAGATTAAAATAATGTAAAGAGTAAAATAAAGAGTACAGTCATGTAAAGTAAATATTAAAGTAAAGTAAAATTTACAGTAAATATTAAAATTAAGTAAAGTAAACTAAGTTTTTAAAAAAGATCAGAGTATAGTAAAGTTTAAAGTAAAGTAAAGAAGAGTAAAGTAAAGTAAATTAATGTACAGTACAGAACAGATTAAAGTAAAGTAAAGTTTAAAGTAAAGATCAAAGAAAAGCAAAGTTAAAGTAAAGTAAAGTATAATGAAGTAAAGTACAGTAAAGTTCAGTAAAATAAAGTACAATTTACAGTAAAATAAGATAAAGTAAAGTAAATAGAGTAGTATAGTAATGTAACGTGATAAAATTTAAAAAAAAAACCTTCTGTGCGCCTTAATGTGTTTGGGGTATATGTTGCCAGCCTTATATTTTTTGTAAAGATATGAATAAATTTGGTGAAACTGCGGTAAAGCTGTGAAAATGTAAACAATATAAAATGACACAATGTAGTCTACACTACTTTGTGTCATTGTATATTGTTCATATTTTTGTAGAATAATCGACTCGATGGGTGATGTTGTCAACATAAAAACCTTTTCTTTCCACATAATTTCCTGGTACCATTTTAGGTTGTATAGATCTGGGAGCCAGGGTCAATTTTAAACAGTCCGCCCTCTAGTGATTTGAACACATAAACACTGGGCGGGAAGGCTGACGTGCTAGCCACTGCGCTAGTTCGACTCTGACTTCTGCTGCATGTTTCGGTTTCTGCACGAACCAAGTGGGAAGTTGGCAGTTGAGGGGAGTTCCAACGCTTTGTTAATCAGTTCACGATAGGCGTAACTATCACGGCTTTCGACCTCTGCCGGGAGAGGTCGAGCCCCTATAAGCTTGTCTCGAGTGAAGTGACGATTTCTCATAACAATTAAATGGCTTCTTCTTTATCTTCTTCTTCTTTTACTTCTTTCCTCTTCTTCTTTTTCTTTTTCTTCTTCTTCTTCTTCTTCTTCTTCTTCTTCTTCTTCTTCTTCTTCTTCTTCTTCTTCTTCTTCTTCTTCTTCTTTTTCTTCTCTTACTGCTACTACTACTACTACTACTACTACTACTACTACTACTACTACTACTACTACTACTACTACTACTACTACTACTACTTCGAGTAACAAAGAGTGGAACACAAGTGTAGAGAACTAGAGTACACCAGTCGAGTGTAGAATTAAACAGAGTTGTCTAGTGTGGACAAAGTAGTGCACTTTTAATTATTTTTTTTTCGCATATCCTTTACAGGACATCGCTGTCAACATCAGCATCTTTCAGCTGATTGTTGATTTCTTGGCAAGCTTACGCTCAGTAGTTTGCCATTGGAACTTTTAATAGACTGATTAATTATTTAGTCATTGACTGAATGGCTCACTGACTGAACTAATTACTGACTCAGTGTACGAATTACAGAACCATTAGCTACTGTCTGTACGAGCCAACGTTTCTGGAACGCAACACTCAACCTAATTCTTCCACAGACAAAACGTTCAGGTCACGATGACTTCTGACCACGCAAACAAAGAGGGTCGTAATATTCATTATCTCATGCCAGGATCTCAAACAGACTTAGCAAACCCGGCCCCAAACAAAATAAAATGGGCTCGAATTCTTAGTAATAAAAAAATTTAAAAAGAAAACGGAACGAAGAAGAAAGAGAGGAAGAACAGTAATCAACAGTAATTACTCGCATTGATTTCTTTCGGACTCTAGCAGGGAGATAATAAAATCTTCGTCATGATTTGAAACGGACCACGTAACGTTTTTACTTCCCTTGACCTCTGCTACAGCCGGGAATCGATAACGTGGGTTTTAATTGCGATGATTTGCCGCTTCGTCCTCGCCCTGCCTCTATCGTTTCTTTTCTCTCCTCCCTTTAATCCCCGTCTTTATCCTCTTCTGCACTAGAAAGACAATAAAAACCCCGGTGAACTTCTGGAAAAGTTGGGATTGATAGAAATTAACCCTTGCCGGATGATAAAGAACTGAGATTATGTTTGGGAAGGGAAAAAATGGCTTACGATTGCGAGAGATGAAAGATGGGCTGGTGTGAGTGGCAGGGAGTGTAGAACTGTTTACAACATGTATTTTAATAATGGGAGGTTAGGATCGCATTCAAGGGCAAAGGAATGCGGATGCCAGAGAGAAAGAATGGTGGAGCAGGGTGAGTGGGTACTTTGTGTGACTGAGAATGAAACAGAGGGAAGGAAGGGGGAGACGTTTAGTGACATACAGAGCTGTGAATAGTGGTGTAGAGTCTAGCAAACGTGTAGTGCGTTATAAGGTGGTAGAGAATTGTAGTGGTACAGTGTGGAACAGAGTAGCGGAGTATGGGACAGAGTGGTAGAGTGTGAAACAGTGGTAGTGTTAGAGTGTGGAAGAGAGTGGTAAAGTTTTCAACAGAGTGAAAGATTGAAAAACAGACTGACAGAACTGCATAATGTAGCAAAGATTGGTAGCGATTTCGATTGGGGGAGTGTGGAGCGCCGTAGTTGAGAAAAAGAGTGGTAGACTATAAGTTACAGTTGTAGAGAATTAGAGTAGTTGAGTGTTGAACACAATAGTAGAGTATGCAACATACTGGTTAAGAAACCGAGTAGTAAACTGAAATATAGTTGAGAATTAGAGTGCAAGGAGTGTAGAAAGCAATGGCATGGAATTAGAGTTGTTAAGTATGGAACATAGCGGTAAAGTGGGGAACACCGATTTGGCATATTAGAGTGGTAGAATGTGGAACACAATAGTAGACTGTGCAACACATTAGTTGAGAGACAGAGTTGAAGATTGTGAAATAGAGTTGTAGACAATTAGAGTCATAGAGTGTGGAACACAATGGGATGGAATTAGAGTCGTTGAGTATGGAACATAGCGGTAGAGAGGGGAACACCGAGGTGAAGTATTAGAGTGGCAGAGTGTGAAACATGTTTTAGAAAATTACGGTGGTTGGGTGTTGAACAATGGTAGATAATTGGAGTTGTTAGTTTCTAGTGAAATAGAGCGATTGGTAGTGAAATAAAGTGGTTGGTAGTAAAACTGTCTTGTTGATAGTGAAATAGAGAGGTTGATAGTGAAATATATGGTGGTTGATGGTGAACTAGGGCGGTTGATGGTGAAGTAGGGTGGTTGATAGTGAAATAGAGTGGGTGATAGCAAAACTGTCTAGTTGATAGTGAAACTGTCTAGTCGATAGTTAAATAGATTGGTTGATAGTGAAACTGTCTAGTTAAAAGTAAAATAGAGTGGTTAATAGGGAAACGTTAAGTTGATAGTGAAACAAAGAGGTTGATAGTGACACTGTTGTTGTTGTTGTTGTTGTTGTTGTTTTTAGTAACATAGTGTTTGATTATGAAATAGAGTGGTTGAGAGTCAAACTGTCTAGTTCAGGGGTGGGCAAACTACGGCCCGCGGGCCACGTGCGGCCCGGCAACTGATATTATGCGGCCCTCGAAGGCATTTAGAAATAAAACTTTTTACTTCGTTTTTAAGTTATTTTGTTTAATTTTACAGAATTTCAAGAACCGTTATGACTGTTTTAACATTTTTTATACAATTTCTTTCTAATGTTCTATGTTTGTAAACAGCCCTTGACCTTCATAATGTGATGCTATATAATTCATAATTGCGTATTGTGATAGGTTGTTGTAAACAAAGTGGACATAATATATATGCGCCTTCCCCCCCCTCCCCCCCCCTCCCAATAGCTTTACATTTATCAATGTGGCCCTATGCACAAAACGTTTGCCCACCCCTGGTCTAGTTGATAGTGAAACTGTTTAGATTATAGTGATTTCGTCTAGCTGATAGTGAAATAGTGTTCGATAGTGAAATATAGTTGTTGATCATGAAACTGTCTAGTTGATAGTGAAATAGAATGGTTGATAGTGAAACTGTCTAGTTAATAGTAAATTAGAGTGGTTGGTAGTGAAACGTTAGTTTATAGTGAAACTTTAGCTGATAGTGAAACTTTAGTTGATGGTGAAATAGAGTGGTTGATAGTGAAATAGAGTGATTGGTAGTTACGCTGGCTTGTTGATAGTGAAATAGAGTGACTGAAAGTGAAACTGTCTAGTCTATCGTGAAATATTGGTCGATGAAAATATGGGTGTAGCACCATACGCACACACATTCTTAGAGCGGTCTCATGGGGGTCCTTTAAATTACTTATATATTTACACTGAATGAATCACGCACACACACATACACTCACTCTCTCACACACACACACACACACGAGAAGTGGGCGTTTACCTTTACTAGAACACTATCGCAAGTGACATAGTGGACATTGAGGCAAAAGCTTTCGTCAGCACCACAAACAACAAAAACACACGGATACACCTACATGAAAAACTATAACAAGAAATATAGCCAGAAACAGCTAACACTTAAAGCGGTCAGCATGGCCTAACGGTAAGGAGAACTATCTTGTAAACTTACGGTGCGATGATGGCGGGGTATCGGGTTCATCCCCTAGACTATTCAGTTGGACTTAAATGTTGCCTTCTCGTCCTTGACTTGGGGGTGTAAATTACAAGTACCTCAGAAGTCGGAATAATGGCGAGGGACACTGGTAGTAGGGAAAGTTAATCCACACACAAACATCGACCAAGTGCACTTGCTAGTAGTAGTAGTAGTAGTAGTAGTAGTAGTGGTAGTGGTAGTGGTAGTAGTAGTAGTAGTAGTAGTAGTAGTAGTAGTAGTAGTAGTAGTAGTAGTAGTAGTAGTAGTAGTAGTAGTAGTAGTAGTAGTAGTAGTAGTAGTAGTAGTAGTAGTAGTAGTAGTAGTAGTAGTGAGTTAATAGCGAGAAAACATACATAAATTGGCAGATTTACAGGCATCCATCACGTTATAACTAACATACGACGTGCGCTAATCCGGCAAATCTGAACATCTTCCTCTAACAAGTCAGTTTTTTAATGATGGGGGGGGGGGGGGGGAGAGAGAGAGAGAGGGGGGAGCCCAGTTAGGATCAGATTGTACAAGGATGGATTTATAACCTGTGCAGCTTCCGGGTAGTTTGAATTAATTTCTAATCCCGAAGTAGATGTTGGGATAATACCATTACACGTTCTTTTTACAAGTTAAAAGTTAGTTGCATATCCTTTACATGGCGTCGCAGTAAACCCCAGCATTTTTTGGCTGCTTGTGATCTCTTGGCAAGTTTACATTGAGTAGTTTGCCATTGCTTTCTGAGCGACCGGCACCCATAACATTTTATTTTAAAAATCCAGCGTAAGGAGGTCTGCCAGATGGCCCGCAGCTGTGTTTCGCCCGCGGTATGCGGGATTATCGACTGAGTCCGTAACGCCATCGCCACGGAGCGGCATTTTTACAAGTAATTTTTTTTTAAAGATTTGTAGAGGGACTTTCGTGCCAGCGAAGTTGATAACGCACTTAGTTTATTAGTAAACGAGATGAGGGTTTCGTGCTTGTTACTTTTCTCTTCTTTATGTGTCACTGTTGTCGCCTTTATATCGTTTGCATCCAACTCCACGATGACTTGTCTCATTTATATCATTTGTATACAGTACCACGGTGTCTCACTGTGGTCGCTTTTATATCGTCTGTATACAATACCACGGTGTTTCATTGTTGTGTCATTTATATCATGTGTATACAGTACTACGATGTCTCACTGTTGTCTCTTTGATATCGTCTGTATACAGTACCACGATGTCCCACTGTTGTCTCCTTGCTATGGTATGTATACGGTACCACTATGTCTCATTTGTCTCCGTTATATCGTCTGTATACAGTACCACGGTGTTTCGTTGTGTCATTTATAATATATCATGTGTATACAGTACCACGATGTCTCATTGTTGTCTCCATGATATCGTCTGTATACAGTACCACTGTGTCTCACTGTTGTCCCTAGATATCGTCTGTATATAGTTCCACGATATTTGACTGTTGTCTCCTTGATATCGTCTGTATACAGTACCACGGTGTCTCATTGTCTCCATGATCATCATCAAGTGCCGTGCCGACTGGCGTAGGCGTTTATGACTCTCCACAGTTCTCGGTCTTTGGTTTTCTGGATCAACTCTGCCGTTGATATTCCTCCATGCCCCCGTCGCAATCCATCCAGAATCATTTCTCGTGGTATGCCTCTGCCTCTCTTTCCCTCGATCTTTCCAGTTGTCACAATTTTCTCCAGCTCCTCTCTTATCATCAATCAATCATGTGCCATGCCGGAAAGCGTGGGCGGTCATGACTCGCCATTTCACTCGATCACCAGCGTCGTGGTTCAGCTCAGTGTTCCTGTCTCGTCCATGCCATGTGACCAAGCCATCCAGGTATTTTCCTCTCGGTCTTCCTCTTGGTCTGTTCCCTTCGATCTTGCCAGTTGTCACTAAGTTCTCCAATCCATTTCTTCTCATAACATGGCTGTTGGTTTTTCTGTCTGTCCATGGTATTCTTTGCATTTTCGTCAGAAACCACATTTCTGCAGCCATCAGATGTTTTTCAGCTTGACTGCACATTGTCCAAGTTTCACACCCATACAAAAGAACAGGCTCTATGTATCCCCTAACACTCTTTTTCTCGTTTCAATTGACATCTTTTTATTGGTCAGAATGTTTTTCATCTTGCTAAAGGCTACTTTCGCCATGGCGATTCTTGTTCTAATCTCTTCAAGGCATCTCCCATCAGATGTTATGACTGTTCCGAGATAATTGTACCGATTCACTTGTTGAAGAATATTCCCATTTACTTGTATATTACATTGTGGTACTTCGTTCTTCCTAGTGACGACTATAACCTGTGTCTTATTACAATTTAATTCCAATCCCAGCTGCTCACTGTTTACAACAACTGCGTTTACTAATTGTTGTAGATCTTGTGCATTGTCTGCAATCAATACTGTATCATCTGCATATCTAATGTTATTGATGTTTCGTCCTTCAATGCTGATTCCATTTATATCTTCTACATTCCTGAAAATATTTTCACTGTATAGGGAAAAACGATCTGGAGACATTACACATCCCTGCCTAACACCTTTCTTAATAGGTTGATATTGTCCCCCTTCATTATCAATCCTTATGGCAGCTTGTTGTTTCCAATATATAAAAGTCTAATGTCTTTCCCATCAGTTTGTAGATCTGCAAGTATATCTACCATGTTGACATGTCTAACTCTATCAAATGCCTTTGTGTAGTCAATAAAGCAAAGGTGTATATCCTTGTTTACTTCTATAGCAAGTTCAATAACTGTTCGCAGCATAACACAGCATTTACTGTACTCTTTCCTTCTACAAACCCACATTGTTCTTCCTCTATTTCAGGTTGTATTTTCTTCCTCACTCTTTGCATGATAATTCGTAGCAAAATATTTGTGATGTCACTCATTATACTAATTGTTCTATGTTGATCACATTCCAAGGTTCCTGATTTCATTGGGATTGCATCATCACATGACCAACAAAAGCTTTTTGTCTCTTTCTTATTGTTGTATATAATGTTCTAGTTTCGCCAGCCTCTTTAAGGCATTCGTCGTTAGTTACTTTGGCAGTCCAAGGAATTCGCAACATTCGTCTAAGGAACCACATCTCTGTTGCTTCCAACCTCTTCCTAATTTGTTCATTTATATTCCAAGATTCACAGCCATACAGCAAAACAGATTCTATATAGCTCTTTAGCACTCTCTTTCTTACATTCAATGATAAGATATATAAGACGCATAGGATATTCTTCATTTTTTTAAAATGCAGCCTTTGCTTACCCTATTCTGCTCTTAATCTCTGTTGTGCATCTTCCATCTGATGTTATAAATGTCCCTAGATATCGTCTGTATATAGTTCCACGATGTCTGACTGTTGTCTCCTTGAAATCGTCTGTATACAGTACCACGATGTCCCACTGTTGTCTCCTTGATATGGTATGTATACAGTACTACGGTGTCTCATTTTTGTCTCCTTTATATCGTTTGTATGCAGACCACGATGTCTCACTGCTGTCTCCTTTATATCGTCTGCATACAGTACCACTTGTCTCGATGTGTCATTTACGTCATGTGTATACAGTACCACGATGTCTCACTGCTGTCTCCTTTTTATAGTCTGTATACAGTACCACGGTGTCTCATTGTTGTGTCATTTATATCGTCAGCATACAGTACCACGGTGTCTCAATGTTGTGTCATTTATATCGTCTGCATTCACTATGGTGTTTCATTGTTGTGTCATTTATATGTTGTTGTTGTTGTTGTTGTTCTTTGTCCATCAAGAATGGTGATGACCATTCATTTCATCAAGTGGGGTTGAAAGTATGGAGCCGTGAGTTCTAATATGGCTGATAAGGCCTATTTTGGCTCGAAATGTTCTTTGACAATGTGGACAAAGAATGCTTGACGTTTCTGGAGGATGATTTTCTGCAGTGGTTTTTCTGTTCTGTCTTTTCTTCACAGCTCTTGCAGTCCTGGTTGCCTCACAAGTAACAACACCCTTGCGTAATGATGCACGCCACGAATTTCGGTCTCTGGCTGCAGGCCCCCAGGTGTCATGATGAATTCCAAAAGCATTCAGTGAGATTTTCAGAGTATCTTTAAAGCGTTCTGGCCGCCTTGGGAGCGTTTACCACAACGCAACTCGCCGTAAAAAATTCGTTTGGGGAGCCTGTGATCTGGCATGCGAGTCAAGTGACCAGCCCAACGAATCTGATTCTTCATTAGTATAGTGTGGATACTGGGCATGGACGCTCTTTCTAGGACTTCAGTGTCTGGGATCTTATCTTGCCATTTAATCTTCAGTAACTTCCTAAGGCAGACTGTGTGGAAGTGGTTTAATTTCCTAGCGTGTCGCTGATAAACAGTCCAGGTTTCACAAGCATATAGCAGTGTGGATAATACAACTGCTTTGTAGACTCTCAGCTTTGTTTGCAGGCTTATTCCATTTCTGTCCCATACATTCTTGTACAGTCTGCCAAAAGCCGCGCTGGCCTTGGAGATTCTTGCATTCACTCCATCATCAATTGTGGCTGCCTGTGACAGTGCTGCCAAGATAGGTGAATTTGTCCACAACACTTAGACTATGACCATTCACTTTGATATTCGGCACAGTGTGATTATTCCCTGGAGCTGGCTGGTACATAACTACAGTCTTCCCAAATTGATATTGAGCCCAAAGTTGGCACAGGCATGTGAGAAAGCTGAAACATTATGTTGCATGTCCGCCTCTGAGTTGGCGTATAGAGCGCAATCATCAGCAAACAGGAGCTCTCTGACGGTGCCGCTGTCAATTTTGGTTTTAGCTTTCAGCCTTCTGAGATTGAATAACTTTCCATCCATGCGGTAGTTGATGTCTATTCCAATGTCGTTGTTCTCGAAGGCATTCGTCAACATAGCTGAAAACATGAGGCTGAACAGTGTCGGTGCCAGGACACATCCTTGTTTCACTCCATTGGTGACAGAAAAGGGCTCAGGCAGTTCACCATTTTCCTGTACTCTTGCCTGCATGCCTTCATGAAATAGCCGCACTATTTTGACAAACTTTCGTGGACAGCCATATTTTGCCATAATCTTCCACAGTCCTTCTCTGCTGACTGTATCAAAAACCTTGGTAAGATCAATGAATGTGGAGAACATTTCGCAGTTCTGTTCCTGACATTTCTCTTGCAGCTGCCTTGCAGCGAAAATCATGTCAACAGTTCCACGTTCTTTTCTGAAGCCACACTGACTCTCAGGAAGAAGACCTTGATCGAGATGGGTCGTGAGGCGATTGAGAAGAATTGTGGAGAGTATCTTCCCTGCAATTGAAAGCAAGGAGATGCCTCGGTGGTTGTCACAGGATTGGCGGTTTCCTTTTCGTTTGTAAAGGTGGACTATTGACGCGTCCTTGAAATCTTGTGGCATGGTCTCGTTCACCCATATGTTTGTAAAGACTTGGTGAAGCTGCTCTGTTAGGAGCCTTATATATCTCTGCCGGGGTCATTTATATAGTCTGTATACAGTGCTACGGTGTCTCATTATGTCATTTATATCGTCTGTATACAGTACCACGGTGTCTCATTGTTGTCTCATTTACATCGTTGTTGTGTTTTTTTAACACTATCACAATGTTTTATAAAGTCTGTGCACACCTCCATGATGGCTTGTCTCATTTATCTAGTTTGTTCACACCTCCACGATGTCTTATTGCTGTCTCATTTCTCTGTTTAGATGAAATAATGACCGTTGCGAAGAAATAATAATAAAGCATTAGCTTATTATTAAACAAGACGATTGTTTTGTGTAGGATATTTCTCTCTTTTTCAGGTGTTATCTGTTAGTAGTTAGATTCACACTCGTCACCCACAGCAGGAAATGCACAGAGTGGGAATATGGGAGAACCAAACGTACGTGTGACAATTCCTCTTCTTTGTTCACCGTTGTTCAGCTACTTGTACCACCGCGATAACTTCTTGTTGCCTCATTATCTCGTCTGTATACTCTACTACCTATTTGACCCGAGCCAGTTTTCTGCTATGGGTCTGGGATGTTAAATGTCCATCACATGTAGACCTGACTGCACGGAGGGTTAGGTGGCCATCTTCCCCTCACTTAGCGAGACGATGAACATAAGCATCGAAGCGAGGTCCTTTCCCTTGTCTCATCTGCGTAATCTGCCACTTGTCTCGACTCTTTAGTACGTATACATCAACACTATGGTTTATTCTTGTATCATTTATCACAACTATATACACTACCGTCGGCTTCCTGGCCTAGAGGTTAGCGACTTTTCTCCGTAATCTCGTATACTCTCGTAAGTAACGTGACGACGGTGAGAGTCAGCAGTGGTTCGAATCGCGTCGGTAACTTACGGGGTATGTGAGCCGGCCGCTCAGAAAGCAATGGCAAACTACTGAGCGTAATCTTGCCAAGAAATCAACAATCAGCTGAAAGATGCTGGTGTTGACAGCTATGTCCTGTAAAGGATATGCAAACATTTTATATATATATACACTACCACAATGTCTTACTGTTGTCTCCCTTATCTCGTCTATATACTTACCCACATTGTTCTATTGCTGTCTCCCTGATCTCATCTTTATTCTCAATCACAATGTATGAACATTGTCTAACTTATCTCCTCTGGATACTCAACCACAATGTCTTATTGCTGTCTCCCGTATGTAGTCTGTGTACCCAATCACGATGTCTTATTGTCATCTCCCTTATCTCGGCTGTATACTCAATCACAATGTCTTCTTGCTGTCTCCTTTATCACATCTGTACACTCAATCACAATGTCTTATTGCTGTCTCCCATATCTCATCTGTATACTAAACCCCAATATCTTATTGCTGTCTCCCTTATCTCGTATATATACTAAATCACTATGTATTGTATCTCCCTTATCTCGTCTATATACCAAATCACGATATCTTATTGCTGTCTCCCTTATCTCGTCTATATACCCAATCACAATGTCTTATTGCTGATTCCCTTATCTCGGCTGTAATCTCAGCCACTATGTATTGTTATCTCGCTTATCTCGGTTGTATTCTCAATCACAATGTCTTATTGTCATATCTCTGATCTCGTCTGTATACCCAATCACAATGTCTTATTGCTGTCTGCCTTATCTCATGTGTATACTCAATCACAATGTCTTAACGTTGTCTCCGTGATTTCGTCTGTGTAACTCAACCACAATATCTTATTGCTGTCTCCCTTATCTAGTCTATAGACTCAGTCCCAATGTCTTATTACTGTCTCCCGTATCTCGTCTGTATACTCAATCACAAGTCCTATCGCTGTCTCCCTTATCCCTCTGTATACTCAATCACAAGTCCTATTGCTGTTTCCCTTATCCCCTCTGTATCTATACAAGTCCTATCGCTGTCTCCCTTATCCCCTCTGTATACTCAATCACAAGTCCTATCGCTGTCTCCCTTATATCCCCTCTGTATACTCAATCACAAGTCCTATCGCTGTCTCTGTCCTAGACTTAAGATGCTGTGACAGACATAAACAATAATAAATAACTAGATCACACATGTGTACTTACCATTAGTCGTCACTGTCGGTCATCTTGTCTGTACTTGCAGGTTTATGAAGCCGCTGTGGCTAGTGCTTTCTGCCACAGGTTGTACACTGTATCACTTTGCAGGTAATGATAATCAACAGTAAGAAATAACGAGCTCAAATGTGATGAATTGTAGTCAATAAAACAGTAAAGTTTCTGGTATCTTCAATGGCGTATCGGATATTTATTCTCACGTGTCTATTCTAAAAGTGTCGATAACTTCACATGAATTGAGTAAATCAATACAAGTATTACAAACTGTATTACTGTAAGTAACTCGATTGTTTTAAGAAAGTTTTCACAGCATCATTGATCAATCAGAGACATCCTCAGTCAGCAAGTGAATCAAGGTTGAACAAGCTGTATTCTTGGCAATGTTGGTGATAACGTTTGATTGTATTGGTGATAATTCCTAATTATGTTAGTGATAACTCTAATTATATTGGAGACAATTCTCAGTATCGATGAGATACAATTTTGTACTTGACTTCAACACACGTTCCTTTCGAAAGCTCACTTGAAGAAACAATTCAATCGTAAGCAAAGAGAAGTTAAGGACACCGTTTCACTCCACGTTCAGTAGTAGATATGTCTTTTTGGTTTCCCCAACACGTGAGGTATAGTCTTAATAGTTACGTTGATTGTATTTGTATTTCAATCAGTGAAGCAAAGTCAGGATTTATATTTTTTCTTTCTCTTTAAAATTGTTAATATTATTTTCAGACATCAATATATTGGTTTGAAATGTACAAAAACAAACCACGAAGTTAATTTGACTAACACTCGATAAGCAAAACTTTACGAAAATGCCGTAATAATTATTGTTACTGTTACTAAATTAACAGTTACCGAACTGTAATGTCAATGAAATGTTAACAGTAAGTTGATAACACAAAACAAGCGACTAGATCACTTCTAGCGGTACACAGAAGTGAAGTACTCAGCGCGGGAGATAGAAGTTATGCGAACTGCCCGATCTCGTGTACTGGTTTTCATTTCAGGTGTCGACAAATCAGCGACACTGTTCTCCTTACACCCACGCTCCCGTGTTCACGAGTGCCCCTCTCATTGCCCTCGCTCTCTTCTCGAAAGGTCTCTTCCATTATCAGTTCGTCTCTCGCCAGACACGGCTCCGGGGCTGAAGAGCTACAGTTTCCACTCGGCTTTTGTGTGCGCGGAGAACCACCATATTGTCCTTTGACAAAGGGGCAGATTTCTCTGTGTTGAAAAGCTCAATAGAAACAAAGCCTTCCAACCGGTAGATACCATCTCAGTACTTCTAATGGTGCTGGAAGCTGTATGAAGGTACTTAAAAGGAAGCCAGACCAGCAGGAGTGTAAATGAATACAACTGTACCGTGGACTCATAAAAATAAACTTTTGGATAGAGATAACTATGAGAATAGTTTCATCTACAAGCATTCCGCTATCTATCTAATCTATCTATCTATCTATCTATCTATCTATCTATCTATCTATCTATCTATCTATCTATCTATCTATCTATCTATCTATCACATTCGGCAAGGCACTTGATGATTAAAAAACAGATGTCCAGACGTAAAGACGTATAGACATACTAA
>OY992879.1:77982006-78087006 GCA_963921405.1 Cepaea hortensis
AGAAGAAGAAGAAGAAGAAGAAGAAGAAGAAGAAGAAGAAACCACACACACATACCCCCGCCAACCTACACATCCCGCACCTATCCACACACATATCCCGCACTCTCACAATTTTCCCCACCCACCCACACACACATCAGCCAACCTACACCCATTCACCCACCCAATATTCGCCACCTCTCAACTAAACATCCCCACCTATACACACATCCCCACCCATAAACACATCTCCCCACCTGCCCACACATATCCCCCACCCATAACCCAAAAACACACCTCCCACCCACACACACACACACCCCGCCACTCACATATACCCCACCCACACACATCCGCCTCTCACACACATCTTCTCACAACTACAGACCTCCCCCCCCCCCCACCCATACACTCATCTCTCACACACATCAACCCACTCACGTACTCATCCATCAACCACTCACACCCACACATCACCCACGCGCCCATCAACACATGCATCTCTCATCTACTCTCCCACCCACACACACCCCAACAACCCAGCCAAACACACATCCCCCATCCTCGCATACATCCTTCAATCACCTGCACATCCCACACCTCCCCCACCTCTCACACATCTCCCCTCCCACACAAAACTCCACCCATAAACACATTCCCCCCACACACACATCCCCCACATACATTCCCCATACACATCCCCGCCCACGCATCTCCCCACCCACTCACACATCCTATACCTACAAACATCCTCACCACCCACACATACATCCTCCACCCACTCACATTTACCCCATCCACACTCACACACTCCCACCCACACAGACATATCCCATTCACAGACACCCCCCACACTCATCCCCCACACCCTTTACACGCCCATCCCCCAACCCACACAATCTCCTACACACCCATTTACCCACCCAAGCACACACTCCCTACCCACACCCCCTTCCAACCCACCAACACCCACATAATTCCAACTATCCTCTCAAATATCCCCCCACACACACACATATCCCTCACATACACATACATCCACCACCGACTACACATTCCTTCACACATCCACACATCATCCATTAACCCATACACATCCCCCACACACAACCCCTCCACACATACATTCCCCACACCCCAGACATATCCCTCACATACACACCCATACACACATCCTCACATCTAGACACAAACATGATGCCTCACATGATCACCGAAACTAATAAGAACAAACTCCCACACTTTACACACAATTGAGACACTGACGATTGTCGTGAGAATTCTCGCAGTTGCAAGAAGTGGAGAAAAAATTGTACATATACATTATGTAGCGTAAAAATTAGTGATGCAATTCAACTCTCTATCTAGAGAGAGAGAGAGAGAGAGAGAGAGAGAGAGAGAGAGAGAGAGAGAGAGAGAGGGAGAGAGAGAGAGAGAGAGAGAGAGAGAGAGAGAGAACAAAAAAAACGAACAAACTTTATTTTCAAAGGGTTAAGAATTGGGCACGCAGGCCCGTCTAACATTCTGCCCTTCTATCACTCTCTTTCATACATTATTTCATTCACACATCATTCAAGGCTAACAAAGAACAGCAACAATATAAAAGATATGCATTATAAAGGCATGGGCAAAATGCAAACATCAAAACTACACTACACAGTAATACTAGATAATGGTCTGACACTAGTTATTAGCCATGTGGAATATACTGGCCTACAAAAAGGGGATTGGCTGTTATACTAGGGTTTTGTTATTATTATTATTATCTCAATTATTAAGGGGGAAGGTAATCCGTATTGAGATAGTGTTCGAATAATTTGCGATTATATGAATAGCGATTGGTGATGTCTTTGATTTCTTTTGGAAGATTGTTCCACAGCTGAGCCGCAGAGTACGTTAAGCTTGTTTTGTATAAGTCAGTCCTAGGCTTCGGAATGTGTAGTATATTTAAACGTTTACTGTGTCTAGCATTATATTTAAACAATGGCCAAAGGTAATTTGGGGCATTCCGATGCAGGATTTTGTGAATTAGTTTAGCTTTATTTAAAAGCAGGCGTTTGAGGAATGGTAGTAACTGAAGGCGTTTATACAGGCTAGGATTGTCAGATAAATGTTTGCTATAAATTAGACTCATGGCCCGTTTCTGGAGTGAGTAAAGTCGCTTGGTGTTTGAATTAGAACAACCGTCCCAGATTGTAGAGCAGTAGTCAAAGTGTGTCTGTATATGAGAAGTATAGAATAGCTTCCTTGTGTCCTCATCAAGGAAGTTTTTAATCTTGGCGAGTTGGTAGACTTTTTTCGCTGTTTGTTTAATAAGCGCTTGAACGTGGGAATTAAAGGTTAGGTTTCTATCAATGATTAGGCCTAATGTTTTGTGCTCAATTACACTTTCTACTGGCATGTTATCGATGTGAAGTTGAAGTGATGTGTGTGAGCTTAGAGTTTGAAGTCTTTGTCTAGTTGTTAATAACATTGCTTTTGTTTTAGTGATGTTAATTTGCATACGGTTTGAATAGCTCCACTTAACTACATTATTTAATTCTTGTTGTAAAGACGACTCCAGTAAAATACAGTCTTCAGCGTTTGTGTACACCGTACAGTCATCTGCAAATAGATCGCAGGACGACGAAAGATGCAAAGGTAGATCGTTAATATATATGGCAAATAATAGAGGGCCAAGAATAGAGCCTTGCGGTACTCCAATATTGAAGGTAGTGGTTTGAGACAGAGATTTATTATGTGATACTACTTGCTTTCTGTTTGATAGAAAAGATGATATTAGAGTGACTTCATTAAGGCCAATTTTCATTGTCTCGAGTTTTTTAATTAAAATAACATGGTCTATCATATCAAATGCTTTCTTGAAATCAATAAACACAGTTCCACATAGACTGTTGTTGTTTATATTCTGGTGCCAATTTTCTATCATGTTTGTTAGGGCCGTATGGCAAGAATATTTTGGTCGAAATCCTGATTGGCTGTCAACAATAAGCTTGTTGCGAACTAAATACTGTAATGTTACTTTATGGATGTGTTTTTCTAGTGGCTTAGATAGTGATGATAGTAATGAAATGGGTCTGTAATTGTTCCGGAGACCGTTGTCCAATGAACCAGATTTAGAGAGAGAGAGAGAGAGAGAGAGAGAGAGAGAGAGAGAGAGAGAGGCAAGCAGGCAGACAAACAAACATGCAGGTAGACAGAAAGACAAAGTGGCAGCAGGTAGGCAGACAGACAGGTAGATAGTGAGATATTTAAACAGACAGACAGGCAGTCAAGCAAGTAGACAGACTAACATGCAGGTAGGAAGGCGGGCTGGCAGACAGACAGATTGGTAGATATGCAGACAGTCAGATATTAGACACCCAGTCAAACGAGGCAAATCAGATATTAGACATGCAGACAAACAGACAGCCTGACAGACAGACATACAGGTTTGTAGGCTTTGTTTTTTTCTCCAAAACAAAAACGCGTTTCGCATATTGTGTTCGACGAACAATAATCGATTGCTCAAATATATGATACATTAGCAATTAGGTGGTTCCAGCCATTTGTGTGCAGACAGAAAAATTTCATTTTAAATTTGCTATTACCGTGGGAATAACAATTGCTGCACACTCGAACAATATCAATGGCTATGTATTTAATATTTCAGAAAAGGTTTAGTTCACCTATTCACTTCATATCATATATCTCTGCATTGATCATTTGTCCCAATCTACAAATCACGAATTGTGGAGAAACAAGATCGCCCACGACATTTGGCAAGGCACTTGATGATAATGATACAAGTTCACAACCCTACGGAGTCCGTGTTGTTACAATGTAGCAGTGCGGTGACCTGGATTTGAACTTATCTCTATGAAACCGGCCAGTGGTTGATTTGCTGGCTTGGTGCTCTCTAACTAGCAGTATCAGAGTTGAGGATTTGATCCTTGAACAAACAGTGCTTGATACAGTGATGCTTTCGATCCAGGCCCAAGTGAGGTGTGAACTGCTGTGAGCGTCCAGCAGCTGAATAGGCCCTCACAGATGACTGACACAAGACCCCTCATTGTCAGCCCTGAAGAGGTTGTCCACTGTTGGTTTACCCCGGCAAACGTTCTGCTCCAACAGCTTGGAAATGAAAACAGCATTCTGCAACAGCTGGTCCTTGAGTTTGTATGCTCGATCAAGCGAGCGGGTCTTGTACCTGGCGAGGGAACTACCGGATGGTGTGTGTCTTGTCTCGGGTGTCGCCTTACCTCAATTTGCGACCCCTCGCCAGGCTGGTTAATTCAAAAATCACACAAAAGCCGTCCTCAGCCCCTAGGGTACCGCCCCCTGGAGGTCGTTTAACCCTGCATGAGGTCCAAGAAAGAAATTGTTTCGTTTTATTTGTCTCAGATTTTGATAGTCATATATCTTCCGTTTTTTTTTTTTTTTTCTAAGCATATCCTTTTACAGGACTTAGCTGTCAACACCAGCATCTTCCAGCTGTATGTTGATCTCTTGGCAAGATTACGCTCAGTAGTTTGCCATTGCTTTCTGAGCGGCCGGCTCAGTATCCCGCAAGTCACGAGCGGGGGTCGAACCGCCTCAGCTCTCGCTCCGCTACGAGACTCTGCGTGATAAACGGGATTACAGAGAGAAAGTGTTGTAACCCCACAGCCAGAGAGACCGGCATATCTTCCGTTGCTGCGTCTAAATGTTCGTTTGAGTAATGCTAACAGTGTATCTATCTATCTATCTATCTATCTATCTATCTATCTATCTATCTATCTATCTATCTATCTATCTATATATCTATCTATCTATCTGTCTGTGTCTGTCTGTCTATCTAACTATGTGTGAGAGGTGGGGGATGTGTGTTTGGCTGGGTGGTTGGGGTGTGTGTGGGTGGGAGGGTAGATGAGAGATGCATGTGTTGATGGGCGCGTGGGTGATGTGTGGGTGTGAGTGGTTGATGGATGAGTACGTGAGTTGGTGGATGTGTGTGAGAGATGAGTGTATGGTTGGGGGATGTGTGTGTTTGTGGGAAGATGTGTGTGAGCGGCGGATGTATGTGGGTGGGGTATATGTGGGTGGTGGGGTTGTGTGGGTGGGGGGGGGGGTCTGTGTTTTTTGGGTGTTTATGGGTGGGGGATATGTGTGAGCAGGTGGGGAGATGTGTATAGGTGGGGGGGGGGGTGTAGTTGAGGGGTGGCGGATATATATATTTATCTATCTATGTGCCCGTCTGTCTGTGTATATATCTGTCTGTCGAACCATCGATCCATATGTCTGTTTATCTGTCTGTCTGTCTCTCTGTTTGCCGGTTCTCCTATATGTGTCGTCGTGTGTTCTTCTATACTTTCCAACGTCTGGCTGTCTTTTTCTACTTACCTGTCCATCTGTCCTATCTGTCTGGCTGTCTTTCTAACCGTTTGTCAGTCGATCTTAATTCATGTCTTTCTATGTGTCTGTCTACCTGTACATATGCATGTCTGTCAGTTTTCCTTATTTCCTGCCTTATATATGTATATGTGTCTGTCTGTCAATTTTTCTCTTCATCTGTATATAAAGACCGAAATATTTCTGTATATCTGACTGTCTGTCAGTCCATCCGTATATGTGTTTACCATTGACTGCTCGTCTTCTTCTGCTACGTTCGTCCGGAATGTTGTTTTAGACGTAATTGCTTTGCGCCTGTTCACAACAGAGCTGCGATACACCTTTCGGCCGACACATCAAACTTCTTCAGGAATTTGTTGACCGGGTTAACTTTGTAAGGTGTTCAACTCCACCGCAACTAGCCCATTTAGCACAGCTGAAGACATCCCGATAATACCAAAAGTTAAGTCAAGGGCAGACCATGAGAATTCCCCGCCATCTAAGGAGGCTTCCATAACTGCAGAGCCGACCTCTGGTACAGTGCTCACCCAAGGAATCGTCACGTCCTGCACATGGCTGCTTAGCCTCACTTCCGTATATTGGGCCTTCCTTTCACAACAGGCTGTTCCTCTGGAACACAGAAGAATGCAGTCTGCAGATGACATCCACACAATGAGCTTTCCATTCTGTAATAGATTCGCTAGCCAAGTAATATTCCATTTAGTGTCACTGAGACGCTTTTTTCCACATTTGATGACGCCCACCCAACGGGTTTTCGATTAACTTATCGAGCCCCATACAAATATCCCACTGAGCCTCACTGTCTTGCTCACTGACCTTCAGCAACACACCCCTTCATGTCTAGAGTCATAAGCCTGTTATGGGGTAAACCAAGGTTTTTGTTACAAAGTAAAGTCTACCACTGATGCTAGAACATTCAATAGAAGAAATTAGTATGATTGTCTGTGAAGACATTGGTCCGGCTTCGATCCCCCGCAGAGACATGATTAATTATTTCGACAAGTCGGGATCTTGGTCGACCCATTTTCATAAAAATGGGTATCAGACAATTTTCAGACTTTTCTAGATATTATCTAAGAGAGTTAGGTGTCGAAGAAGGGACATTGTTACCACCACATAATATGTTGTGAGGCCTAGAATGTGTGGAGGTCTAGAATGTGTGGAGGCCTAGAATGTGTGGAGGCCTAGAATGTGTGGAGGCCTAGAATGTGTGGAGGCCTAGAATGTGGGGAGGCCTAGAATGTGTGGAGGCCTAGGATGTGTGGAGGCCTAGAATGTGCGGAGGCCTAGAATGTGTGGAGGCCTAGAATATATGGAGGCCTAGAATATGTAGAGGCATAGAATGTGTGGAGGCCTAGAAAGTGTGGAGGCCTAGAATGTGTGGAGGCCTAGAATGTGTGGAGGCCTAGAATATGTGGAGGCCTAAAAAGTGTGGAAGCCTAGAAGATATGGAGGCCTAGAATATGTGGTCTAGAATATGTGGAGGCCTAGAAAGTGTGGAGGCCTAGAATGTGTGGAGGCCTAGAATATATGGAAGCCTAGAATATGTGGAGGCCTAGAAAGTGTGGAAGCCTAGAATGTGTGGAGGCCTAGAATTTGTGGAGGCCTAGAAAGTGTGAAGGCCTAGAATGTGTGGAGGCCTAGAAAATATGGAAGCCTAGAATGTGTGGAGGCCTAGAATGTGTGGAGGCATAGAATGTGTGGAGGCCTAGAATGTGTCGTGGCCTATAATGTGTAGTGGCATATAATGTGCCGTGGCCTAGAATATATGGAAGCCTAGAATATGTGGAGGCCTAGAATGTGTGGAGACCTAGAATGTGTGGAGGCCTAGAATATGTGGAGGCCTAGAATGTGTTTATGCCTAGATTGTGTAGTGGCCAATAATGTGTCGTGGCCTAGAATGTGTGGAGGCCTAGAATGTGTGCAGGCCTAGAATATGTGGAGGCCTAGAATGTGTTTATGCCTAGATTGTGTAGTGGCCTAGAATGTGTCGTGGCCTAGAATGTGTGAAGGCCTAGAATGTGTGGAGGCCTAGAAAATATGGACGCCTAGAATATGTGGAGGCCTATAATGTGTTGAGGCCTAGAATGTGTGGAGGCCTAGAATGTGTTGTGGCCTAGAATGTGTCGTGGCCTAGAATGTGTGGAGGCCTAGAATATGTGGAGGCCTAGAATGTGTTTATGCCTAGATTGTGTAGTGGCCTAGAATGTGTCGTGGCCTAGAATGTGTGGAGGCCTAGAATGTGTGGAGGCCTAGAAAATATGGAAGCCTAGAATATGTGGAGGCCTAGAATGTGTGGAGGCCTAGAATGTGACGTGGCCTAGAATGTGTGGAGGCTTAGAATGTGTCGTGGCCTAGAATGTGTCGTGGCCTAGAATGTGTCGTGGCCTAGAATGTGTCGTGGCCTAGAATGTGTGGAGGCATAGAATGTGTGGAGGCATAGAATGTGTGGAGGCCTAGAATGTGTGGAGGTCTAGAATGTGTGGAGGCCTAGAATATGTGGAGGCCTAGAATGTGTGGAGGCCTAGATTGTGTAGTGGCCTAGAATGTGTCGTGGTCTAGAATGTGGGGAGGCCTAGAATGTGTGGAGGCCTAGGATGTGTGGAGGTCTAGAATGTGTGGAGGTATAGAATATGCGGAGGCCTAGAATGTGTGGAGGCCTAGAATATGTTGAGGTCTAGAATGTGGTGAGGCCTAGAATATGTGGAGGCCTAGAATATGTGGATGCCTAGAATATATGGAGGCCTAGAATGTGTGGAGGCCTAGAATGTGTGGAGGCCTAGAATGTGTGGAGGCCAAGAATGTGTCAAAGTCTAGAATGTGTCAAGGCCTAGAATGTGGGGAGGCCTACAATGTGGGGAGGCCTAGAATGTGTAGAGGCCTAGAAAGTGTGGAGGCCTAAAAAGTGTGGAGGCCTAGAATGTGTGGAGGCCTAGAATGTGTGGAGGCCTAGAATGTGGGAAGGCCTAGAATGTGTAGAGGCCAAGAAAGTGTGGAGGCGTAGAATGTGTGGAGGCCAGAATGTGTGGAGGCCTAGAATATGTCGTGGCCTAGAATGTGTGGAGGCTTAGAATATGTTGAGGTCTAGAATGTGGTGAGGCCTAGAATATGTGGAGGCCTCGAATATGTGGAAGCCTAGAATATGTGAAGGCCTAGAATGTGTGGAGGCTTAGAATATGTTGTGGCCTTTAATATGTGAAGGCCTAGAATATGTTGAGGCCTTACATGCCACACTCAAACGAAAGTATATGTTATTGGACTATATAGAAGACCAATGGCAAATGCTAAAATAGTCAACGCAACAGACATGTAAAGAAATAATACGGAAAATAAAGAAGACCCCCCAAAAAATGGGTGACGGGAGATTCTACAACTAATGGACATTAGGAAACAAGAAGTAAAATCAAGCCGAATATAAATGAATACGTGCAGAAATAGTATGAACATGTAGGCAGTTAAAGAAGCCTGGCTTGATAGTAGTGTAAGAAGCTTGACGGGCAACGAGACGACACACAATATAATCAGCATCCAGTGCCTTGCTGGCTGGCATGGGTGATCACAAATTGCGATCTCCGACATCATGGATCAGTTCGTGTTTGACTCCCTTCCGTGCCATGACGCAAGACTGTCAATAATCTTTTCACGCTGTCTTCCTCTATCGCGCTTTCTGCAAATCTTTTCGGTTGTCACAACATGTTCCAGATTTTGTCTTCTCATAAAGTGGCCAAAACACGAGGACTGCATCTTTCTGATGTTTGTGATGTGTTGTCTTTGCGACTCAGCTTCCCTTAAAACATCCTGATTGCTCTTTTTGACTGTCCAATAAATTTTCAGCATTCTTCTATAAAACCACATCCCCAAGGCTTCCGGGGATTTTTTCGTCTGTGTACTAATTGTCCAGGACTTGCAGCCGTATGTTAAAGCTGGTCCTATCTAACATGCAAGAACTCTTCCTTACTTTCAAGGATAGTGACTTATTGTACAAAATGTTCTTCATTTGATAAAATTCAGTTTTTGCTTGTCCTATTCTGTTTTTTTATCTCAGTGATGTAACTTCCGTCTGATGTTATCTATGTGCCTAGATAACGGAATTTCTGCATATGCCCCAAAATAAATTCCTGTACGCAAAATATGTACAGAAAAAAAAATGGTTTAAAAGTTAATCTGATCGACTCTATTCCAACGGGTTTTATCCCATGTGGATCGGTGTCTTTCCGCAGTGCGGCCTGCCGAGAGCGTCGCACAAAGCACGAACTCCGTAGCTCCAGGGACAACCCCCAGGAGTCTCCAAGAAAATTGCACTCGTGAACCGGGCGACGTAGTTCGGAATCATCCCACAACTTTCAGAGCGCGAGACCTGCTGGGTATCCACATCGCCAAGGAGACTCCCAGTTATATATATATATATATATATATATATATATATATATATATATATATATATATATGTGTGTGTGTGTGTGTGTGTGTGTGTGTGTGTGTGTGTGTGTGTGTGTGCGTGTGCGTGCGTGCGTGGAATGGGAATATGATAAATACCAATCAGAATATGTGCAACACATGGAAAGAATACTTTGTTGAATTACTAAATTGTGAAGCTCCAAGTAACACTTTCCCACAGGAAGAGGTTATAACGTGTGAACCACAAATTGAAGAACCTACATTTGAAGAAATCCTATATGTAATCACAGGACTTAAAAACAATAAGGCAACTGGGGCTGATGGAATTGCTGCTGAATTTATAAAGGCAGGTGGCCATGCATTACATCTAAAGCTATACGAACTAATAATAAAAATCTGGAGGACAGAAGAATTACCCCATGATTGCAAAGAGTCATTATTGATACCTATCTTTAAGAAAAGAGACTAGTTCCAATGTGAAAATTATAGAGGAATATCACTACTGTCCACAAGCTATAAGATACTATCCGCAGTATTACTAAATAGACTAAAACCATATTCAGAAAACATATTAGACGACTACCAGGCGGGTTTTAGACAAAACAGATCAACAATAGATCAGATATTTATCATACGACAAACAGCCGAGAAACATTGGGAATATAAAAGAGATCCCATAACATTTTTGTGGATTTTAAAAAGGCTTATGATAGTGTCCATAGGAATAGTCTATGGAATGCTATGAAGGAATTTGGAATACCAAGGAAGTTAATCAGCATAACCAGACTATGCATGGAAGATACTTATAATATAGTAACATATAAAGGCAGGAAATCAGACCCTTTCCAAATAATATCTGGCTTGAAACAAGGTGATGCACTATCGCCGCTACTCATCGATCTGGCTCTAGAGAAAGTTGTAAGGAAGGCAAAGGAGGAATGTGATATTGGAGGAACATCCAAGCTGCTTGGTTATGCAGATGATATAGATATTATAGGGGGAAATGAACAAATGACATTGGAAATATTGATTCACTTAAAGAAAAAAGCCCAACAGATGGGGCTGGTTATCAATCAAGATAAGACAGAATATATGGTAATTTCAAGAGAAGGAACGGCTGAAAACTCTGGCGACATACAAATAGATAATATGACCATTAAAAGAACGGAAACATACAAATACCTGGGAACAATCTTCAACTGCTCCAACATCATAAGGGAAAAAATACAAACTAGAATCAGTTCTGGAAATAAGATATACTATGCACTACAACATCTACTAAAATCAAATGTGCAATCTCGTAACACCAAAATCACAATGTACAAAACATTGATCAGACCAGTTGTGCTGTATGGCTCTGAAACCTGGAGTACAGCGAAAGGAGACGAAGCCTTGTTACAAACCTTTGAGAACAAAATTTTAAGACGCATCTTTGGACCCATTAGGGATACACAAAGTGGAGATTGTAAAAGAAGAAGTAACAAAGACATTTATGATCTGTTTAAGTCCCCGCTAATCACTGTTATCATGAAGGCTAATATACTACAATGACTGGGGCATATAGAAAGAATGGAAGATAATAGGGAAACAAAACTCGCTTACACTCAGGAAATAAATGACCGTAGACCCCGAGGTCGACCAAGAAGACGGTGGAGAGATAATATATATACAGACCTAGAAGCACTTGGAATCAACGACTGGAAAGGGAAGGTCAACCAGAGAGACGAATGGAAACGGATAATGGTCTTCTTCTTCTTCTTCTTCTACTTCTTCTTCTTCTTCTTCTTCTTCTTCTTCTTCTTCTTCTTCTTCTTCTTCTTCTTCTTCTTCTTCTTCTTCTTCCTCCTCCTCCTCCTCTTCTTCTTCTTCTTCTTCTTCTTCTTCTTCTTCTTCTTCTTCTTCTTCTTCTTCTTCTTCTTCTTCTTCTTCTTCTTCTTTCTACTTCTTCTTCTTCTGAACGTCCTTGCCGTGTGTTAAGCCGTGTGTCTTTGCGTAGCTCCCCTAATACTGTTCCATGTCTTTCTGTTTGACGTTGTGCTCAGGTGGTTGTCCATGGGACATAATTTACATTGCATGGTAATTTATTCATGTCCCATACCATCCCGTCCCATGGGACTTTCCCATGGGAATAACATTCCCATGGCCAAGCCTGGCAGGCTTGTCTATGGGACATGTTTTTCTGTCCCATCCAATGGTAATTTATGCCTCTCCCATCCCGTCCCATCCCATCCCTACACTATTCAGAAAATCCCCCTTTTTTTCTCCATGGGATTCCCATGGCCAAGCCTGCCGAATACGGATGCACACCACGGCCATAGATACGACAGGCGTGTGTCTAGCCACACCGCTACCACGCCTCTCGTCACTTCTTTACCCTCCACATATCCACACTGCTCAACTTCATTGTCTTATTTCATTTTGCCTCTAATCCATTTCATGATAAGTGCCTTAAATATGTTAGCTAATGACTCATTAACCTAATTGTGTTATGTTCTTCATAATCTTCGGCGCCATATTTCTTCGCTAGAACCATGAGCATACATTTCAAGAGATCATCAGGTATCATCCACTGTTGTAGATGTCATTCAACAATGTTGTAATTATATGTATGCCCAATTCATCAAGAGATTTAATGTCTTCGGCACGGGTGTTATCTCATTTTTACCTCATGGAATTTCTTGTGCGCGTGTGTGTGTTTGTGTTTGTGTGTGCGTGCGTGCGTGCGTGCGTTCACTCGCTTTGAACTCAATCGTAGTTCATACACGTTCTACTACTTCTTGTAGTTGCCACTACTGGGGAGTGCAGTGGACTAGTGATTGCTTGTGGATTAGCTTTCCCTATTACCAGTATTTATCGCTATCAGGTGAACCCACTCCGACTTCTGAGGTTCTTGTAATTTACGTCCCCAAGTAAATATTTAGCATCTTCTACTTTCAGTGTTGATGGCCCTACATAATAGCCTTTAGTATGTTTCTGATTTGCCATAACCACACAAAAAAAAATATCCTATATACTCTGTGCATCTGTCAATTATACAACAAGTTACTATATGCTTTCTTGTAGTTCCTGTATCTTTCTGTTTCGATAGCAGAGTCGTTACGTCGTCTCCCTAGCGCTCCGAAGGTTGTAACATAGCGAAAGACGAGTGCAGTTATCGATATTCTTGCGATCTCACTCACGCCATTGTCAATGTGACGTCATAACCAGCACACCAACGTAGCCTCTATATGACATATCCCCCCCCCCCCCCCGAAGCAGTTTAATGCCATGGGTCGGTATTGTGATAGCGCCATTACATGGTGTAGGCCTGAGAGCAAGGTGAAAACGTGGCCAATCTTTCTCTCACTTTGGCCATAGAAGAGTCCTGGCATCGAATCCCGCGTCAACCATGCTCATGACTTTACCAGGGCAGTTCTCTATCAACTTCACCAGCGCGACCTCCAGCGGAAAACTATCCAAGTGACACGGTAACAGTGGAAGTTGGGGTTGGCAGATGTAGCCGAATTGAATACCCAGAGACTGTGTGTCAAGTATGAACCTACCTAGAGCTGACCTGGATGGTAGTGGAACGAAAGAAAGAAAGAAAGAAAGAAAGAAAGAAAGAAAGAAAGAAAGAAAGAAAGAAAGAAAGAAAGAAAGAAAGAAAGAAAGAAAGCCGAAGTAACATCCTAGCGATTACACCAATCCATCACCGTAGGACACCTTTAGAGAAATATCAACTGCGTGGAATCCCGGAAGCGAACGTTGGTGTTGGCAGGTGTACCGAATTGAATACCCACAGACTTCGTGTCAAGTACGAACCTACTTTAAACTGACCCCCTGGTTGGTACTGGGAGAGAAGTGGGGTTTAAGTGGACCCCATAGCACCAGGAACACCAGATCGACAAGTCAGATGCCTTATGCACCGTCCGAACCTGACAGATTTGTGGCCATAATGAGTCGTGGTCAGTGTCCGAGCTGTCTAGTACTGATAATTGTAAGTGATAGTGGACAGAGAACTGAGCTGGGAGATGGTCATAGATGGGAGCTAAGTGGGGCAGTTGAAATGTGTCGTTTTTCCATAACTTCTACCCCGTTCAACCTCACAAGAGGAGTTATAATTAGGGCCCATCCTAGCCTCGGATTAATAATCCCAGACGCTGAGTTATAGTTACAACAGGTCACTAAGAGGCGACAACTGCATCTGTCAGGTATCCCGACAAGTGTGTATACATATATAGAGCTATAGATATAGATACACTGAACAGACACAGCTGAAAAACCTCTCATGGCTGTGAAGGTGTGGCTTCTGAGGAAAATGGGTGGGTGTGTGTGTTGGTGAGTGAGTGAGTGAATGAGTGAGTGAGTGAGTGAGTGTGTGTGCTCGTGTATGTGGGTGAGTGTGTGTGTGTGTGTGTGTGTGTGTGTGTGTGGGGTGAGTTTATGGGTGTGTGGGTGTGTGTGTGGATTAGTGCGTGTGTGCATGTGAGTGTGTGTGTGTATATGGGTGAGTGTTTATGGAAATCAGAACACCAGTTTCAGCATGTTATATACTGCCAACGGGAGCTGCGGGGACACGGTGGTTGGTGTGTGTGTGTGTGTGTGTGTGTGTGTGTGTGTGTGGTGAGTTTATGGGTGAGTGTGTGTGTGGATCAGTGCGTGTGTGCATGTGAGTATCTGTGTGTGTGTGTGTGGGTGGGTGAGTGTTTATGGAAGTCAGAACACCAGTTTCAGCATGTTATATACTGCCAACGGAAGCTGCGGTGACACGGTGGTTGGTGTATGTGTGTGTACGTGTGTGCGTGTGTGTGCGTGCGCGCGGGCGTGCATGCGTGCGTGCGTGTGTGTGTGTGTGCGCATATGCGTGTGCGTGTGTGTTTGTGTGTGTGTGTGTGTTTATATGGAAGTCAGAACACCAGTTTCAGCATGTTACATATTGCCAGCGGGAGCTGCGGGGACACAGTGGTTGGTGTGTGTATGGTCTAAGAAACTCTAGGACAGTGGTTCTCACCCGGTGGGGAATTTCCCCCCCCCCTCCAGGGGGGAATTTTAGGGTTTCCAGGGGGGGAATTAAAGATTATTTCAAGAACCGATTACTTGATATTGTTTTTCCCTTCATACTGTACGGTTCTGTACGTCTCACCCTTCTAAAATTCAATTTATAAAGTAAGTAGACCCACAAATCATGTTTTATGTGGACGTCTAGACTTGTGTTAGTATGTGCTATTACATTTAGCTTCCATTATTACATTTACTGTGTCGGGGTGGGGCGGGATTTTTAGGTAGGAAATACTAAAAGGGGGAATGACGTTCTGAAAATATGGTGAAGGGGGACACGGGCCCAAATTTTTAGGTAGAAAATACGAAAAAAAGTGGGGGGGGGGGGGGATAACGTTCTGAAAAAAGGTTGAGAACCACTGCTCTAGAACAAGGTTGAGAACCACTGCTCTAGAACAAGGGTCTGGGTTCAGTCTCCAGCTGAGGCAGGGTTCTCGTTCTTGCCATTGGAGAGCTTGGCGTGAGCTGGGGTTTTTTTTTTTTTTTTTTTTTTGGGGGGGGGGGGGGGCTGTGCTCTGTTAGAGGATAAAGGGTAGAAACAGAGGAATGATTAAGTGTAAGTGCGCGCGCGCTCGTGCTTGTGTGTGTATGTGTGTGTATCGGTTATTTAGAACACGGGCATGCGGGAGAACAGTTAAGGCCGCCGAGTAGTGTATAAAAGACTGTCCTTTAAATGTCTCAATGCAGCACTGAGATCGCTTTGAACTCAAGCGTAGTCCATAAAAGTGCTGCCATGTCTAGTGCATTGGGCTGATTTTAGCGTGTGGATTAGCTTTCCCTGTTACCAGGGTCCCTCGCTATCAGGTTTACCCACTACGACTTCTAAGGTAGTTGTAATTTACGTTCCCAACTCATGAACGAGAAGTCAATTTTTTAGTCAAAATGACCAGTCTAAATGTTGAATCGCTATTTTGGCATCATTACTGTCCCTGTAATCATACACGCTGATCATTTGAAAGACGTGTCCCACCCACAACAAGGCTACAGATAAGTAACTGTTATATTTATATTTTCATGTAGTGTGTTTCATGTTGTTGTGTTGGCTTTTGTTTGTGAAGAATTCTGTGCTGGCGAAGGCTTTAGTCGCAACATCCATTTTATTACTCGTGATCGTGTTCTAGTAAAGCTCTGTGTGTGTCTGTGTGTGTGTGTGTGTGTGTATGTGTGTGTGTGTGTGTGTGTCTCTGTGTGTGTCTATGTATATGTGTGTGGCTGTATCTGTGTCTCAGTGATTGCGTCTGTAATTATGCTTGAGTGTGTGTCTATGTGTATCTATGTGTGTTTCTGTCTGTGTCTGTGTGTATGCCTAAGTTTATGTGTTTATCGAAGATAAATGTTTTGCATATCCTTTACAGGACATCGCTGTCAATATCAGCATCTTTCAGCTGATTGTTGATTTCTTGGCAAGATTACGCTCAGTAGTTTGCCATTGATTTCTGAGCGGCCGGCTCACATACCCCGTAAGTTACCGACGCGGAGAGAACCGCTATCGAAGATAGCGAGCATATAAAAAGATATATATCAATATATATAAAAAGATATTATAATAGCACATATGCTGTTGGAGTGTAAAGTGTTACGCCTTCACATATTTAAGGTTATGTCATTATGTGGTGATGATTCCAGCTATCTTCCTGGCCGCCAGTACTTCTCACGTAATGGTAAGAACATTTTAAAATAAAAATTATCCGTTGCCCATTTAATGAGTTCGGATCGATTCCAAAATGCATTGGGGAAAAATTTTCATTTTATTTTTTTTTTTTAAATCTTTTTTATTTTTTATTTTTTATTAATTAATTATTTTTTTTTATTTTGAGGGGGAGGGGGGTGGGGGGGGGGTGGTTTAGATCCGAACCACATTCGTGATCAGAATGTGTGCTAACCGTTGTACAACCGCTTATATTGGAGTGTTTTATTTCAGCAACAATACAATGCATCCACAACTTGTTGTATACATCCTGGGGCTGAGGGGGTAGAATTTACTGTGGAAGAAGGAATTGCAGAAAGAATGAAAGCAATCGGGAAGCATTCGAGGAGAGAAAGAAATTATAGACAGGCAGAGAGGTAAACAGAAGTGAAGAAAATAGTTATATGTAGAGAAATAAATAAAGAAAGATTATAATCAAACACACAAACAAGAAAGAATAAAGGAAGGAAAGAAAGAAAGAAAGAAAGAAAGAAAGAAAGAAAGAAAGAAAGAAAGAAAGAAAGACAGACAGAAAGAAAGAAAGAAAGAAAGAAAGAAAGAAAGAAAGAAAGAAAGAAAGAAAGAAAAACTGTCTGACAGACAGACAGACAGACAGACAGACAGACAGACAGACAGACAGACAGACAGACAGACATAATTACATGCTTAAAGAACGATTGACTGACTGAAAGAAAGAAAACCATTGCTCAAAATATGTCTGACTGACTGACTGTCTGAAAGACAGGCAGACAGAAAGAAAGAAAGAAAGAAAGAAAGAAAGAAAGAAAAGCAGACAGACAGACAGACAGACAGACAGACAGACAGACAGAAACAAAGAAACAAAGAAACAAAGA
This sequence comes from Cepaea hortensis, assembly GCA_963921405.1. NCBI lineage: Eukaryota > Metazoa > Mollusca > Gastropoda > Stylommatophora > Helicidae > Cepaea > Cepaea hortensis. The sequence continues at coordinate 77,999,332 of OY992879.1, forward strand.
AACAAAGAAACAACGAAACAGAATTACATGCTTAAAGTACGATTGACTGACTGAAAGAAAGAAAGAAATTGCTCAAAGTATGTCTGACTGACTGACTGACTGACTGTCTGAAAGAAAGGAAGGAAGGAAGGAAGGAAGGAAGGAAGGAAGGAAGGAAGGAAGGAAGGAAGGACTGAACTGAACCCAACAGAACCTACGCAACTACACAACAATCTCCTACTGTCTCACGACACTGACCCTTCCAAGGCGCACATGGCCAGACGCTCAGATTCTCACAACGCACCCACACATCCACGTGTGGTGGTCACAGGCTCGCCGTGTGTGGTAGTCACAGCCTCGCTGTGTGTGGTAGGTGGTATCAGTAACTATATAAACGTGCTGACGGGTTCAAACGCTATTGGCTGCAAAAATATGCGTACCACGTGACACAACCACGCAGTTCTCGCCAAAGACACGAAGGTGTCATTCTCACGGCAGATGCTGCTGTTGGGGTGTGATTTTATCATCATCATCATGTGCCATGGTGATAAACGTGGGCGATGATGTTTCGCCATCTTACACGATCACCAGAGTCGTAGATCAGCTCTCTCTGTGCTCTTGTCTCGACCATACCACTTGACCAAAACCATCCAGGTATTTACTTCTCTGCTTTCCCCTTGTTATTTTCCCCTCAATCTTGCCAGTTGTCACCAAGTTCTCTAATTTATTTTTTCTCATAACGTGTCCAAAAAAGTGTGACTGTCTACATCTAATTCCTGTAATCAGTTTACGGTTTTCATTTGCTTCTTGTAGGACCTGGTCATTCGTTTTTCTGTCTGTCCATTGCATGTTTCTCAGAAACCACATTTCCACAGCCATTAGATGTTTCTCAGCTTGTCTGATAGGACTTCACATACACTAAGTTATTATAAGATGAGGAGCCAGCTCTCATACTCCGCCGCACATTTAAAATCCCTGAAACAACGTTGTATGTTCTTTGCAGGACGTAGCCCTCAACCCAAGGTTGACTTTCTAGACAATTTAAGTTCAGTAGTTTACCACTGCTTTCTAAAAGAGAAGATAATCTCAATGCCGGTAAAGGGGTTGAACCGCCGACCTCACCAACATCATGCCGGAAGTTTAAGAGGGGGTGTTCTTATCCAATTAGCCGTGCCGACCTATATATTTACCTTATGCGTGGCAGTCCGTTCTCAAACTTGAGTTTGGCACCTGACTCTCTCAGCGAGTGTTTTCAAAGTACATCCTCAGTGTCTTCAGCCTTTTGAAGTGATCTCAAAATGCAACCAACAATGATCCTCGTGGACAGACATTTCCTCCTCTCCTTCTTCATCTGTCCGAAATGTTTGTTTTGGGCGTAATTGCGTTGCGCCTGGTTACATCAAAGCCGCGATATTTGCACCTTTCGGTGGATACATTCGACTACTTCAGGGATTTATTGACCGGGTTAATCTTACCGGTGACAGATATTTAATGCAGGGTACCCCATGCCGGCAGGACTTTCTATGGTTTTTGTCTTTCCTGGGGACTGATTATCGTCACGATGGCTGCATTTTAATAGGTTTGTGTCTCTTAATACGCTTTGCGGGTTGCTTCTCCAGCTTTTTGGTTTAAGGGACAAACAAGTCCTCTACTACTACAAGGTTGAGATATGGAGAGACACAAGCTCCTTTCCCACTATTACAAGGCTAAGGTATGAGGACACATGAGCTTCTCTCTCATTTCTGCAAGGTTGATACATGGGGATACACGAGCACCTCTCCGACTAAGAGAGTAGGAGACAGAGACACGCAAGTTACCTGCTCTATCACAGCATGGTGGAGTCATCGTAACACACAATCTGAATGACTACAAGGTGTATGGAGACATGGGGACACAACCTCCTGTTGCACTGCTAGATGGGGACACTGAGGCACATAAGTCAGGACACATTATTGGTCTAGCTATTTGACTCGGGCTCCGAAGGTTGTGGGTTCGATTCCGGGTCGCGTCCTTCGGTTCACGAGTGAAATGTTTCGGAGACTCCTGTGGCTCGTCGCTAGAGCTACGGAGTTCGTGCTTTGTGCGACGCTTTCCGCGCTGCGAAAAGAGACCGAGCCATATGGGAATAAACCCGGTGCAATGAAGTCGACCCTGTCGACTTTTAAGCGACTTTTAAGTTTATCTACCACTACAAGAAAGAGACATGGGGACACACAAGCTCCTCTTCCACTTCTACAACGTGAGGAGAAATGGGGACATATAAGCTTCTCTCCCATCACTACAATGTGGAGAGACAATATGACACATAAATACCTCTATCACCACAAGGCGGAGAGACAATGGGACACATAAGCACCTGTAACACTACAAGGTGGAGAGACAATAGGACACATTATCACCTCTATCACTACGAGTGGAGAGACAATGGAACACATAAACACCTCTATCACTACAAGGTGGAGAGACAATGGAACACATACATACCTCTATCACTACAAGGTGGAGAGACAATGGGACACATAAACACCCCTATCACTACAAGATGGAGAGACAATGGGACACATAAGCACCTGTAACACTACAAGTGGAGAGACAATGGGACACATAAACACCTCTATCACCACAAGGTAGAGAGACAATGGGACACATAAACACCTGTAACACTACAAGTGGAGAGACAATGGGACACATAAACACCTCTATCACCACAAGGTAGAGAGACAATGGGACACATAAGCACCTGTAACACTATAAGGTAGAGAGACATTGGGACACATAAGCACCTGTAACACTACAAGGTGGAGAGACAATGGGACACATAAGCTCCTGTAACACTACAAGTGGAGAGACAATGGGACACATAAACACCTGTAACACTACAAGTGGAGAGACAATGGGACACATAAACACCTCTATCACCACAAGGTAGAGAGACAATGGGACACATAAGCACCTGTAACATTACAAGTGGAGAAAAAATGGGACACATAAACACCTCTATCACTACAAGATGGAGAGACAATGGGACACATAAGCACCTGTAACACTACAAGGTAGAGAGACAATGAGACACATAAGCACCTGTAACACTACAAGGTGGAGAGACAATGGGACACATAAGCACCTGTAACACTACAAGTGGAGAGACAATGGGACACATAAACACCTGTAACACTACAAGGTGGAGAGACAATACGACACATAAATACCTCTATCACCACAAGGCGGAGAGACAATGGGACACATAAGCACCTGTAACACTACAAGGTGGAGAGACAATGGGACACATAAGCACCTGTAACACTACAAGTGGAGAGACAATGGGACACATAAGCACCTGTAACAATACAAGTGGAGAGACAATTGGACACATAAACACCTCTATCACTACAAGGTAGAGAGACAATGGGACACATAGGAACCTGTAACACTACAAGGTGGAGAGACAAGGGGACACATAAGCACCTGTGACACTACAAGGTGGAGAGACAAGGGGACACATAAGCACCTGTAACACTACAAGGTGGAGAGACAAGGGGGCACATAAACACCTCTATCACCACAAGGTAGAGAGACCATGGGACACATAAGCACCTGTAACACTACAAGGTGGAGAAGCAATGGGATGCATAAACACCTCTATCACCATAAGGTGGATACATGGAGACACACTAAAACACACACCCCTCCACAACTATAAGGTTCGGTGTGCTATTCCGAGGTAAGGAGTTCAACCCCTACACCTAGTAGTTGGACTAAAATGTTGACTTCTCGTCCTTGACTTGGGGATGTAAATTACAAGTGCCTCTGAAGTCGGAGTGAGTTCGCCTGCTGACGAGAGACACTGGTAATTTTTTTTTTCGCATATCCTTTACAGGACATCGCTGTCAACATCAGCATCTATCAGCTGATTGTTTATTTCTTGGCAAGATTACACTCAGTAGTTTGCCATTGCTTTCTGAGCGATAGGCTCACATACCCCGTAAGTCACCAACGCGGCGAGAACCTCTACCGCAGGTTACGTACGGGATTATAGAGAAAGACGTTAACACCTAGTCCAGGGAGACCGGCCACACTGGTAATAGGGAAGACTAATCTACACCCAAAATTCATCCCAGTACTACTAGACGCAGTGTGTATGGACTACACTTGATTTCAAGGCGAGCGAGCGCAACAACAAAAAAAAAACTACAAGGTTGACAAATCTGCAAACAAGTCCCTCTATCACACACAGCAAGGTAGAGAGATACAAGCGGCTTCTCTTTATGACGTTAATGACATGCCTTCATGCAAATGTCTGCTCCACTTACAGCCTCTAGCCAGATATGATTGACATTTACAACTTGCAAATTAATTTGTCCAGATTCGGGTCCAGTCTGCCGTCACAGGGAGCGCCAGGCCGTTGACAGTGATGGAAGAGGAGGACGCTGTCTAGGATCAACTTCGTGACCTCGTTATTAAAGAGGTGGAGTGAAGATGCAGTCGTGTTGGACGCTGTTAATTGCTTCTTTGTGTCTATGCTATTTCTTTCTATTTTTTTCTTTCTTTGTTAACTCTCTTCAGCTCCTGGGTGAAGACAGCTCGTTGTCTTGCAGAAAAAAATAAACGGCAAAGGTCATAGTTTAAAGGTTGATATATATATATATATATATATATATATATATATATATATATATATATATATATATAGCCGGTCTCTCTGGCTGAGGGGCTACAACACTGTCTTTCTGTAATCCCGTTTATCACGCAGAGTCTCGCAGCGGAGCGAGAACTGAGTAGGTTCGACCCCCGCTCGTGACTTGCGGGATACTGAGCCGGCCGCTCAGAAAGCAATGGCAAACTACTGAGCGTAATCTTGCCAAGAGATCAACATACAGCTGAAAGATGCTGGTGTTGACAGCTAAGTCCTGTAAAAAGGATATGCTTAAAAAAAAAAAAAAAAAAAAAAAAAAAAAAAAAAAAAAAAATATATATATATATATATATATATATATATATATATATAATTCGCTCGCTTTGAACTCGAGAGTAGTGCATATTGAACTGGTTTTTCCTTGTGGGCGGGCATTGCCTAGATTCGGGGTTTGTTTCCGGGTCCGGTCAAGGATATGCACTACTGACGAGCTCGAACGAGAGCGAAACTCGAGTCTAGTGCTTCCACATTGACGTTGATAGGCCTTAGGTTCATACCAGAATACGATAAGCGTTACCAGTAGTGGGTTGTGCTCAATATTTAAATCTCAAATCCGAAACAACCAAATAAATCAATTATTACCAGTGTCCCTCGCCATGAGGCGAACCCACTCCGACTTCTGAGGTTCTTGTAATTTACATCCCTAATTCAAGGAAGAAGAAGAAGAAGAAGAAGAAGAAGAAGAAGAAGAAGAAGAAGAAGAAGAAGAAGAAGAAGAAGAAGAAGACCAACAAAAACAACAACAATAACAACAACACCATCAACAACAACAACAACAAGTAAATGGGAATATTCTTCAACAAGTGAGCAGGCACAATTATCTCGGAACAGTAATAACATCTGATGGGAGATGCCTTGAAGAGATTAGAACAAGAATCGCCATGGCAAAAGTAGCCTTTAGCAAGATGAAAAACATATTGACCAATAAAAAGATGTCAATTGAAACGAGAAAGAGAGTGTTGAGATGCTACATTGAGCCTGTACTTTTGTATGGATGTGAAGCGTGGACAATGAGCAGTCAGGCTGAAAAACATCTGATGGCTGTAGAGATGTGGTTTCTGAGGAAAATGCAAAGAATACCATGGACAGCCAGAAAGACCAATGAACAAGTCCTTCAAGAAACAAATGAAGATCGTAAATTGATTAGAGAAATTAGACGTAGACAGTCAAAATTTTTTGGACATGTTATGAGAAGAAATGGATTGGAGAATTTGGTGACAACTGGTAAGATCGAGGGGAACAGACCAAGGGGAAGACCTAGAAGCAAGTACCTGGATGGCTTGGCCTTGTGGCATAGTCGAGACAGAAACACGGAGCTGATCCACGACTCTGGTGATCGGGTGAGATGGCAGAACATGACCGCCCACGCTTACCGGCATGGCACATGATGGATGGATGGAATTCAAGGACGATAACGTTTAAGTCCAACTGCCCGCCGTGGGGAGGGGGACCGCTTACCTCATTATCAGTGCGGTGGAAGTTTAAGACCGAGCGCTCTTAAACTTTCTACCATGCGACTACGTAGTGAAAGGTTACATTTGAGATCTGCTTATCGTTGTGGCATATTGCAGATGTTCTGAACAAAACAAAAGATAATGAATGGATGGCGCGCTCAATAACATTCCGGAAACTTCAACTCTAAGAACATTTTCTGATACCCACTTAAGAAATTCTAAGCAGTGGTGGCTCGATGGCTAGAATACTTTCCTGTCGGCCCAATGGTGATGTGTATGAATCTCTATTGTGGTGTGATGGCTTAGGTCACAGGCACAGGTTAACGTTAAGGCCGTCATGATGCCTACAAAGGGATACCTCGCACCACACCCGGGGTGCCAGCCAGCTCTGTTTTAGTTTTACGGAACCCTGGCAAGACTTCTGCCATACGTCCAGGTTGAACACCATGGATAAATGTGGGTCCACTTTGAATTTGAGGGTATATCATCCATTTTCGGGGTGTGGGGGGGGGGGGGTTAATCGGGTACTCCACGTTGTCCACGGGTGTCCGGTCGGCTAGTGGAGGGAAAGAGTCACCTTACTTCTCCTTTGATAAAGGATATCCTTACCCGCTGCTCTTGTGAAGTGACCAGCGGATCTGAACGACACTCAGGACTCCCAGTAGGGGCCAGACGGATATATAATCAGACTGCTAATGGTACCATTACTATTAGGACTCTTGGCTTGCTGTTGAAGATGAGCACGGATCACGTATGTAAATGTTTGCAGTGCGACGATGTCGCTTGTTGACTTAACTCAGCTCAAAAGACGTGTCATCCTGCAGTAGACAGTCATCGACAGACGGCAGTATTGTCCCCTTATCCACACGTAAACCCGCCCTCCAGGGGTGTCTGGAACACATGCTCTGTTGTTGCTACAGTTACCTGGAAGACTAGGACAAAAGATGCACGCAACCTTACAACCGTTGGACGACAACTATTCACGGCAACGACATCATTAAGTATAATCTGACTGGGCACAAGCTGTGAGTGTGATAGGATGAATGATGTTAGGATTACACACGAGCCATTCATGGGCAAAATTTGTTTTATTTGTGTAAGGACACCCCGCGTGTAGAACAGTATCTTTCTCTCTCACTCTCTCCCTTTCTTTCTCTCTTTCTCCCTCTTGCTCTCTCTCTCTCTCTCTCTCTCTCTCTCTCTCTCTCTCTCTCTTTCTCTCTCTCTTTTCAGACATGCCGGCCCTATTTGCGACCCTTTGAAAATAAAGTTTGTTCGTTCGTTAGTTAATCTACTCAAGTCTATCTTTACCACATTACCTGTCTTTATCTCTCGATATCCTCTTCTTCGTTCATCCGGAGTTTTTTTTTTTTTCGGATGTGATTGCGTTGTGCCTGTTTACAGCAGAGCTGCGTTCTTGCGACGTTAGGCTGACACATCCGACTTCTGCGGGCATTTGTTGACCGGGTTAACCTTCCCGGGGATCTCTCGATATATCCCACTTCTCTCTCTCTCTCTCTCTCTCTCTCTCTCTCTCTCTCTCTCTCTCTCTCTCTCTCTCTCTCTCTCTCTTCCATCTCGTGATCCCTTTCATTGTCTCATTCTCTGTTTATATGTCAATCCCAGAATGATAATCTTTTAATGTTTGATGTCAACTACCACTTGTACTGCCTTTCACATTCAGCAGCAGCAGAAGAAGAAGAAGAAGATGAAGAAGAAGAAGAAGAAGAAGAAGAAGAAGAAGAAGAAGAAGAAGAAGAAGAAGAAGAAGAAGAAGAAGAAGAAGAAGAAGAAGAAGAAGAAGAAGAAGAAGAAGAAGAGGCGGCAGCAGTAGCACATTAAGAAGAAGAAGAAGAAGAAGAAGAAGAAGAAGAAGAAGAAGAAGAAGAAGAAGAAGAAGAAGAAGAAGAAGAAGAAGACCAACAACAACAACAACAACAATAACAACAACACCATCAACAACAACAACAACAACAAGTGCAAGAACGAATGACGAAGGAACTTTATTCTCTGATTCAAACTCATTACGTTTGTCTCCCAACCGCGGCTTACTTTTTTTTTTTTTTTTTTCAAGCAGAGCCCTGTTGTATTATTTGCTATGTTATTTTTCTTTCTTTTTCTGTTGCCTTGTTCTTGATTAGTTGGCTATTGCAGCTAATGTTTCCCCAAGAATGGGACAGCCGGACCCACGCCAACCCTCTTTAGTCTAATACGACATGCTTGAAAGGTTACATTGTAACTATTCTTTCCTTCCTGTACGATCTTTGGTAACACATGGACCATGTGCTTTATTCCAGGACTGGATAAATGGAGGCAACGTAGCGAACTAATGTCCAGTCGGTCATTGTTGTCACGCAAGTCAAACCCCCTGCAGCTTGAGCAGCCGGTGCTCACCGCTGGAAAATAGGGATGATAAATGAGCCCATACCACCACTGACCGCGCGGACCGACCAGACGCTATCATTATAATCATGTCCATCTTGCTACGTTCCTCTACTGTCAATTATCACGGCGACTTTTTCAGGCCTGTTCATTGGACTATAATGACCTATACCCTCTTGTATCTGACTAACCAGCGTGTTAGTTTTGGATCAGGTGATCGCGAACATCCGCCCCCGGTTGCGCCACCTTGTCGAGCACGTTTCTGTCGTGTAAATCTTGATTGCAATTCTCAGAGATAGATGGATGATTAGTGCATGGCCGGATCTTATACCCGAATAATTCGGGCCCTGTGATTTTGGAATTTCTCCCTATTGTCAGTTGTTGATTACTAAGAACTGAGAATCAGGGCAGACTCGTCATAGGTGCTCCGTCTATCACGATAGAAGCAACAGGTGGTGGATACAATTCGCTCGAGCGACACACTGATTCTTTTTGTAAGTTCACGGCTTTAAGAATCGACATCCCCGGGAAGGTTAACCCGGTCAACAAATGCCCGCAGAAGTCGGATGTGTCGGCCTAACGGCGCAAGAACGCAGCTCTGCTGTAAACAGGCATAACGCAATCACATCCGAAAAAAAAACTCCGGATGAACGAAGAAGAAGAAGAAGAAGAAGAAGAAGAAGAAGAAGAAGAAGAAGAAGAAGAAGAAGAAGAAGAAGAAGAAGAAGAAGAAGAAGAAGAAGAAGAATCGACACTATAGCCCTTCGGGCAATCCAATAAATGCTCCATCTTTCTTAGCAAATGTTGTTAGGTGTGGCTGTTGATCGTTCCAGTAACACGTTGATTGTAACCTGCTCAAAGATCCCTCATCTACTGACCGGTCAGTACTCAATGAGCGATATGGTCAATAGCATGCCGGCCGTCTTTGCTCCTCGTAATACTTCTTCTTCTTCTTCTTCGTTCATCCGGAGTTTTTTTTCCGGATGTGATTGCGTTGTGCCTGTTTACAGCAAAGCTGCGTTCTTGCGCCGTTAGGCCGACACATCCGACTTCTGCGGGCATTTGTTGACCGGGTTAACCTTCCCGGGGGTTTCTTAGGACGTTTGACTCTCACTGTTGTGGTGTTATCCCCCATCCCAGCTGGTCCATATAGAGATATAAAGATCCTGGTCAGCCCTCAAGGGAAGGCAGGGGCAGACCATGGGCATTCCCCGCCATCCAAGGAGGCTTCCATACTTGCAGAGCCGATACATAGCGCTCTGGTACTGGGCTCACCCAAGGAATCGTCACGTCCTGCACATGGCTGCTTAGCCTCACTTCCGTATATTGGGCCTTCGATTCACCATAGGCTGTTCTTCCGGAAACCAGAAGTATGCAGTCTGCAGATGAAATCCACACAGTGAGCTTTCGATTCAGACTTTCCACGTAATGGATTTGCTATCCAAGCAATATTCCATTTCGTGCAACTAGGACACTTTTCCACCTTTTATGTCAGGCTGTGGTAGTCGTCCGCCCTCTTTTGCCAGTCTGTCAGCCTCTTCGTTTCCAGGTATACTGCAATGTGATGGGATCCACTGTATTACAACTTTTTTGGATTTCTGGCATAGACCATGGAGTGCTGCTCTTAGGTCAGTTAGTTCTGTGCTGTTATTGCTCTTCAGTATTGAGACAGCTGACTTTGCATCTGTGAAGATAGCTATTTGCTTCTCTTTATTTTCCTCCATCAGGAGCATTTCTGCTGCAGTTTTCAGAGCCTCTACCTCCGCTTTGAAGTTACTTGAAAATTTTCCAGTTGCCATTGAATGTGTTTTTTTTCACTCCATTTTTTTAAATTTAGGAGAATTCCTCCTCCTCCATTCTCTATTGAATTTTTGGCTGATCCATCTGTATATGCATGGGTCCAATTCCTGCTTGGATAATGTTCTTTTATGTAGTTTAGGGTTATTTCTCTTCTTTCGGTTTCATGCTGAGTGTTCTTTTTCTCAATACCGGGAATGTTTTCTATCATCTCAGGCAGTTGCTGCTGTCTCCAAGCTGGGAACTTGTGTGCATTGTATATGGGCTTGACTGTTGATATGTTAAGTATAGGATCTGCCCTAATCCTTCGTTTTGCAGTTTCTACAAAGTTGCTACGCTTCAGTCTTCCCTTTCCAAAACCATTAAATCATTGTACATAGGGTGGTCTGTCAATCTTCTAGATTTTTCTGCTTGTTGCTGGGCTCTGCTATCTCTTCTATCCTGCATTGGTTGTAAACAAGTGATCTTTTCTAGTTCATTAATAAGCGTTGTCTTCAGGCTTCCAGTTATGATTCGCATTCCTTGGTTTTGGACTCTACTTATTTTGTTAAAGTTTGACTTAGCTGCTGTTGCCCAAGCTGCAATGCCATATTCCAGTACTGGTCTCACCCGTCCAGTATATAACTTCTTGAGAACTTTCTCATCTGCTCCCCACGTTGTACCAGCAAGCTTTTTCATGATTGCCATTCTCTGCCTTGCTCTTGTTCGATTTTTCTCAACCTGCGTCTTCCATGTCAGGCGACGATCAAAGGTGACTCCCAGATAGTTTGGATTTTCTTCATGGCGCAATATTTTTTCATTCTTCTTCTTCTTCTTCGTTCATCCGGAGTTTTTTTTTTCGGATGTGATTGCGTTGTGCCTGTTTACAGCAGAGCTGCGTTTTTGCACCGTTAGGCCGACACATCCGACTTCTGCGGGCATTTGTTGACCGGGTTAACCTACCCGGGGGTTTCTTAGGACGTTTGACTCTCACTGGTGTGGTGTTATCTCCCATCCTAGCTGGCCCATATAGAACAGCCAAAGACATCCTGGTCAGCCCTCAAGGGAAGGCAGGGGCAGACCATGGGCATTCCCCGCCATACAAGCAGGTTTCCATAATTGCAGAGCCAACACACAGCGCTCTGGTACTGGGCTCACCCAAGGAATCGTCACGTCCTGCACATGGCTCCTTAGCCTCACTTCCGTATATTGGGCCTTCCGTTCACCATAGGCTGTTCTTCCGGAAACCAGAAGAATGCAGTGTGCAGATGACATCCACACAGTGAGCTTTCGATTCGGACTTTCCGCACAATGGATTTGCTATCCAAGCAACATTCCATTTCATGACTCTGGGAGGCTTTTGTAACCGACATACTTGTGGTATGAAGTGTGGCAGTCTGAATACTTCTTCATACACCTTTAAATGTCAACCTGTATGTAGTTAAAGTAAGCTACGGTCAACTTGAGCTTGTTGATATCTCCATAGAGCTTGTCCTCAAATGAAGCAGGTGTGGGCCAAAATATCTTCCTCTGTTCTGCATACGTTGGGCAATCCTGCAGCAAATGTTTTGCTGTCATTTTTCCAGTTCTACAATTACATTCATCGGTATCTCCTATCTTTAGTTTATTGAACAAGTGGTATTTCAGCCTGTTGTGTCCTGTGCGGAGTCTGAAGATTGCTACTTGTTCTCTTCTGTCGAGTTTGTAATATGCATCATCCTTCTGATGGCCTGGATGCTCTGATTCCCATTTGGTTCTATAAGTGCTTTTTATCAACCTCTTTGCCTCATTATAGGTTATGTCTATGTCAGGCTGTGGTAGTCGTCCGCCCTCTTTTGCCAGTCTGTCAGCCTCTTCGTTTCCAGGTATACTGCAATGTGATGGGATCCACTGTATTACAACTTTTTTGGATTTCTGGCATAGACCATGGAGTGCTGCTCTTAGGTCAGCTATTTCTGTGCTGTTATTTCTCTTCAGTATTGAGACAGCTGACTTTGCATCTGTTAAGATAGCTATTTGCTTCTCTTTATTTTCCTCCATCAAGAGCATTTCTGCTGCAGTTTTCAGAGCCTCTACCTCCGCTTTGAAGTTACTTGAAAACTTTCCAGTTGCCACTGAATGTGTTTTTTTCACTCCATTTTTTAAATTTAGGAGAATTCCTCCTCCTCCATTCTCTATTGAATTTTTGGTTGATCCATCTGTATATGCATGGGTCCAATTGCTGCTTGGATAATGTTCTTTTATGTAGTTTAGGGTTATTTCTCTTCTTTCGGTTTCATGCTGAGTGTTCTTTTTCTCAATACCAGGAATGTTTTCTATCATCTCAGGCAGTTGCTGCTGTCTCCAAGCTGGGAACTTGTCTGCATTGTAAATAGGTTTGACTGTTGATATGTTAAGTGTGCGATCTGCCCTAATCTTTCGTTTTGCAGTTTCTACAAAGTTGCTACGCTTCAGTCGTCCCTTTCCAAAACCACTAAACCTTTTATACATAGGGTGGTCTGTCAATCTTCTAAATTTTTCTGCTTGTTGCTGGGCTCTGCTATCTCTTCTATCCTGCATTGGTTGTAAACAAGTGCTCTTTTCAAGTTCATTAATAGGCGTTGTCTTCAGGCTTCCAGTTATGATTCGCATTCCTTGATTTTGGACTCTACTTATTTTGTTAAAGTTGGACTTAGCTGCTGTTGCCCAAGCTGCAATACCATATTCCAGTACTGGCCTCACCTGTCCAGTATATAACTTCTTGAGAACTTTCTCATCTGCTCCCCACGTTGTACCAGCAAGCTTTTTCATGATTGCCATTCTTTGCCTTGCTCTTGTTCGATTTTTCTCAACCTGTGTTTTCCATGTCAGGCGACGATCAAAGGTGACTCCGAGATAGTTTGGATTTTCTTCATGGCGCAATATTTTTCCATTCAATACCAGCTTAGGTTGTTGAGTTTTATTTGAGAGGGAGAACACTGTGCATGTTGTTTTCTCCTCACTTATCTTCACTAGCCATGATTTTGACCAGTCCTCTAGTGCTAATAAGGCTTGCTGTATTCTGCTGTTGGCTGTACTAATATATTCTTCAGATGTCCATATGGCTAGGTCATCTGCAAAGGATGATGTGTGTACTCTGGCTGGAACATTTTCTGTGATGTCGTTTATATATGCTAGGAATAATGTTGGTGAAAGAACTCCTCCTTGGGGGACACCTTGCTCCAACAGCATCATTTTGCTGGTTTGTCCTTGTACTTTTGTCCTGGCAGTTCTGTTCACAAGGTAGTGGCTGATCCATTTGTACATTTTCCCACAAACATGGATTTTTTGCAGTTTTACTTTCAGTCCTTCCTTTCATACTTTATCAAATGCTTTTTCTAAATCTATCCAGACCGCTAGTGTGTGCCTTTTCTCTTGGAAGGCATCCTCTATTTCCTGAGCTATATAGGTTATTTGATCTTCAGTGGATCTGTACTTTCTGAATCCTGCTTGGTGTGGTGTTAAGAGTTTGTTTTCTTCCAGATGCCATGTTAGCCTGCCATTGATAATGCGTTCCATTAATTTTCCTACACAGCTAAGTAGACTGATAGGTCGATAGCCATTTGGTTCTTCCAGGTCTTTTCCTTTCTTTGGGATTGGTATTAGTATAGCTTCCTTCCATGCCTGTGGGACTATTCCCCTCTTCCAGTTGTAATTTAGGACTGCTAGTAGTTTCTTTTTTGCCTTAGTGCCTAGTCCTATTAGCATTTCATTTGTGATTCCATCCTTTCCTGGTGATTTCTTCTTTTTTAGGGTATTCATTGCCTGTTCCATTTCTTCCATTGTTAGATTTGCCATCATATATTCTGCTGCTGTCTCTGTATTTGTATGATGTATCTGTTTGTCTTTGATTGCTTTCTTCTGTTCGGTTGTAATATCAATGTGGTTTGCATTTGCATAGTGTTCCATTAGTGCATTTGCAGCCTTTTTTCCTGTAAGCAAGGCATTTCCTTGTTTAATTGTTATTTGTTTGTTGCTAGGTCCTTCATTGTTCATGGCTTTCACTAGTTTCCATAGTTTGTTTCCATCCCTGTCAAAATTCAGGTTTTCTGTTTTTTCCCTCCAACAATCTCTTGTTGTTTGATTTACTGTTCTTTTATATTTTGCTGAGATGGCTTTGAGAGAGATGTTCGCTTCAATTGTTTGTTCTCTCTCTGCTGTCTTCCTGGCATCTTCAACTTTGTCCTCCAAACTTTGTAGTCCTTCAGTCCAGTATGGTTTGTAATTTTTCCTCGCTCCTCTTGGAAAGGACTCAGTGGCTGCCTGTATTATCGCTCTGTTTAGACTTTCCACCATTTGCTTTATGTTGCCATATCGTGTATTTATGGTTTCACAATATTTGTCTGTTAGTATGGCAAATCTGTCCCAATCTGCTCGTTTGTAATTCCAGCGGGGCAAGGGCTTTTGCTCCTGTGGAACATACTCCATATTCATTACAAGCTTGATTGGTCTGTGGTCACTACCTACGAATTGGTCCAGCACATGGCGATCGATTTTGTGGAGGATGTCTCCTGTGCAGAAAGCTAAGTCTGGAGTAGAAGTGGTAAGCCATCTTCTGGAGTAGAAGCTCGGTGTGTCATCCGCTTTGTTGAGTAGATGGAGATTTTAGTCTATTTCCCAGTCCTCCAATTCATCTCCTCTTTTGTCAGTATCTGGGTATCCCCATCTTTCTGAACGGCTATTAAAGTCTCCGACAATAATGCAATTTGTGTCAGTTATTTTCATGTTTGAGAATGTAAGATCCTTATCTGCTGGGCTATAAAGATTGTAAATTCTTATTTTCACGTCCTTTATCATTATATCAACACCTATAATTTCTGTTTGGTTGTCAGAGATCACAGATATCTCGCTGCAAGGTATTGTATTTCGTGTAAGTATTAGAATTCCTCCTTTATGTCCTTCACGGTCGAAACGTGTGGCCTGATATCCCCTGACTGAAAATTTGTGCTTGGCGTTGAGGTGTGTCTCTTGAATGCATGCCACATCTATTCTATCTTTATGAAGACGCTGTGTCAGGGATTCTTTCTTGTTATAAACTCCTTCGGCATTCCACTGTAGTATGATGAGTGTCCTTGGTATTTGGTCAATAGCTCTTAACCTACTCCTCTGTGCCTTGACTCCACAGCACAGGGGAAGGTGACCACCAGTAGTCATGGGTGGACCCCCTCGAGGCAGGGGGCCCGGCACTATCACCGCCTGTTGGGACTTCACGGGATTAGCACCATAATGATTAATTTTCATCTGTGGCATCATGAAATGATAAAGTTACGTTGCACTTCTTTGTCAAGCCTGTGGCTCAGTACATCCGATTTCGACAAGCATTTTTCGGGATGCTTTCCCTAGCCTTTGACTATCCCCAGTCTACCTACAAGGCAGCAGGATTTTGCGTCACTTCGTCTGGTCCCTCTCCCTTGACCTGTCCGACATGGGTGACCCTACCAGTAGCTGTGCTACCGTCGGCATAGCTCTTGGGGTCATTGGAACGCGCAAGCCCCTCTACCTCGTCAAGGTGGACGCACGGCAGAGGGGCTACTCGTAATACTCCCTGGTACCTAATTTAGGCTGGGTCAACCTGGGAATGCAATTCAACATACGAGAAATTCAGAGCATTATTTTTCCGTAGTGAATTTGAATAACGAAAACACAAACAATAAGAGGGGCGTTCAGAAAGTAAGGTACCATATCGTTTTCCTCAGCTAATGATGAGGATAGAAGCATGATATTTTGCTCACTGAAAGCAGAGAGAGAGAGAGAGAGAGAGAGAGAGAGAGAGAGAGAGAGAGAGAGAGAGAGAGAGAGAGAGAGAGAGAGGGTGAATCTGTTTATTATCTCCCCCTGGCTTGAAATCAGAAGCTGACTGGGGTAATATGGGACGCCAAGAGACGTCACTCTTGTTTCTGACTGGAACAAACCAGATGCCCATTGCGCATAACAGTGATGTGGGAAAATCTTAGTTTCCAACCCACCCTAAAACCCTGAGAGAAGTTTAAATGGTCGGGGGATAGATTGCCAGCCAAGTACCACAGCCGTCCAAAGTACGATTCCTTTCAGGGAATTTTCTACAGACATTTTCGTTTCTTTTTTTATGACCGTGCGTATGTGTATGAGTGAGCGATTGTTGTCTATTTGGTATGTGTGTATGTGTTCGTGTATGTGTGTGGATAGGCAGATATGACTATAGGAATGCGTGCTTGTGTGGGTGTGTACAGGAGTACCTGTGTGCGTGTGTGCGAGTGGGTACAGGAGTACCTGTGTGGGTGTGTGCGAGTGGGTGCAGGCGCACCTGTGTGGATGTGTGCGAGTGGCTACACGCGTACCTGTGTGGGTGTTATAAAATGAAATAAAGCACAGAATGTGCGTGTGAACCCTAGTTAACATTAGAAAAACTCTACATAACTAGAAGAAGGAGGAGGAGGAAGAGGTGAATGTGGTGGAGGCGATAAAGCTGAGGAGGTATGGAAGAAGGAAGAGGAGAATGGACGGGAAGATGAGGGCGAGGAATAGAGGCTTATGGCATAGGATACGGCGGAGAAGGAGGAGAGAGGGAAACGAGAAGAGGATTAAATTGTTTTGATTATGGTGGTAGTGATGTTGTTGGAGGGGGTGTAGAAGGAAATGACAAAGCAGAAGGTGATGATGATAATGATGTTTTCCATGGAAACAACGACGAAGATCTTGTTGCTGTCGATATTGATGGTGAAGAGGATGATAATCATGATGGTCACAAAGATACTGTTGGCAGTGTCGACGCCGATGTTGATAATTAAGGTAGAGACGAGGATGAATATAATGAAGATGATGATGATGATGATGATGATGATGATGATGATGATGATAGTGATGATGACCATGACGACGACGTAGACGATGATGATGATGATGATGATGATGATGATGATGATGATGATGATGATGATGATGATGATGATGACAAAGCTGCTAGTGGCAGTGACGATAATAATGGTGATAATTACGATGATGATATTTACGATGCTGATAATGATTATGATGATGCTGATGATATCAAAGCTGCTGACGGCAGTGACGACGTTAATTATGCGGCTGTTGCTGCTACTGATGATGATGATTATCTCATCTCGTATAGAGACACTCTATATCAATTCTAAATACCACAATAACATACATGAACTACGACTGCGGATCAAACAGAACATACTGGTTCACATATTCAAACTTAACTAAACCAACTCTGTCCTATATACAACATCCAACATTTATGTATATTAACCCAGTTGAAAGTTGAGAAGGCTAGCACCCAACTTTTTGCGGCCTGCGTTTTCCTTGTGAGTTAGAAAAATGAACTTCAAACGAGCACGTGCAGTGTGTATGTATTAATACCCTGTAGAGTTTAGACAGAACCCCTCGTCTGTTGTATTAAACAGACCTGGGAAAAGGGAACGTGTTTGAACCTGGTTTCGTCCCGACAAGATCCCCGGTGGGAAACATCCAATATTTCGTTCTGTTGTTGGACGTCTGGAGGCACCACGGTGCAGTTTCCATGCAGTCTGCGGAAGTAGGCTGAGGTTAACTCAGCGAATGTATTACAATGAAATCGCTATAGTTTATTGTGCCAGCAATTGTAGATAATTAAACAGTGCGACATGCAGGGCGAAAAATAACACTGTTTGCGGTGTATTTACATGAAGTCTGAACGAGAAATCAACAAATTCGCTTTTGGTAACAGTTATGTCGTGTGGGATATTTTTTTGTTCAAACAAATTGGTATACTTATCCTCTTCTTCTTCTTCTTCTTCTTCTTCTTCTTCTTCTTCTTCTTCTTCTTCTTCTTCTTCTTCTTCTTCTTCTTCTTCTTCTTCTTCTTCTTCTTCTTCTTCTTCTTCTTCTTCTTCTTCTCCTTCTTCTTTTTCTTCTTCTTCTTCTTCTTCTTCTTCTTCTTCTTCTTCTTCTTCTTCTTCTTCTTCTTCTTCTTCTTCTTCTTCTTCTTCTTCTTCTTCTTTTTCTTTGTTTTGAAGATTCGCACCATCGAAATCAACGCAAAGCAGCCGGTTTCCACACCACACTCAGCTGACTTCGAACCCTCAACTCGCTATACAGGGAAATCATGAAACTGCGCTCCTCACTATTCCTTAACCACGGCTCCGACTACTTCAGTGTGTTGCATCCCTCGAAATGCAATCCATCATGATAAATACGTTCATATATCTTTGATTGATTGATTGATTGATTGATTGATAGATTTAGGAATCGACATCACAGCATTCGGGGCATTCCCATAAGTGCTCCGTCCCCATCCTCAGCAGCCAGCGAAGAGTTCCAACACTAATAGTACCAGTAGCAATCTGATTATAAGTCCGTCTCGCCTTTCCTCTGAGCGTTGAGCGTCGGCCAGATCCCTTCGTCACTCCTCGTTGTCTCATTCTTGCCAGACCATGGTAATCCATTTGCTCCTCCGAGGTGTGCACGTGCTCCCACAAGGCCGCAACCACGTCTGCCTTGTCATGTATCAATACTCCACCAAGTTCTGCAGAGCCAGCCAATCTGTCTGCCTGTTCATTTCCCAGCACACCGGCATGCCCCGGAGAAAAGATCCAGGCGATGCTTGTCACCCGTGACCTCCGAAGCGAAGCAAGCCACTCCGCACGAAGTCTGCCCGTCCTCACCCTCGTCAGCATGCTTTCTGAGTCAGTTACAATCACGATGTGTGTGTGTGTGTCGTATTCTCCATCCAGCGGAGAGCCGCAGTGACTGCCTCCACTTCCATTCTTAAGCTGGATGTTGTGGTATCATATGCCAGGCTCTCCTGCCCCCAAACATTGACCATTAGCTTTGGCTATGAACCCCCAGCCACTTCTCTCACCTCTTGACACCGAACCATCTCTTTATGGCGTGTTAATATTTTCATAACTCGCTCAAATCGTTAAATATCGCTGTATACCTCCCGCCGAATCTAACAGCCTCTCTCACGGATCCTGTACACAATAGACAGTAAGCATTTAACGTATGTCTTAAATATCCAAACTTAATACCTCGAGACAGAGATTACTGGCACATGACCTCCAACTTCCTGTTCGGCGATGAGAAGCGCCTGAAACTGACCCAGGATTCTGTCGATCTCTCGCCCGTTAAGGACAAAGATGTACAGGCCTTGTCCAACCGTCGAACTCTCGATTGGTTAGATTAGGGAACCTTGTAGTTTATCTGCTTGCGTAGATGGGACTGCATACTTCGCTTCCTGGATAAATCAGATTTTGTTTCTGCAGAATTTAAGATGCGCATGCCTGGCCAGGTATCACGCACTCTCGAGTTGCTTGCACTTCTAATATGATTTATTTGGTAATAAGAATAGTTAAGTTAGTTGAAAACATTATATACAACAATAAGAAAGAGACAAACAGCTATCTTTGGTTATGTGATGAGAAGAGAGGCATTGGAGAACATCGTGACAACCAGAGAGGCAGAGGCCGACTAAGAGAAATGGTGCTAGGTGGACAGAGACTGTTAGTTAGTTGCATATCCGTTATAGGACGTTTGCAGTCAACACCAGCATTTTTTGCTGTTGTTGATGTCTTGGCAAGTTTACGCACAATAGTTTGCCATTGGTTTCTGAACTCATACCATTTCGTAAAATCACCAGAGCAACACCGTCTGCTGCCAAATCGCGCGCAGCTGTGTTTCGAACGCTGGTATGCGAGATCACGAACCGCGTCCGTAACCCCTTCGCCACAGAGACGGCATTGAGACAGTGGCATGGAGGAATATCATCAGTAGAGTTGATCCAAAACGCCAAAGACTGAGATCTGTGTAGAGACGTGAACGCCTACGCCAGCAGGCAGGTCACTTGTTCATGATGATGATGAAGTTAGTTGCGGGTCCATTACCTGGCGTTGCAACCAACCCTAGGATTTATTGGCTGGTTGTGATTTTCAAGGCAATTTTACATTCAGTAGTTTGCCATAAAACTACTGAGCGTAATCTTCTCAAGACATCAACAGCAACTGAGAAAATGCTTGTGTTGACTGCAATGTTCTGTAAAAGGACATGCGGGGGAAAAAAACAACTTTGCCATAGCTTTCTGGAGGGCCGACGCGCATTTCAGACAGACAAATCCATCAATAGATGGACAGATAGATAGATTGACGGACAGTAAGATTGATAGACAGGTATGTAGGCAATCAGGCAGACAGATAGACAGGAAAGTATGTAAGCAGATAGGTAGGTAGTTAGGTAGGCAGATAGGTAGGTAGACAGACAGACAGGCAGATATGTTTGTAGGAAGGTAAGTAGGTAGGTAGGTAGGTAGGTAGGTAGGTAGGTAGGTAGGTAGGTAGGTAGGCAGGCAGGCAGGCAGGTTTACAGGTAAGCAGATGGGTAGGTAGACAGGTTGGCAGGCAGGCAGACAGGTAGGCCGGTGTGCAGACAGGTAGGCCGGTGTGCAGGCAAGTTGTTTAGTTGGTAGATATGTAAGAAGACGAAACAAAAGAAGAATACTCTCTGCCGTTTACAATATAAGTTAAACTGATGGAAAGAAATTAACAAAATAACTGCAGCCAACACTCGTTACCGTTCCTTTATTTACATTATCTCCCTTGGTTTTGCCCAGAAGCAAAGACTAACAGACCAGGAGTCTCCAATTACCTGCATGTCTTTTTAAACCCCAGGTATCGAGTTTCTTAACAAACGGTGGCTGGTTTGTCTTTCTTTTCTTTCATTATACCTTTATTTTGCCTTTTCTTGGCACTGGGTTCTTTGTTTATGTTATTTGCTGTTTCCCCACATGCGGATTTGAACACATGAGCAACGGACCAGCAGGCTGTGGATGTTAAGTGTGTATAGAATCAATTACCCCTCTGCTGTGTGTCCACCGTGACGAGGTAGAGGGGCTTGTGCGTCCCAATGACCCCAAGAGCTATGCCGACGGTAGCACAGCTACTGGTAGGGCCACCCATGTCGGACAGGTCAAGGGAGAGGGACCAGACGAAGAGACACACAAACCTGCTGCCTTGTAGGTAGACTGGGGACAGTCAAAGGCTAGGGAGAGCACCCCAAATACATGCTTGTCGAAATCGGATGTACTGAGCCACAGGCTTGACAAAGCAGTGCAACGTAAAACCTGCTGCCTTGTAGGTAGACTGGGGACAGTCAAAGGCTAGGGAAAGCATCCCGAATAAATGCTTGTCGAAATCGGATGTACTGAGCCACAGGCTTGACAAAGCAGTGCAACGTAACTTAATTCATGATGTCACAAATCAAAATTCATCGATATGGTGCTAATCCCGCGAAGTCCCATCAGGCGGTGATAGTGCCGGGCCCCCTGCCTCGAGGGGGTCCACCCATGACTACTGGTGGTCACCTTCCCCTGTGCTGTGGAGTCAAGGCACAGAGGAGTAGGTTAAGAGCTATTGACCAAATACCCCGGACACTCAACATACTACAGTGGAATGCCGAAGGAGTTTACAAGAAGAAAGACTCCCTAACACAGCGTCTTCATAAAGATAGAATAGATGTGGCATGCATTCAAGAGACACACCTCAACGCCAATCACAAATTCTCAGTCAGAGGATATCAGGCCACACGTTTCGACCGCGAAGGACACAAAGGAGGAGTTCTAATACTTACACGAAATACAATACCTTGCAGCGAAGTATCTGTGATCTCTGACAACCAAACGGAAATTATAGGTGTTGATATAATGATAAAGGACGTGAAAATAAGAATCTACAATCTGTATAGCCCAGCAGATAAGGACCTTACACTCTCAAACATGAAAATAACTGACACAAACTGCATTATTGTCGGAGACTTTAATAGCCGTTCAGAAAGATGGGGATACCCAGATACTGACAAAAGAGGAGATGAATTGGAGGACTGGGAAATAGACTCAAATCTCCATCTACTCAACAAAGCGGATGACACACCGAGCTTCTACTCCAGAAGATGGCTTACCACTTCTACTCCAGACTTAGCTTTCTGCACAGGCGACATCCTCCACAAAATCGATCGCCATGTGCTGGACCAATTAGCAGGTAGTGACCACAGACCAATCAAGCTTGAAATGAATATGGAGTATGTTCCACAGGAGCAAAAGCCCTTGCCCCGCTGGAATTACAAACGAGCAGATTGGGACAGATTTGCCATACTAACAGACAAATATTGTGAAAACATAAATACACGATATGGCAACATAAAGCAAATGGTGGAAAGTCTAAACAGAGCGATAATACAGGCAGCCACTGAGTCCATTCCAAGAGGAGCGAGGAAAAATTACAAACCATACTGGACTGAAGAACTACAAAGTTTGGAGGACAAAGTTGAAGATGCCAGGAAGACAGCAGAGAGAGAACAAACAATTGAAGCAAACATCTCTCTCAAAGCCATCTCAGCAAAATATAAAAGAACAGTAAATCAAACAACAAGAGATTGTTGGAGGGAAAAAACAGAAAACCTGAATTTTGACAGGGATGGAAACAAACTATGGAAACTAGTGAAAGCCATGAACAATGAAGGACCTAGAAACAAACAAATAACAATTAAACAAGGAAATGCCTTGCTTACAGGAAAAAAGGCTGCAAATGCACTAATGGAACACTATGCAAATGCAAACCACATTGATATTACAACCGAACAGAAGAAAGCAATCAAAGACAAACAGATACATCATAGAAATACAGAGACAGCAGCAGAATATATGATGGCAAATCTAACAATGGAAGAAATGGAACAGGCAATGAATACCCTAAAAAAGAAGAAATCACCAGGAAAGGATGGAATCACAAATGAAATGCTAATAGGACTAGGCACCAAGGCAAAGAAGAAACTACTAGCAGTCCTAAATAACAGCTGGAAGAGAGGAATAGTCCCACAGGCATGGAAGGAAGCTATACTAATACCAGTCCCAAAGAAAGGAAAAGACCTGGAAGAACCAAATGGCTATCGACCTATCAGTCTACTTAGCTGTGTAGGAAAATTAATGGAACGCATTATCAATGGCAGGCTAACATGGCATCTGGAAGAAAACAAACTCTTAACACCACACCAAGCAGGATTCAGAAAATACAGATCCACTGAAGATCAAATAACCTATATAGCTCAGGAAATAGAGGATGGCTTCCAAGAGAAAAAGCACACACTAGCAGTCTGGATAGATTTAGAAAAAGCGTTTGATAAAGTATGGAAGGAAGGACTGAAAGTAAAACTGCAAAACATGCATGTTTGTGGAAAAATGTATAAATGGATCAGCCACTACCTTGAGAACAGAACTGCCAGGACAAAAGTACAAGGACAAACAAGCAAAATGATGCTGCTGGAGCAAGGTGTCCCCCAAGGAGGAGTTCTTTCACCAACATTATTCCTAGCATATATAAATGACATCACAGAAAATTTTCCAGCCAGAGTACACACATCCTCCTTTGCAGATGACCTAGCCATATGGACATCTGAAGAATATATTAGTACAGCTAACAGCAGAATACAGCAAGCCTTATTAGCGCTAGAGGACTGGTCAAAATCATGGCTAGTGAAGATAAGTGAGGAGAAAACAACATGCACAGTGTTCTCCCTCTCAAATAAAACTCAGCAACCTAAGCTGGTATTGAATGGAAAAATATTGCGCCATGAAGAAAATCCAAACTATCTAGGAGTCACCTTTGATCGTCGCCTGACATGGAAGACACAGGTTGAGAAAAATCGAACAAGAGCAAGGCAGAGAATGGCAATCATGAAAAAGCTTGCTGGTACAACGTGGGGAGCAGATGAGAAAGTTCTCAAGAAGTTATATACTGGACGGGTGAGGCCAGTACTGGAATATGGCATTGCAGCTTGGGCAACAGCAGCTAAGTCAAACTTTAACAAAATAAGTAGAGTCCAAAACCAAGGAATGCGAATCATAACTGGAAGCCTGAAGACAACGCCTATTAATGAACTAGAAAAGATCACTTGTTTACAACCAATGCAGGATAGAAGAGATAGCAGAGCCCAGCAACAAGCAGAAAAATTTAGAAGATTGACAGACCACCCTATGTACAACCGATTTAATGGTTTTGGAAAGGGAAGACTGAAGCGTAGCAACTTTGTAGAAACTGCAAAACGAAGGATTAGGGCAGATCCTATACTTAACATATCAACAGTCAAGCCCATACACAATGCACACAAGTTCCCAGCTTGGAGACAGCAGCAACTGCCTGAGATGATAGAAAACATTCCTGGTATTGAGAAAAAGAACACTCAGCATGAAACCGAAAGAAGAGAAATAACCCTAAACTACATAAAAGAACATTACCCAAGCAGGAATTGGACCCATGCATATACAGATGGATCAGCCAAAAATTCAATAGAGAATGGAGGAGGAGGAATTCTCCTAAATTTAAAAAATGGAGTGAAAAAAACACATTCAATGGCAACTGGAAAATTTTCAAGTAACTTCAAAGCGGAGGTAGAGGCTTTGAAAACTGCAGCAGAAATGCTCCTGATGGAGGAAAATAAAGAGAAGCAAATAGCTATCTTCACAGATGCAAAGTCAGCTGTCTCAATACTGAAGAGCAATAACAGCACAGAACTAACTGACCTAAGAGCAGCACTCCATGGTCTATGCCAGAAATCCAAAAAAGTTGTAATACAGTGGATCCCATCACATTGCAGTATACCTGGAAACGAAGAGGCTGACAGACTGGCAAAAGAGGGCGGACGACTACCACAGCCTGACATAGACATAACCTATAATGAGGCAAAGAGGTTGATAAAAAGCACTTATAGAACCAAATGGGAATCAGAGCATCCAGGCCATCAGAAGGATGATGCATATTACAAACTCGACCGAAGAGAACAAGTAGCAATCTTCAGACTCCGCACAGGACATAACAGGCTGAAATACCACTTGTTCAATAAACTAAAGATAGGAGATACCGATGAATGTAATTGTAGAACTGGAAAAATGACAGCAAAACATTTGCTGCAGGATTGCCCAACGTATGCAGAACAGAGAAAGATATTTTGGCCCACACCTGCTTCATTTGAGGACAAGCTCTATGGAGATATCAACAAGCTCAAGTTGACCGCATCTTACTTTAACTATATACAGGTTGACATTTAAAGGTGCATGAAGACCCAGAGGCATGAAATGGAATATTGCTTGGATAGCAAATCCATTATGTGGAAAGTCCAAATCGTAAGCTCGCTGTGTGGGCTTCATAAAAGGTGGAAAAGTGTCCTAATGGCACGAAATGGAATATTGCTTGGATAGCAAATCCATTACGTGGAAAGTCCGAATCAAAAGCCCATTGTGTGGGCTTCATAAAAGGTGGAAAAGTGTCCCAGTGGCATGAAATGGAATATTGCTTGGATAGCAAATCCATTACATGGAAAGTCTGAATCGAAAGCTCACTGTGTGGATGTCATCTGCAGACTGCATACTTCTGGTTTCCGGAAGAACAGCCTATGGTGAACGGAAGGCCCAATATACGGAAGTGAGGCTAAGCAGCCATGTGCAGGACGTGACGATTCCTTGGGTGAGCCCAGTACCAGAGCGCTATGTATCGGCTCTGCAAGTATGGAAGCCTCCTTGGATGGCGGGGAATGCCCATGGTCTGCCCCTGCCTTCCCTTGAGGGCTGACCAGGATCTTTGGCTGTTCTATATGGACCAGCTGGGATGGGGGATAACACCACAACAGTGAGAGTCAAACGTCCTAAGAAACCCCCGGGAAGGTTAACCCGGTCAACAAATGCCCGCAGAAGTCGGATGTGTCGGCCTAACGGCGCAAGAACGCAGCTCTGCTGTAAACAGGCACAACGCAATCACATCCGAAAAAAAAAACTCCGGATGAACGAAGAAGAAGAAGAAGAATCAATTATGCCAACAAAGAGATTAAGAAGGAATAGTTTTAGATCTTACATAATTAACTAGCTAAAATTGGTACACGAGACAGCATTGTAGGTATAGACAAATTTCATACTAGAGTCAACATTGCAGATACACACAATTTTATGCAAGATACAACGTTGTACAATTAGACAATTTCATGCAAGATACAACATTGCAGATAAGGCAAATTTCATACAAGCGTCAACATTGCAGATATAGATTCAAAGCGAACGAAAGAAGAAGAAGACGAGTCAGCTAGTTTGTTTTCTAATGTGTTTTTGTGTACGCGCGCGCGCGCGCGCGCGCGTGTGTGTGTTTTGGAAGGTCACTTTCATTGCCCACAGACTGAACCCGACAAGTGCTTTAGTCTACTCCCAGTTTTCAAACAGGGAGAACTTCAGCACGATGCACGGAGTCAGTAGCCATGGAGGGTTTCTAATGGTTCACTTTGATCGAGTTGATCATTTGCATCATCTTCCTGGTGTCCTGGATGCTCTGATTCCAACTTGGTTCTAGGCGCGTTATGATAACTCTCTTCAAAGTTTATGTCTGTATCAGGCTGGGGTCATCTTCCACCTTGCTTAGACAATCTGTCAGCCACTTCATGTCCAAGTGTATATTGCAAATCGATGAGATCCATAGTATTACAATTCTTTTGAATTGCCATGGAGCAGTGCAGTTAGGTCTGCTAGTTCTGTGCTGTGTTTGCTATTCAGTATTGACTGAGATAACTGACTTGGCGTCTGTGAAGATGTTGTTTGTGATTCAAGAATGATGATGACCATTCATTTCATCCAGTGGGGTTGAAAGTATGGAGCCGTGAGTTCTAAGATGGCTGGTAAAGCCTATTTTGGCTCGAAATGTTCTTTGACAATGTGCGCAAAGAATGCTTGACGTTCCAGGAGGAGGATCTCCTGCAGTGGTTTTTCTGTCCAGCCTTTTTTTTTTTCTCCCACAGTGCTTGCAGTCCTGTTAGCGTTACAAGTGACTGCACCCTTGCGTAATGATGTACGCCACGAATTTCTGTCTTTGGCAGCAGTCTCCCAATTGTCGTGATGAATTCCAAAAGCTTTCGGTGAGATCTTCAGAGTGGGCTTTAAAACGTTTCATCTAACCGCCTTGGTAGCTTTTATCACAACGCAGCTCGCCGTAAAAAAAAAAAAAAAATTCGTTTAGGGAGCCTGTGATCTGGCTTGCAAGTCAAGTGACCAGCCCAGCGAATCTGAGTCTTCATTAGCAAAGTGTGTATACTAGACATGGGCGCTTTTTCTAGGACTTCAGTGCCTGGGATCTTGTCTTGTCATTTAATCTTCAATAGCTTCCTAAGGCAGACTGTGTGGAAGTGGTTTAATTTCATAGGGTGTCACTGGTAAACAGTCCAGGTTTCACAAGCATATAGCAGTGTGGATGATACGAATGCTTTGTAGACTTTCAACTTTGTTTGCAGGCTTATTCCATTTCTGTCCCACACATTCTTGTACAGTCTGCCAAAGGCCGCGCTGGCCTTGGAGATTCTTGCACTCACCTCGTCATCAATTGTGGCAACTTGGGACACACTGTTGCCAAGATAGGTGAATTTGCCCACAACACTTAGTCTATGACCTTTCACTTCTGTGAAGATAGCTATGTGTACGTGTGCATTTTCCTCCATCAAGAGCATTTCTTCTGCAGTTTTCAACGCCTTTATCGCTTTTAATCGATAATTGTCAAGTTGTCACATTCTGTGTTTTCTTTCTTCCATTCTTTACATAGGGAAGAATTCCTCTTTTAATTGAGAATTGTCTAGTTGTCACATTGTTGTGTTTTCTTTTTTCTATTCTTTACATAGGGAAGAATTCCTCGACCTCCGCTTTCTGTTGAATATGTTTTGCGGTTCTGTATTATAGGCATGAATTCAGGTTCTACTTGAGTAATGTTTTTTTATGTATCTTAGGGCTGTTTTTCTTCTTTCTGTGTATTTTTAGTGATCTTTTTCTACAAAGCATATATGTTTTCTATATTCTCAGACAGTTGCCGCTGTCTCCAAGCTGTGAACTTGAAAGTGTTGTAAATGGATTTGACTGTGGATATGTTAAGTATAGGATCTGTCCTAATAATGTTTTTGCACATTCTACAAAGCTTTAGTGTTCCCCTTCTAAGACCATTAAACCTCTGATATATGGGTCTGCCAATCTTCAACAGTTTTCTGCTTTTTATTGGGCTCTGCTATCTCTCCTATCCTGCATTGGGTATTCTACGTACGGCTTTTTTCTAACATGCAACATGTTTGTTGATTATGAATCCAAGATATTAAAATGTTATGATATTTTCAATTGCTTCATTGGTAATTGTGATTTCTGGTAGACCTGGTTTTGTGCGTGGGAATTACTTTTGGTTTTGTTTTTCGTCTTCATCATCATCAGGTGCCCTGCCAGCTGGCGTAAGCATTCATGTCTCTCCATAGATAGCGTTCTTTGGTGTTCTCGATCAACTCTGCTGATGACATTCCTCCATGCCATTGTCTCAGTCTATCCAGCTTCATTTCTCTTGGTCTTCCTCTGCCTTTCTTCCCCTTGATCTTTCCAATTGTCACGATGTTCTCCAATGCTGCTCTCCTCATCATATGTCTAAAGAAAGCTGTTTGTCTCATTCTTATTGTTGTAGATAATGTTTTAGTTTCAGTAGCCTCGTTCAGACAATCGTTGTTAGTTACCGTGGCTGTGTAAAGAATTCGCAGTATACGTCTCAGGAACCAAGTCTTTGTCACTTCCAAGTTCTTTCTAAGTTAAGGAAAAGGTTTTGATTGTTACTATGTCTCTGGACAAGCACTATTAACTCTTTAATCCCTGAGCACTGTTTGAGGGGACCTTTCGTCTACAGAAAACCAAACCACCACATGTTCCGTTGCAGAAATCGGCTGTTGGCGCGTGAAATTTTATAACCATCACATCTTTCAGGCCTCAGTGCACAGAGGAATAGGTGGTCAGTCTTTCCCTCCTGTAGCGAATAGGGATCCCAAGCATCGATCCCTCATCCGACTGCCCTCATGCTATTCTCAGAGCAACTTCCTAACCGTTCTAGCAATGCCCACGCTCGCTCGTCTACAAAACCACAAGGCAAAAGTTTTAATTTCACTCCCGCATTGTTTATTCATTGTCCATAGTTCTGCACTATACAATAAGTAAAATTAAGCAAGTAAAGGACACTGTCCACATTTCTGCACCATACAATAAGTAAAATTAAGTAAGTAAAGGACACTGTCCATATTTCTGCACCATACAATAAGTAAAATTAAGTAAGTAAAGGACACTCTCCATATTTCTGCACCATACAATAAGTAAAATTAAGTACGTAAAGGACACTCTCCATATTTCTACACCATACAATAAGTAAAATTAAGTAAGCAAGTAAAGGACACTCTCCATATTTCTGCACCATACAATAAGTACAATTAAGTAAGTAAAGGACACTGTCCATATTTCTGCACCATACAATAAGTAAAATTAAGCAAGCAAGTAAAGGACACTCTCCATATTTCTGCACCATACAATAAGTAAAATTAAGTAAGTAAAGGACACTCTCCATATTTCTACACCATACAATAAGTAAAATTAAGTAAGCAAGTAAAGGACACTCTCCATATTTCTGCACCATACAATAAGTAAAATTAAGTAAGTAAAGGACACTCTCCATATTTCTGCACCATACAATAAGTAAAATTAAGCAAGTAAAGGACACTGTCCATATTTCTGCACCATACAATAAGTAAAATTAAGTAAGTAAAGGACACTGTCCATATTTCTGCACCATACAATAAGTAAAATTAAGTAAGTAAAGGACACTGTCCATATTTCTGCACTATACAATAAGTAAAATTAAGTAAGTAAAGGACACTGTCCATATTTCTGCACCATACAATAAGTAAAATTAAGTAAGTAAAGGACACTCTCCATATTTCTACACCATACAATAAGTAAAATTAAGTAAGCAAGTAAAGGACACTCTCCATATTTCTGCACCATACAATAAGTAAAATTAAGTAAGCAAGTAAAGGACACTGTCCATATTTCTGCACCATACAATAAGTAAAATTAAGCAAGTAAAGGACACTGTCCATATTTCTGCACTATACAATAAGTAAAATTAAGTAAGTAAAGGACACTGTCCACATTTCTGCACCATACAATAAGTAAAATTAAGTAAGTAAAGGACACTGTCCACATTTCTGCACCATACAATAAGTAAAATTAAGCAAGTAAAGGACACTGTCCATATTTCTGCACCATACAATAAGTAAAATTAAGTAAGTAAAGGACACTGTCCACATTTCTGCACCATACAATAAGTAAAATTAAGTAAGTAAAGGACACTGTCCACATTTCTGCACCATACAATAAGTAAAATTAAGTAAGTAAAGGACACTGTCCACATGTCTGCACCATACAATAAGTAAAATTAAGTAAGCAAGTAAAGGACACTGTCCATATTTCTGCACCATACAATAAGTAAAATTAAGCAAGTAAAGGACACTCTCCATATTTCTGCAACATACAATAAGTAAAATTAAGTAAGCAAGTAAAGGACACTCTCCATATTTCTGCACCATACAATAAGTAAAATTAAGTAAGTAAAGGACACTGTCCACATTTCTGCACCATACAATAAGTAAAATTAAGTAAGTAAAGGACACTGTCCACATTTCTGCACCATACAATAAGTAAAATTAAGTAAGTAAAGGACACTATCCATATTTCTGCACCATACAATAAGTAAAATTAAGTAAGTAAAGGACACTGTCCACAATTCTGCACCATACAATAAGTAAAATTAAGTAAGTAAAGGACACTGTCCACATGTCTGCACCATACAATAAGTAAAATTAAGTAAGCAAGTAAAGGACACTGTCCATATTTCTGCACCATACAATAAGTAAAATTAAGCAAGTAAAGGACACTCCATAGTTCTGCACCATACAATAAGTAAAATTAAGTAAGTAAGTAAAGGACACTCCATATTTCTGCAACATACAATAAGTAAAATTAAGTAAGCAAGTAAAGGACACTGTCCATATTTCTGCACCATACAATAAGTAAAATTAAGTAAGCAAGTAAAGGACACTCTCCATATTTCTGCACCATACAATAAGTAAAATTAAGTAAGTAAAGGACACTGTCCACATTTCTGCACCATACAATAAGTAAAATTAAGTAAGTAAAGGACACTGTCCACATTTCTGCACCATACAATAAGTAAAATTAAGTAAGTAAAGGACACTGTCCACATGTCTGCACCATACAATAAGTAAAATTAAGTAAGTAAAGGACACTGTCCACATGTCTGCACCATACAATAAATAAAATTAAGCAAGCAAGTAAAGGACACTCCATATTTCTGCACCATACAATAAGTACAATTAAGTAAGTAAAGGACACTGTCCACATTTATGCACCATACAATAAGTAAAATTAAGTAAGTAAAGGACACTGTCCACATTTATGCACCATACAACACGTAAAATTAAGTAAGAAAGTAAAGGACACTATCCATAGTTCTGCACCATACAATAAGTAAAATTAAGTAAGTAAGTAAAGGACACTATCCATATTTCTGCACCATACAATAAGTACAATTAAGTAAGTAAAGGACACTGTCCACATTTATGCACCATATAGTAAGTAAAAGACACTTTTTACAATCCATGGGCACTCAAGGCATATGGTGCTAGGTCCACATTTATGGATCAATCAGTACAATCTTGGTGATATCACGTCGGCCGCAGTGACTTTCCAATACATTTCCTGGAACTTATTTTAGGCTGATTCGACATGAGATCCAAGTTCAATTTGTAAAATCCGCCCCCGATGCTGATTCGAACCCAGGACCCCCTCTGCTGTGTGTCCACCGTGACGAGGTAGAGGGGTTTGTGCGTCCCAATGACCCCAAGAGCTATGCCGACGGTAGCGCAGCTACTGGTAGGGCCACCCATGTCGGACAGGTCAAGGGAGAGGGACCAGACGAAGAGACACACAAACCTGCTGCCTTGTAGGTAGACTGGGGACAGTCAAAGGCTAGGGAAAGCACCCCGAATACATGCTTGTCAAAATCGGATGTACTGAACCACAGGCTTGACAAAGCAGTGCAACGTAAAACCTGCTGCCTTGTAGGTAGACTGGGGACAGTCAAAGGCTAGGGAAAGCATCCCAAATAAATGCTTGTCGAAATCGGATGTACTGAGCCACA
Organism: Cepaea hortensis; assembly: GCA_963921405.1. Lineage (NCBI taxonomy): Eukaryota > Metazoa > Mollusca > Gastropoda > Stylommatophora > Helicidae > Cepaea > Cepaea hortensis. Next base: position 78,031,689 of record OY992879.1, read on the forward strand.
GGCTTGACAAAGCAGTGCAACGTAACTTAATTCATGATGTCACAAATCAAAATTAATCGTTATGGTGCTAATCCCGTGAAGTCCCATCAGGCGGTGATAGTGCCGGGCCCCCTGCCTCGAGGGGGTCCACCCATGACTACTGGTGGTCACCTTCCCCTGTGCTGTGGAGTCAAGGCACAGAGGAGTAGGTTAAGAACTATTGACCAAATACCCCGGACACTCAACATACTACAGTGGAATGCCGAAGGAGTTTACAAGAAGAAAGACTCCCTAACACAGCGTCTTCATAAAGATAGAATAGATGTGGCATGCATTCAAGAGACACACCTCAACGCCAATCACAAATTCTCAGTCAGAGGATATCAGGCCACACGTTTCGACCGCGAAGGACATAAAGGAGGAGTTCTAATACTTACACGAAATACAATACCTTGCAGCGAAGTATCTGTGATCTCCGACAACCAAACGGAAATTATAGGTGTTGATATAATGATAAAGGACGTGAAAATAAGAATCTACAATCTGTATAGCCCAGCAGATAAGGACCTTACACTCTCAAACATGAAAATAACTGACGCAAACTGCATTATCGTCGGAGACTTTAATAGCCGTTCAGAAAGATGGGGATACCCAGATACTGACAAAAGAGGAGATGAATTGGAGGACTGGGAAATAGACTCAAATCTCCATCTACTCAACAAAGCGGATGACACACCGAGCTTCTACTCCAGAAGATGGCTTACCACTTCTACTCCAGACTTAGCTTTCTGCACAGGAGACATCCTCCACAAAATTGATCGCCATGTGCTGGACCAATTAGCAGGTAGTGACCACAGACCAATCAAGCTTGTAATGAATATGGAGTATGTTCCACAGGAGCAAAAGCCCTTGCCCCGCTGGAATTACAAACGAGCAGATTGGGACAGAGTTGCCATACTAACAGACAAATATGACCAATCAAGCTTGTAATGAATATGGAGTATGTTCCACAGGAGCAAAAGCCCTTGCCCCGCTGGAATTACAAACGAGCAGATTGGGACAGAGTTGCCATACTAACAGACAAATATTGTGAAAACATAAATACACTATATGGCAACATAAAGCAAATGGTGGAAAGTCAAAACAGAGCGATAATACAGGCAGCCACTGAGTCCATTCCTAGAGGAGCGAGGAAAAATTACAAACCATACTGGACTGAAGAACTACAAAGTTTGGAGGACAAAGTTGAAGATGCCAGGAAGACAGCAGAGAGAGAACAAACAATTGAAGCGAATATCTCTCTCAAAGCCATCTCAGCAAAATATAAAATAACAGTAAATCAAACAACAAGAGATTGTTGGAGGGAAAAAACAGAAAACCTGAATCTTGACAGGGATGGAAACAAACTATGGAAACTAGTGAAAGCCATGAACAATGAAGGACCTAGAAACAAACAAATAACAATTAAACAAGGAAATGACTTGCTTACAGGAAAAAAAGCTGCAAATGCACTAATGGAACACTATGCAAATGCAAACCACATTGATATTACAACCGAACAGAAGAAAGCAATCAAAGACAAACAGATACATCATAGAAATACAGAGACAGCAGCAGAATATATGATGGCAAATCTAACAATGGAAGAAATGGAACAGGCAATGAATACCCTAAAAAAGAAGAAATCACCAGGAAAGGATGGAATCACAAATGAAATGCTAATAGGACTAGGCACCAAGGCAAAGAAGAAACTACTAGCAGTCCTAAATAACAGCTGGAAGAGAGGAATAGTCCCACAGGCATGGAAGGAAGCTATACTAATACCAGTCCGAAAGAAAGGAAAAGACCTGGAAGAACCAAATGGCTATCGACCTATCAGCCTACTTAGCTGTGTAGGAAAATTAATGGAACGCATTATCAATGGCAGGCTAACATGGCATCTGGAAGAAAACAAACTCTTAACACCACACCAAGCAGGATTCAGAAAGTACAGATCCACCGAAGATCAAATAACCTATATAGCTCAGGAAATAGAGGATGCCTTCCAAGAGAAAAAGCACACACTAGCAGTCTGGATAGATTTAGAAAAAGCATTTGATAAAGTATGGAAGGAAGGACTGAAAGTAAAACTGCAAAACATGCATATTTGTGGAAAAATGTATAAATGGATCAGCCACTACCTTGAGAACAGAACTGCCAGGACAAAAGTACAAGGACAAACAAGCAAAATGATGCTGCTGGAGCAAGGTGTCCCCCAAGGAGGAGTTCTTTCACCAACATTATTCCTAGCATATATAAATGACATCACAGAAAATTTCCCAGCCAGAGTACACACATCCTCCTTTGCAGATGACCTAGCCATATGGACATCTGAAGAATATATTAGTACAGCTAACAGCAGAATACAGCAAGCCTTATTAGCGCTAGAGGACTGGTCAAAATCATGGCTAGTGAAGATAAGTGAGGAGAAAACAACATGCACAGTGTTCTCCCTCTCAAATAAAACTCAGCAACCTAAGCTGGTATTGAATGGAAAAATATTGCGCCATGAAGAAAATCCAAACTATCTAGGAGTCACCTTTGATCGTCGCCTGATATGGAAGACACAGGTTGAGAAAAATCGAACAAGAGCAAGGCAGAGAATGGCAATCATGAAAAAGCTTGCTGATACAACGTGGGGAGCAGATGAGAAAGTTCTCAAGAAGTTATATACTGGACGGGTGAGGCCAGTACTGGAATATGGCATTGCAGCTTGGGCAACAGCAGCTAAGTCAAACTTTAACAAAATAAGTAGAGTCCAAAACCAAGGAATGCGAATCATAACTGGAAGCCTGAAGACAACGCCTATTAATGAACTAGAAAAGATCACTTGTTTACAACCAATGCAGGATAGAAGAGATAGCAGAGCCCAGCAACAAGCAGAAAAATTTAGAAGATTGACAGACAACCCTATGTACAACAGATTTAATAGTTTTGGAAAGGGAAGACTGAAGCGTAACAACTTTGTAGAAACTGCAAAACGAAGGATTAGGGCAGATCCTATACTTAACATATCAACAGTCAAGCCCATACACAATGCACACAAGTTCCCAGCTTGGAGACAGCAGCAACTGCCTGAGATGATAGAAAACATTCCTGGTATTGAGAAAAAGAACACTCAGCATGAAACCGAAAGAAGAAAAATAACCCTAAACTACATAAAAGAACATTACCCAAGCAGGAATTGGACCCATGCATATACAGATGGATCAGCCAAAAATTCAATAGAGAATGGAGGAGGAGGAATTCTCCTAAATTTACAAAATGGAGTGAAAAAAACACATTCAATGGCAACTGGAAAATTTTCAAGTAACTTCAAAGCGGAGGTAGAGGCTCTGAAAACTGCAGCAGAAATGCTCCTGATGGAGGAAAATAAAGAGAAGCAAATAGCTATCTTCACAGATGCAAAGTCAGCTGTCTCAATACTGAAGAGCAATAACAGTACAGAACTAACTGACCTAAGAGCAGCACTCCATGGTCTATGCCAGAAATCCAAAAAAGTTGTAATACAGTGGATCCCATCACATTGCAGTATACCTGGAAACGAAGAGGCTGACAGACTGGCAAAAGAGGGCGGACGACTACCACAGCCTGACATAGACATAACCTATAATGAGGCAAAGAGGTTGATAAAAAGCACTTATAGAACCAAATGGGAATCAGAGCATCCAGGCCATCAGAAGGATGATGCATATTACAAACTCGACCGAAGAGAACAAGTAGCAATCTTCAGACTCCGCACAGGACATAACAGGCTGAAATACCACTTGTTCAATAAACTAAAGATAGGAGATACCGATGAATGTAATTGTAGAACTGGAAAAATGACAGCAAAACATTTGCTGCAGGATTGCCCAACGTATGCAGAACAGAGAAAGATATTTTCGCCCACACCTGCTTCATTTGAGGACAAGCTCTATGGAGATATCAACAAGCTCAAGTTGACCGCAGCTTACTTTAACTACATACAGGTTGACATTTAAAGGTGCATGAAGACCCAGAAGCATGAAATGGAATATTGCTTGGATAGCAAATCCATTACGTGGAAAGTCCGAATCAAAAGCCCATTGTGTGGGCTTCATAAAAGGTGGAAAAGTGTCCTAGTGGCATGAAATGGAATATTGCTTGGATAGCAAATCCATTACGTGGAAAGTCCGAATCAAAAGCCCATTGTGTGGGCTTCATAAAAGGTGGAAAAGTGTCCTAGTGGCATGAAATGGAATATTGCTTGGATAGCAAATCCATTACATGGAAAGTCCGAATCGAAAGCTCACTGTGTGGATGTCATCTGCAGACTGCATACTTCTGGTTTCCGGAAGAACAGCCTATGGTGAACGGAAAGCCCAACATACGGAAGTGAGGCTAAGCAGCCATGTGCAGGACGTGACGATTCCTTGGGTGAGCCCAGTACCAGAGCGCTATGTATCGGCTCTGCAAGTATGGAAGCCTCCTTGGATGGCGGGGAATGCCCATGGTCTGCCCCTGCCTTCCCTTGAGGGCTGACCAGGATCTTTGGCTGTTCTATATGGACCAGCTGGGATGGGGGATAACACCACAACAGTGAGAGTCAAACGTCCTAAGAAACCCCCGGGAAGGTTAACCCGGTCAACAAATGCCCGCAGAAGTCGGATGTGTCGGCCTAACGGCGCAAGAACGCAGCTCTGCTGTAAACAGGCACAACGCAATCACATCCGAAAAAAAAAACTCCGGATGAACGAAGAAGAAGAAGAAGAAGAAGAACCCAGGACCATGAGGCCGGCAGGCGAGTATCTAGCCTCTACGCTGTCGCTGTACCATGCAAAACTACAGAGCAAACTTAGCCCTTGATCCCTCTTAATTGTTATTGGGGACTTGGCTGTAAATGTATTAGAAGACACTTTAACTGCGCTCCATTGTTTCTGATTCTTTCTGCAGAATTACTTTGATATTAGAATTGTATACCGATGTTCTAAAAGTGCTTATCTTTTGGTGGCTAAACTTCATGGGCGTTGTAGCTTAGGTGCAGTGAACGTTTTTCACAATTCCCTGACAAACCAAATCAAGAATTCGAAATCAGCCGCGGAGGGTTTGGAAGTACTGCCGGTAAAATTTGCCTAGTAAATCTCAAACAGCCAAATAAGAATGTTGTTGATTGCAAGGTCATGTAAAGGGCATGCATTCCATTGCAGTTTCCCACTACCCCTATCCCGTTCAATCCTAGAAGAGAAGTAATAATTAGGGCCCATCCCAGCCTTAGATTAATAATCCTATGACCGAATCAGTCACGTTTCGGAAATTATTTTGAAATGGATTGTTGTTAATTAATGCTAAGTTAGGGATACGCAACTAGCTTTCAAACACTTCGCATTCTGATTTAAGTCAGAAATAATGGCAAACTACTGGACAGAGAAGTCACAAACAATATGTTGCACTATTTATTGCCTGGCATAAACCTGACAAGATGAGAAATATGCCAGGCAATCAAACGTGCAACACATTGTTTTCGGCTTCTGTGTTTACGTTCGTTAGGGAATAATTATTTTCAAACTACTTGGCGTAAAAACTAGCTAGTATATCACAAACAGTCCCAGTAATATGTGGTTGATTGCGACGCCTGTAAAGGACATGCAATTAACTTTTAAACGGTTCCTAGTCTGCTATAAGAACCTTTTGCAGAAGAAGTTGTAGCCCTAGAAGGTCTTCCGTTTCTGAAGGGTTTCCAAATCCCTCACAACCAGGCGCTGGTTGGTCCGTATCTGGTACTTCCATCTTGAGAAGTGAGAAACTGTTCTTAGGGGCAGATCATTATCGGCGAGATTACAGGGATTACAGGCGGGTATTAGAGTGGGTTCCCCTGAATATGACCGACAAAGCGATGGGAGATGATGTCTGTTGGCGTGCATTTCTATTACTTCTTCTTCCGTTGTTTTCTTACACATCTTCTTTCCGTTTCTTGTTCTCTTTTCTTCCTTCTGCTTATTAGTTCGTCAGCTTCATCATCACATTACTAATATTCTTGTTATTATAAATTGTTTATTCTCTACATTTTAAATCAAATTATCATTGAATATTAATCATTAAACTCAATTTTGAATGAAATTATTTTAAATGTCCCTCGCCTTAGGCGAAGCCACTCCGACTTCAGAGGTATTTGTAATTTACGTCTCAAAGTCAAGATTCAGAAGTCAACATTCTAGTCCAACTGACCGGTATATTGGTTGAACCCGCTACCTCGGCATTGGCACACCGGAAGTTTAAGAACGAGCGGTCTTATCCATTCGGCTCACTTCTTTGACATGAAAATAAGAATGGCCAAAACTACATCCAACATTACGAAAACATATTAACATCGATGTATGTATATATTAAGCCTACTAAATAACTCAGAAACGTGAGAGTTGACCAGGCACTTTGAAAGTCAAAATGAGGCCCTAGAGATGTTGATATACAGAAGACTAGGATGTATTTCACAGTTACAATAACAATAAAATGCAGAGGTGCTAGAGAGGCTAGGATTCAAAATATTGTTGATGAAAGAAACACTAAAGACACAAGTTAAATATTTCGGCAACATTAAAAGGCATAACACTCTTATATAAAAAGAAAAGAAACCATCACCCTCTTTATCCTCCCATTGAGGTTTACCCCCTCACCATCTCAATCCTAGCCCTCTTATCTTTAGAAAAACCACGCAGCTCCGCCATGTCCTCCTCATATTATTTGTCTATTCCTACTCCTCTTCAATATGCGTTTTTATGTCCTCCTCTATTTCTTTTGTCCTGTGAATTCCAGACAAAGAAATGTCTAGTTATACTATGCTCCGGTTTCTCTATGTATGTTATATCTAGCGTCAGCGTCGTTTCCTCACCTCTTTATTGACTATTATACAAACCATACTGGTGGGGAAATCGAAGGCAGGCGAATAAGAGGTAGACAGTGATAAAAGTGAGACGATACCATCAAGAAATAAAATAACTACAGCATGTCAGACGCTATAATCAACTAGGACAAGAGACAGACAGTGTTTAATATATATGGCAGCCAACCTATATTGTGGAGACGGCACCCTTTTGATTGATTGAGCCACCCTAGAAGAGGTCAGGGCCAGAAGTTGAAAAGGTCCATCACCAATTAGTTCTGAAAAGAAACACGGGCCATTTCCTGACCGCCAATGTTCATCCGGATCCTCAGGGGTAACAAGAGAGATAATTCTGGTCGCATAGCCTGTAATCAGTAACTGTTTGGGACAGCAGCGGAATGACCAGCTTTCCTATACCTCGGGGACTAGTGGACCGGATCCTGGTCGCTTCTGTAACAACGGCAGAACTAGTGATGATGGCATGTTAACAATGTTCTTGACTCCAGCATCGATCCTATCTCCCGGCGCCCCTCAGAATGTCCAGATCCTTGTCAGATAGGGCTATTTGGTTTCACTTAAATGGACTGCAAATGAGAGAGAAGCAGCAGCACAGGTATTTGTAGAAAGAAGAGGGTGTGGTAGAGATGGAGGGTGTGGATAAGAGAAGCATTGTGAGAACAGGCAGAGGTTTTACAAGGCAATGTGGGTACGGGCAGAAACAGGGGAAATGGTGATGGGGATTTGGATCAATAAATCAGATGTTGCCTAGATTACAATGAAAGTGTGCGCGCGCGCGTGTGTGTGTGTGTGTGTGTGTGTGTGTGTGTGTGTGTGTGTGTGTGTGTGTGTGTGTGTGTGTGCATGGATGTGTGTATGTGTGTTTCCCTCCGTGGCAAAACTGTACACCCACCTGCGAGGTATAGGCTACATCACCTATCCACGACTGATTTGCCTGTACAAATATAGGGCGAACACCATATACACAATACGACTGAAGGCGTGGAAGATTGTCTTTTATTTTGTTTTGTTTTTTATGAATCGCTTCATTATTGTCTATTTCAATTTGAAACTTAGCTGTATGGATGTGAGTCGTTGTTTCATTTCATGTAATTCATATACTCTTGACTGTGTGTGTTTCAGACTTGACGTCGTGAGCTGTTATATTCACTAGAGTGTGTCTCTTTCAGACTACGTTGTGAGTTGTCCTAGGTAAGAGAAAGAAGAAGGAGAAGATGAAGGGAGGGGGGAAATAAAGATTTTTATGGTTGGTTGGATGGCTGGTTGGTTGGTTAGCTGGCTAGCTGGTTGGTTGGTTGGTTAGCTGGCTAGCTGGTTGGTTGGTTGGTTAGCTGGCTAGCTGGTTGGTTGGTTGGCTGGTTGGTTGGCTGGTTGGTTGGTTGGTTGGTTGGTTAGCTGGCTAGCTGGTTGGTTGGTTAGCTGGCTAGCTGGTTGGTTGGTTGGCTGGTTGGTTGGTTGGTTGGTTGACTGGTTGGTTGGTTAGCTGGCTAGCTGGTTGGTTAGCTGGCTAGCTGGTTGGTTGGTTAGCTGGCTAGCTGGTTGGTTGGTTAGCTGGCTAGCTGGTTGGTTGGTTAGCTGGCTAGCTGGTTGGTTGGTTAGCTGGCTAGCTGGTTGGTTGGTTAGCTGGCTAGCTGGTTGGTTGGTTAGCTGGCTAGCTGGTTGGTTGGTTAGCTGGCTAGCTGGTTGGTTGGTTAGCTGGCTAGCTGGTTGGTTGGTTAGCTGGCTAGCTGGTTGGTTGGTTGGTTAGCTGGCTAGCTGGTTGGTTGGTTGGTTAGCTGGCTAGCTGGTTGGTTGGTTGGTTAGCTGGCTAGCTGGTTGGTTGGTTGGTTAGCTGGCTAGCTGGTTGGTTGGTTGGTTAGCTGGCTAGCTGGTTGGTTGGTTGGTTAGCTGGCTAGCTGGTTGGTTGGTTGGTTAGCTGGCTAGCTGGTTGGTTGGTTGGTTAGCTGGCTAGCTGGTTGGTTGGTTGGTTAGCTGGCTAGCTGGTTGGTTGGTTGGTTAGCTGATTAGATGTTTGTTTGGCTGGTTGATTAATTATATGTTTGGCTGCATGGTTGGTTGGTCAGATAGTTTAGTTGAATGGTTGATTGGCTGGTTAATTGAAGACAGACAGACAGACAGACAGACAGACAGACAGACAGACAAGAAAGAAAGAAAGAAAGAAAGAAAGTTAGGAAGGAACGAAAGAAAGAAAGAAAGAAAGTTAAGAAGGAAGGAAAGAAAGAAAGAAAGAAAGAAAGAAAGTTAGGAAGGAACGAAAGAAAGAAAGAAAGAAAGTTAAGAAGGAAGGAAAGAAAGAAAGAAAGAAAGAAAGAAAGAAAGTTAGGAAGGAAGGAAGAAAGAAAGAAAGAAAGAAAGAAAGAAAGAAAGAAAGATAGGAAGGAAGGAAAGAAAGAAAGAAAGAAAGAAAGTTAGGAAGGAAGGAAGAAAGAAAGAAAGAAAGAAAGACAGACAGAAAGACAGAAAGAAAGAGAGACAGAAAGTAGAAGACATGTAAAACGACAAATACCATCATACATGTTACAGAAGCTCCAACACCAAACTGACAAAGGAAGGAGTGTATACCTTCCAGCTCCCCCATGACAAAGTGTCCAGTCAAAGTGGCAATTCGATCGCCAGGACAATGACGGCACCCAGACAACATTAGCAGTCTCAGGTTACGGCCGGCCCCTGGATAGTAGAGGCTCTAGGACTTCTCTCAGAACACACTCCTTGACACCTTTCTAGTGCAAGGTGAGAAGATCGGGGATTATCCGTGGACACAATGCCGACAGATGGTAAGAAGATTAGATCAAATCTAAGGGCGGGTCACTTTAGAGGAAGTAGAACAATTTGAAGGAAATTCTCGAGTCTTGACCGTTGATATTGAAAGTGTGTGGATTGATTAACCTTCACATTTGGTGGGACTGGGGATTATGACATGAGGTAGCCAACTCCATTTCCCCACTACGCCTTACTGTCAGAGACATCTGAAGTGACTGTAGAAGGATACGTGACTTACCGTCCCCCTACATCCAATCCAACATTAATAGTTAGTTGCATATCCTTTACAAGACGTCACAGTCAACCCCAGCATTTTTTGGCTATTTGTGATTTTTCCTCGGCCATTAAAAACATCATCATCCAGTGCCTTGTCAGCTGGCGTGGGCGATTATGCCTCTCCACAAACTACTATCTCCGACGTCGTGGATCAATTCGTGTGTTAAACCCCCTGCCGTGCCATAATACAAGGTTGTCAAGAATCTTCTCATGCTGTCTTCCTCTATATCTCTTTCCGCAAATCTTTCCGGTTGTCACATCATGTTCCGGTTTTTGTTTTCTCATACCATGGCCAAAGAACGACGATTGCCTCTGTCTGATGTTTGTGATAAATTGTGATAAGTCTTGGATACAACATACTCCGTGATAAACTGTGATAAGTCTTGGATACAACACACTCCGTGGCGTAGGCGTTACGGACGCAGTTCGTAATCCTGTATACCGCGTTGGTATTTTATGAAGTAGATTGGGTGCCGGTCGTTCAGAAATCAATGGCAAACTACTGATTGCAAGCTTTCCCAGGAATCACGAACAGTCAAAAAATTAATAAAAAGCTGTCAAATGCAATGAGACAAAGAGCGTCGAATTGCCACATAGAACCTATACTGTTTTATGGATGTGAAACACGGATAATGTGCAGAAGCTGAGAATCATCTAATGGCAGTGGTTTCTGAGCAAAATGCAAAGAATAACACGAAGAGTCATAAAAACAAATAAGAAAAGAAATTAATTAAAGAAATCAGATATAGTCATTATTTTTTCGGCATGTTATAACGAACATATATTTGAAAGTGTTGTGATAACTGGCATACTTGATGGGAACAGTGCAAGGATAAGACAAGGAGAGAAATATCTGACTGGCTTTGGTACATAACATAAGCGAGACAATAACACATACCTGATTCGAGAAAGGTGATCGCTTCAGATGGCGAGCCATGACCGTCAAAGCTGATCGGCAAGGCACATGATGATGATCTTCTCTGTCTTCCTTCCCTTCATCTCTATCACTCGTCATCGAACAGAAAGGGGTGAACGTTTTATAGGCATCTTTTTCCTGACAACTCAGCAGAGATTATGGGAATCTCGACATATGAAGCCCATAATCGGGCACTCTCCCGCTGTTTATGCTTCACTTCGACACCGCAAGGTACAGGAGGAACATTATGTGATGAGATGAGATAGATGATAAGAGTAGAAAAGAGAAGAGATAAGATGAGATGAGTATAGATAGCATCAGATGAGATGAGACGAGATGAGATGAGACGAGATAGATGAGAAGAGAAGAGAAGGGAAGGGAAGAAAAGATAAGAGATGAGATGAGTATAGATTGCATGAGATGAGATGAGATGAGAAGAGAAGAGAAGAGAAGAGATTATATGAGACGGAAATAGATTGCATGAGATGAGAAGAAATAAGATGAGATTAAATGAAATGAGATTAAATGAGTTGAGATGAGATGAGAAGAAATTAGAAGAGATGAGAAGAGATGTGGTGATATTAGACCAGTGTTTCCCAACCTTTTTTGTGCCATGCCCCACTTAAGCCTTTCTAAAATTCATATTGCCCCCCTCTCCCCCCCCCCCCCCCCCTCAACATATACATTATTTTTAATATTCAAAAATTGAAATGTTCACTAAAGAAACTTGAATGATAGGTTTTAGGAAGAAATCACTAGGTAATTATTGAGCAAACACAGTAAGTAAATTTTCAAAACATATAATGGAGAACTGAAATTCAAGTACAAAATAATTTTAATGAAAGATTTTTCTATATTATTTTAATTATTAGTAATTATTTATTATTTAAATTTAGTGAGATCCTTGCGCTTGATGCTTGCTGCAAAGAGATCTTATGTCAGGTTCCAATTTAGTTAACTTCAGTCTCAAGTCTCCCCGTTTTGTTATATTTAGCCGATTTCTTCCATTTTCGAATTTCCCCCCTTAACAGTCAAATTGCCCCCCTGTGGGGCGTGGGCCCCACGTTGGGAAACACTGTATTAGACTATTACTTTGTTACGAAATGGTCAAGCCGTCTGCCCCGCTTTCCGAAGCTTGTGGGTTCGTTTCCGGACACGACCACGAGTGTAGTGTTCTCGGAGACATCCGTGGGTCGTCGCTGGAGCAACGAAGATCGTGCTCGATGTGACGCTTTCGGAAGTCCCATCTGTGGACTGAGACCGAGCCATACGGAATAAAACCTTGGCAATATTGTTTTTTGTTTTCGTAGGTACGCTCGCTTTGAACTCAAGCGTAGTCCAGACTTGTGCTACTTACTACTTCTAGTGCAGTGGACTGTGGACATCAAGTGGAGTTTTGCGAGTGAATTAACTTTCCCCATTACCAGTGTCCCTCGATATTAGGCGAACACACTCTGACTTCTGGTGTAATTGTAATTTACGACCCCCAGTCAAGAATGAGAAGTCAACATTTTAGCCCAACTGACCGGTGAAGGGGTTGGACCCCTTAGTACTGTATCAGGAAGTTTAAGAGCGAGCGATCTTATTATCCATGCGGCCATGCTGAACTCTTAAGTTCACACTCTCGCCATTACACTCCATATTGTAGAATTCGCCATTACACCCAATTTTGTAGAATTCGCCATTACACCCCATTTTGTAGAATTCGCCATTACACCCCATTTTGTAGAATTCCCCATTACACCCCATTTTGTAGAATTCGCAATTGCACCCCATTTTGTAGAATTCGCAATTGCACGCCATTTTGTAGAATTCATCATTACACCCCATTTTGTAGAATTCGCCATTACACCCCATTTTGTAGAATTCGCCATTACACCCCATTTTGTAGAATTCGCCATTACACATCATTTTGTAGAATTCGTCATTACACCCCATTTCGTAGAATTCGCCATTGCACCCTATTTTGTAGAATTCGCCATTACACCCCATTGTCTAGAATTACTAAGCACGACCAGATTCTGTTTACGTTTCAGAGCAAACTAATTATACACGGAGAGCGCAAACTATAATATGCAAATTTAATAATTCAATAGAAGAAAACTGACTTCTGACCTGGTTGACCCCTTTAAGAGAAATCTCTTTAATTCTCCCTGGCTCAGGCCTTGGATAGAGCCCGGGGATTGACTCGGGGAGGCCTGTATAATTATCCCAAATGTAAATATTAGCGACGAGGACAGCTTCGGATATGTTTACCTTTGCACATATTGATATTTGAGAAGAAAAGACATCGTGTTTGCTTTCTGTGGCAGTTTTCTAATTAAGTGAGTGAAAGTCGCTTTTTAGTGTGTATGTGTGCGCGCCCGTGTGTATGTGTGTATGCGGGTGGGTAGGGGAGGGAGTGTGGTTGTATGGGGATGCATTGTATAGTAACTCAACACTGGCTACTACCAGTTATTTTAAATAGGATGTGGAGGGGAAAAAAATGACGGGGGATGACAAGTCACCGAGATGAAGGCAACTGTCGGATTCATGTGCCAGTAGACGGACGGGTATGTCTCGGACAGATACAGAGTGCCAATAGACGGAATGGTATGTCTCGGACAGATACAGATTGTCAATAGACGGACGGGTATGTCTGGAACAAATACAGATGTGTGGACAGACAGAACAAATTGAGTGGGATAGACATACGATATAAAGTTGATAGATACAGCGGTAAAGGCAGAGAAACTAACAAGGAAAGTGCAATGGACAAACTGTGTGTGACTGTGTGAGAGTGTGTGTGTGTGTGTGTGTGTGTGTGTGTGTGTGTGTGTGTGTGTTATTGTAAACGATATGCGACAACAGAAATTATGAGTGCCAGTTCACTGGGGTCATGGCAGAAGCCAGGAAGTAGTCGAACGGCATATAGCTGATGATACAGATGTGTAAGGTGGGGGGGGGGGGGGTGTCAGCTTGCCGGGAGGTCTAACGCGTTCCAGCATAATTTGTCTCTGGTGGCCACGGAGTTGTGGGTTCATTCACACGCCTGGTAAGACGGACTAAAATGTTGACTTCTCGTCCTTGGTTTGGGGACGTAAATTATATGTTCCACTAAAGCCGGAGAACTTTCGCCTGAAGGCGGTGGACACTGGTAACAGGGAAAGCTAACCCTCACACAAAATCTGTCTAGTGTGCTCGTTAGAAGCAACAATTACTAGTGGCAGTAGCACATGTGTACTACGCTTGAGCTCAAAGCGATCGAATGCAAAAGACAAACATTTTGATGTAGACACACAGAACAAGGTGGGCGGTGTATCGCTGATCTATACGATGTAGACACACAGAACAATGTGGGCGGTGTATCGCTGATCTATACGATGTAGACACACAGAACAAGGTAGGCGGTGTATCGCTGATCTATACGATGTAGACACACAGAACAAGGTAGGCGGTGTATCGCTGATCTATACGATGTAGGCACACAGAACAAGGTGGGCGGTGTATCGCTGATCTATACGATGTAGGCACACAGAACAAGGTGGGCGGTGTATCGCTGATCTATACGATGTAGGCACACAGAACAAGGTGGGCGGTGTATCGCTGATCTAAACGATGTAGACACACAGAACAAGGTGGGCGGTGTATCGCTGATCTATACGATGTAGACACACAGAACAAGGTGGGCGGTGTATCGCTGATCTATACGATGTAGACACACAGAACAAGGTGGGCGGTGTATCGCTGATCTATACGATGTAGACACACAGAACAAGGTGGGCGGTGTATCGCTGATCTATACGATGTAGACACACAGAACAAGGTGGGCGGTGTATCGCTGATCTATACGATGTAGACACACAGAACAAGGTGGGCGGTGTATCGCTGATCTATACGATGTAGACACACAGAACAAGGTGGGCGGTGTATCGCTGATCTATACGATGTAGACACACAGAACAAGGTGGGCGGTGTATCGCTGATCTATACGATGTAGGCACACAGAACAAGGTGGGCGGTGTATCGCTGATCTATACGATGTAGGCACACAGAACAAGGTGGGCGGTGTATCGCTGATCTATACGATGTAGGCACACAGAACAAGGTGGGCGGTGTATCGCTGATCTATACGATGTAGGCACACAGAACAAGGTGGGCGGTGTATCGCTGATCTATACGATGTAGGCACACAGAACAAGGTGGGCGGTGTATCGCTGATCTATACGATGTAGACACACAGAACAAGGTGGGCGGTGTATCGCTGATCTATACGATGTAGACACACAGAACAAGGTGGGCGGTGTATCGCTGATCTATACGATGTAGACACACAGAACAAGGTGGGCGGTGTATCGCTGATCTATACGATGTAGACACACAGAACAAGGTGGGCGGTGTATCGCTGATCTATACGATGTAGACACACAGAACAAGGTGGGCGGTGTATCGCTGATCTATACGATGTAGACACACAGAACAAGGCGGGCGGTGTATCGCTGATCTATACGATGTAGACACACAGAACAAGGTGGGCGGTGTATCGCTGATCTATACGATGTAGACACACAGAACAAGGTGGGCGGTGTATCGCTGATCAATACAAATATTGCGAATTCCTTGGACTGCCAGAGTAACTAACATCGATTGCCTGAAAGAAGCTGGTGAAACTTGAACATTATATACAACAATAAGGAAGAGACAAACAGCTTTATTTGGTCATGTTATGGGAAGAAGGGCATTGGAGACCATCGTGAAGACTGGAAAGATCGAGGGGAAGAGAGACAGAGGCCGACCAAAAGAAATGATGCTGGATGGATTGAGACGTTGGCATGGAGGAATATCAGCAGCAGAGTTGATCCAGAACACCAAAGACCGAGATCTGTGGAGAGCCATGAACGCCTACACCAACTGGTATGGCACTGGATGATGATGATATAGATGTATAGTCAGACAAACTAACTCACTAACGATTCAAATCTCGACTCTCTGAACCGCCTATATTCTGTCCTTCATAAGTCTTAAGTTGCATGAATTATTTTTTTGCTTTCATGTCTGCTGTCTTAATTTGCATATAATATTTATTTCATTCTTACATATATTATTTCTTAAATGGCATAAATTATTTGATTCCTACGTGTCTTATTTCTTAAACTCCATACATTATTTCGTTCTTACATATTTTATTCTTAAGCTGCAAACATTAATTAGTTCTGACATATTTTATTTATTAATCTCTATACATGTATTCGTTCTAACACGTTTTATTTCTGAAGTTGTTTACAATATTTCATCCTTACGTGTCTTATTTGTTACATGGTCACATTATGTCATTCCTACATGCCCTTTAAGACATAACAGATAGACAGCCATTTCGATAAATAGACATACACACACCCAAATATATATACACACACGCACATACAAATGCATATACGTACGTGCACACACACACACACACACACACACACACACACACACACAAAGAGGAAAGGATGCAAGGAGCTCCACCTCAGTTACATGTTTGTTTACTATGGAGTATAACAGCAAGAAAGGGCAAGACACGGTGTGGGAATAGTAATAGAACCACGGCTAGTAAGAGGAATACTAGAAATAATATATATATATATATATATATCAGAAAGAATCATAACAGTGAGAATAAAAGAACAAACAATCATATGTACAAATATATGCACCATGTAATGCAAACAATAATGAACAAGAATGCGAGGACTTCTACGAAAACATACATGACGTGCTAAATAAAATAGATAAGCAGGACAACATCATAGTTATGGGAGACTTCAACCCAAGACTAGGACATAACTGAGTGGGCATAGAAAAACATCTGGGAGAATTTGGAGATCAGCGTAATGAAAGGAATGATAACGGAAGTAGACCAACACGACCATCCAACACGACCCCTATATAACAAAAACATTATATAAACATAAAGATTCACAAGTAAACACCTGGTATAAATGGAACGATCTAGATACTAAAAGCCAAATTGATTTTATATTAACAAAAATTAACAGAAAGAGAAATATATTAGATGCAAGGGCAGTGCTCATGCCATGCGAATCAGTAAACTTAAAAAACCTTAAAGACGAGGCAGTAAGGGAAAATTATGAGAAAGAACTAACTGAACTCTTTGTAAAATTACCTACAGAAAGAAAACAGTGGAAGAAGAATGGGAGATGTTCAAATCAAGCATTTCAAATACTGCAAAAATAACATGTGGATCCAAGAAAAAACGCAAAACACGGACAAAAAAAATAACAAGTTGGTGGAACGCAGAAGTAAAGAAACCGGTAAAAGACAAAAAGGAAAAGTAGAAAAAGTGGTTAAAGAGCAAACAGGAATGTGATTACATAGAATGTAGAATAGCGAGAAGATATGTGAATAGAATAGTAAAGAGGGAAAAACAAAAAGACTGGGAAGAGTATGGAGAAACCCTAAATAAAAACTACAAGGAGGCAACTAGAACTTCTACAAAAAGATAAGTGCAATGCGAAACAGAGGAGAACCCTTTGACCCAACTGAAATAATTAACAGCGAATATGTGAACAAAAACAAATCCTAATAAGATGGAAGCAGTATTTCGAACAACTTCTCAACATCCCATCAGATGTCACAGGAATTCAAGAGACCTACACAGATGTCACCGAAGAACTAGAACCAGACATACTAAAAGAAGAAATTATAGAAGCCATCAGATTAGCCCCATTGAACAAATCACCGGGACAGGATGAAATACCAAATGAACTAATTAAGGCAGCAATAGAAGTAGGAACAGCTTGGCTACATAGACTATTCAACCATGTTTGGATAGAACAACAGACACCACGAGACTGGGAAAACGCCATAATTATCCCAATTTGGAAAAACAAAGGCAGCAAAATAGACTGCACACAATACAGAGGCATTCCACTGTTGAGTCATACTGGGAAAATATTTTGCAAAATTCTTGAAAAAAGATTACGAACTACTTTATAAGCCCAGCTAAGCAAAACACAGCTTGGGTATAGGAAAAACAAAGGATGCACAGATGCCATTTTTGTCCTTAGACAACTTATAGAAAAATCAATCGAATTCAATGAAACACTCTACTTAGCCTTTGTCGACCAAGAAAAGGCATTCGATAGAGTAGATAGAAACAAGCTGTGGGAAATCCTTAAACAATATGGAGTGAGTACACTGTGACGAAACGGATAAATATCGTAAGATCTCTGCATAATAGCCCTTTGAAGGGAGTGCCATGCGTTGGTCTCCCTTTAATTTAATGTCAATTAATAGGGGAGTTCCCTAGAAAAGTAGTGCGGGGGCGGAGCTATTCTAGTTATTTATAGAAGAATCTAGAATGTTCCCCCAAGTGCGTACGTGGTTTTGATCTCTAAGTTCACGAGTGCGTTGTGCAGCACGGGTTGGAGGAATCCATCGTGACTCTGGTTTTCTTCATGAATCATGAAAGTCACGCAGCCCGTGTAGGCGAGTGGAAGGCGGACTGACGTTGTCGGAGTCAGTCGCCCACCAGACCTCAGCGTGGAGAGATCATGGCCAGCAGGCTGCAGTAATTTGGATGTCAATAGTCGCGGCCAGAGCGGACATCTGCAGTCAAAGTTTGTGATGTTTCAATCACAGGTTAGTTGAGTACTTATTCTATTATTTAATTGTTGTCGTGATGCCGTGCTGATTCCCGGAATGAATTAATTGCCGTCCTAAAATTGAGTTGTCGCGTAGCGTTGTCCGTTACAGTTGGCGGTTTGCATTTTTAAGTAGGCTTTATCGATCAGCAGTGTAATGTGTTACCTGACGGAACAAGCCGTGTTCCACCGCGAGTGGTGTGTAAATAAAATAGGCCGAACGATGTGCGTTACAGTGCGATGTGTGTAGCAGTTACGGGTTTGGTTTATTCATTACGCAGGCAAGGCGACAGTTTGTCCGTCATGACATCAACATGCTAGACGCTGTAAATGATAAGGTATAGCTTATTATTAGAAATGTGTAATGTGCTTCGTGACATTAGAAAGGTAACGTACTTGTTCTATCAGTGATGGTGATTTTTCGAGGAATCAAGGTGAAATCAGCAGTGGTGTATTTGCTGTGTGCAGATAGCACTGTTATTCCGCGTAAGCCGAATGGCGTTGCATCGGTAGGATAACAATTGATAATAAGTATTCATGATACTATTGTTACTGCTTGTTGTCATGTCCGTCCGCAAGGATGACCGTGCGTGTTCCATCGTACGTTTGTCTAGGCAGCGGGAGGTAGGCCGGTACCCCCAACCCGATCAGTAATAGGTCCGACCCAATGCAATCGTGCATGTGCGATGGATGAACATACCCGATCGAGGGTGATGCGGCGCTCCGTAATTCGAGGCCGAGGTGTCTAGATAGATCGAGGTTTGAACCTAACCATTTCTGTCTCTAATATTCTACTCTTCTGGAACCCTGACTCGGTTCATGGAGTACTTGGAGTACTGCCGTGAGGTAGTAGTTGGGAGGGGCATAGTGGAGTCTGGAGGTTTGCTACATTGGATGACGTGACTTAAGTCGTCACGGGACAAGGTACACGAGACCCACAGTAGCTGTGGGAAAGTGTAGTGGTGGATGGGCACCACAGCTGTGCTCGACCGGCACAGGTATGACTGACCTGAAAGATAGTCAGTGAATACAAGGGCAACTCAGGATCTGGGGCAGGGATCCCAGACCTGACACTATGGCGGTGATATGATTTTGTTATTTAAGTGTAACAAGTCATGAGTTCTCCTTGGTTAATGCTATAGTAATGAATTATCAGGAGTATAATTCATTATGGACATATAGTTATTAATGTGTGTAATTCATCAGTCCATGGGTGAAGGGATTGATGAATTGATGAGTCTGTCAGGAAGGAGATGTCCGGCTGGACACCTTCTCGATACAGTAATCCCTACACTGAAAGGAAAGTAAGTGTATATGTTGATTGAGGATGGGAGATGAAACCGGATTGGACTGGCACCAGGCGAAGGATGCTTGACAGAGTCATACAGTCGACTCTGGTGCTAGGGGTTATATGTAGCCCAGAAGTGTTACTTGACTGAACAGGTGGGCTATTGCTTTTCCTACCATCATTATGCCTATATATTATAGTGACTAGGTTGTTCTATGATGTGATGATTTCATACTCATGTTGGTAGACATGAGGAATGTCTGAGAGGCAGGTGACAGGGTGGAGATGCTGGTAGTCTTTGTTGTAGTTGAGTACTCACACCAACCTCTCCGTGTTTCAGGATCTGTTATTACTATACAGAAGAAGATTCAAGAGCTGCACCATGAGCTCTATGGGCCCACTCATTCCAGTGCCTATCCAGAAGTTGATTGAGGCCATACTGGGAGTGGTTGTCTGATTCTGCGAGATCAATGTTGGAAGGAGCTGAGTGCTGAATAAGTCGGTAGGTCTAGGGTAGGACCTCCGTCAAGAGTCCGACGAGTGTCATCCGATCCTGAGAGGATCCAACACTGAAACGTCTGGTGATTCAAGCCAGTGAAGCACTGGTGACATTCAGTCTCTGTGTAAACCTTGGTAATTGCAAGGTAGTGACCTTTCAAGTTGTGCGAGGTGATCATTGTTACCGGTCGCCATGACCTGTGTTATATGCTTCTGGCCCGGCTGGGTTATGGGACACCATGTATCAGTTGATGCTTACATAGTGGTTTTACATTGGTTACCTTTATGAAGCCAACATGTGGTCCAGTGAACTAGGACATTGATTACAACATTGGTGGAAACACCTGAGTGACATGGTTGTGAAGGTAGGGAGTTACCTCATGCCAACGTGATGAACTGTTGACAGTGGGTGCTAGGTTGTGATTACTACCCATGGATCAGGGTAGGTACATGAGACTGTGTGAAGATCTATTGTCCAAGGACATGGAACTAAGGTGAAGTGTTTAGTCACCTGATAGACTTTACCAGTGACATTGTGTGTTCGTGTGGAGCAACCGCGTATTGTGTAAGTGACATATCAGTGTGTGGGTCACTGATGAGATAGAAGAGTGACCTGGCTCTTGTGTATTTTGAGACGGCGCTACATGTAATTTTTCTGCAAGTGGGAGACCGCTAATGTTCTAGGGTCGGCCCAGACTTCATCAAGAGTGTGACGAGTGAAATAGTACGACAGCAAGGAAGGATCCTTGTTCATCAGTGCAGTGTCAGTCAGGCAGTGGTACTGCGCTTGATCAGCCCTTGCTTGGTTCTCTGGGTGAAGAGGGAACTTTGGAGAGGCAGCAGACCTTGGAGTTCCAGTCCACTGGAGGAGCCTGGGTGAGTCGCTACCACGACTGGACAACCGCACGAGCTATCGTCCGCCTCCATGATGAATACTCATCTGCGTCTTTGATCTTGTACATAGTTCTTCTAGTCTGGCTTTCAGCCATCCTTCTCTGTGTTGTGGTTGACGTAGTTCAGAATTAAATTTTTGTTCTCTTAGCTATGACTTTGTGCAGTGATATGACTGGTGTCTGGTCCGAGCCCCCTTGGGGTTTGGAACCCTAGGTGAGGGAGGGAAGGTTAAGCTGTCCCGGCTTGTGTGGGGCCTGGTAGATGTAGAGTGCTATTGAGGTGGTTGGAGCAAAGGCAGGGGATAGTAACTATCGTGGCAAACCAGTCCAAGCCCCGGCTTGTGACGAAACACATCTAACAAACCTATGTAGAAGTTTATACAACAACAGTGAATGCATAGTGAGAGCAACTAGAGGACACTCAGAACCCTTCACCATAAGATCTGGAGTACGACAAGGTTGCGTAATGTCCCCTCTCTTGTTCATAACATATATAGAAAACATATGTAAAGAAACCAGCCAAGCAGAGAAAGCAAGAATACCGCATGACGAGATCACTGAAGAAGAACAATCTGCAAATCTAACCATTAGAGAACTCCTGTTTGCTGAATACCAAGCACTAATAGCAAAATCAGAGCTGAATTTCAAGACCACATGAATAGTCTAAACGAAATGTGTAGGGAACATAACATGAAAATTAGCACAAGCAAAACAGGGGTAATGACTATAACTAAAGAAGAACAAACAACAATTCACCTAAACCAACATCCCTTGAAACAAGTGAAGAGTTTCAAGTACCTAGGAAGTATAATATCATCAAATGGCAGATCAGAAGATGAGATCGAAAATAGGTGCAATAAGGCAAATCAACTCATTGGACAAATGGCACTAATACTAAAGAACAAACATGTATCAATAACTACTAAGAAAGCACTTTAAAACACAATCTTCCTACCAATTCTATGCTACCAATGCCAAACCTGGACAATGACAGAAAAAGAGAAAAGAAAAATCACAACAACAGAAATGAGGTTCCTAAGAAGAATACTCAACGTATCAAGAAGACATAAGATCAGAAACGAAGAAATCAGGACTAAAGTGGGGTTTAAAGCAGCACTAGATTTTATTAGAAAGCAACAAGTCAAATGGTTTGGCCATGCAAGTAGGTTACCAGTCAACAACATACCACAACAAGCAATGATGTACAGACCAGATGGAACGAGAGAGAGAGAGAGAGAGAGAGAGAGAGAGAGAGAGAGATAGAGAGAGAGAGAGAGAGAGAGAGAGATGAGAGAGAGAGAGAGAGAGAGAGAGAGAGAGAGAGAGAGAGAGAGAACGAACTTTATTTTGAGAGGTTGAGAACTGGGCAATATTAGGAGAGAGAGGCGGACAGACACATGCACACATAGACAGGGAGGTAGACATTCAGACAAACATACATACACAAAAGGAAAGCAAGACAACGGTAGGCTCCCATTTCGACACAAATAAATGGCGCTATAATTTCAAGGAATATAACTCATATAACAATGTGACGCACCAAGCAGAAGAAGTTATTGTTCGTGACAACCAGACATTCCTGTCAGTAGAGTCACAACGCTTCTAGCAGACGTCAACGTGGCCGAAATGTATTGAGCTTGCGCTTCAGCTTCCTGTGCTCTGACGGTGAGGAAGTGGGTTTAATCCATACTATGATAACAAATTAATGGTAAGCGACGAACGTACAATAGCCTATAAAATCATCATGAGTTTGAGGCAACGTCCTGTAAAGGAGCTGCAACATTGAAAAAAAAATTCGCTTCCAGAGTCCTAGGAGTGGGTTCGAATTTGTAAAACTGACCTGGGCGCCCTGTCGAGCAAATCTAGAACGGCTACCATGGCATGTCTTGGGAAGGTAAGGCGGCCTATGTGATAATGAGCACACCATTCTTGGAGTGTCTTTTGGACAATGGATTATTGGTCTAGCACAGTATGCATGATGCGCGTAAAGTCGGTTAAATTGGTCCTGTATTTTACATACGTTTCTAGTCGGCGTCGGAGTTCTTGGGGTGGTGGACTCTGTCCCAACCAGCCGGGTTAGAGGTCAGTCGCTGGCCATTTGGGAGCAGATCGCTGTGCGCTGAATTCGATGGAATGAGAGTCGGTTGTTCAGACAATTCCAAGATAGTGAACGGGAAAACCTGATAGTAAATCACAAACAGTCAATAAATTATGGGGTTGTTAGCAACGTCAGGTACAGAAAATGTAAAATAATTCAAGGGAAATAAATGATATAATGCGTAACTCACCTAGATAAGGAAGTTATCGCCCCTGAAGGAAATATTATGTTTAATATGTCACTAGAAGTAACCGTATAGTATAGCGGTTACATTAGCGAAATTGATGGGGAGCTGCGCTGATAATATCACTAGCGCGGAATTGCGAGGGTTCGACGCTTTCATCCGTCGTCGTCTCGCTAAGTGAGCGTAAGACTGGCCACCTATTCCTCCGGGGATTCAGGCCTACACACTGTGATGCTCATATCACACCGTAGACCCATGGCAGGAAACTGCTTCTGGGCAAACTATATAGATGTCAGCTTGGCCGCAGGGTATAATGCGTCTGAGCATACACTTCAGGTGCGACTACGGCGGGGTACTGGGTTCAGTAGATACACCGGTAAGTTGGACGTAAACGGTGGCTTCGGGTTCAGAAATAAATGGCAAACTACTGAACGTCAAGAGACGTAACGGCTGCAGCGATATATTCTTCTCCTTCTTCAGCGTTCCGAGCCATTGAGGTTCTTTGCTGCAAATACAATCCGTCTCCATTCGTCTCTCTGGTGGACCTTCTCTTGCCAGTCGTTGATTCCAAGTGCTTGTAGGTCTGTATATGTATTATCTCTCCACCGCCTTCTTGGTCTACCTCGGGGTCTACGGTCATTTATTTCCTGAGTGTAAGCGAGTTTTGTTTCCCTATTACCTTCCATTCTTTCTATATGCCCCAGCCATTGTAGTCTATTAGCCTTCATGATACCAGTGATTAGCGGGGACTTAAACAGATCATAAATGTCTTTGTTACTTCTTCTTTTCCACTCTCCACTTTGTGTATCCCTAATGGGTCCAAAGATGCGTCTTAAAATTTTGTTCTCAATATATAACAAAAGGAAATAGTTACAAAGTGAATAAATCTCCTGACTTTCCTCTATAAATCCACATATAACTGTTTGCACGCCTTCGGCTCCACATTCCCTTATTTGGCACATGTCACAACTGAACTTCTGCGCCGCCTTCCTAGCAAGGAAGGATGTGTACTGGCATGGCAATGTGGCATACCAAGTCTTTTCCTGTTTGTGTTTTAATGTTAATTTTTTTTTTCTTTCGCAATTCCTTTACAGGACATCGCTGTCAACATCAGCATCTTTCAGCTGATTGTTGATTTCTTGGCACGATTACGCTCAGTAGTTTGCCATTGCTTTCTGAGCGACCGGCTAACATACCCCGTTAGTTATCGACGCGGAGAGAACCGCTACCAATTCTCGCGCAACGTCACGTTACTTACGAGAGTTTACGAGATTATAGAGAAAGTCGTGTAACCTCTAGACCAGGGAGACCGGCTTTAATGTTAATACATTTTTTAATTTCACAGTTTTATTTAGATCTGTCTGTGTTGTTTCTAATGACGATTATTATAAACGAATAGTCGATTCGTTGTGTCGTACACTTATTTTATTTTGTTTGTTATAACATAATTGTGCCTCCCCCCCCCCCTTCCTATGATTTATTTTTGCTGTAGTGGGTTCCTATAAGGACCTTGTCTGTGTATCACTCACATTTTCGCAGGAGTTACGTGTGCATAATTATTTTTATTTCCTACTGCCATGTAAATTAAACTGGGGTTGGGTTGATCGCAGTGTCCTGCAGTGGAATGCAACAATGTGTAATTAATCAAAACATTTCTGGTCGCTAAGGTACAAAAAGGTATTAACTATTATATCAACATTACTCACAAACGCTCATTGCGGTGATTTGCTAACCAGATCAACCAGATGAATTGCCAGGAGATCGAGACATGCGCTTTGATCTTAACCTAGAGCTTGCTACCAGTCTTCTAGAACTGTTGTTGTTCTGGTTACCGAATAACCTCACTGCGCAGCGTATGTCTTAAGTCGGAGTAGGTTTGTCTGATGGCGAGGGACACTGGTAATATGGTAAGATAATCCTCACGCAAACATCAAACCAGTGCTTCAGAAATACTAGCATGTGTTTGGACTTCGCTTGAGTTCAAAGCGAAATAACACAAAAGAAAATATATTGCACACCGTTATCTTCTTATGTGTTTAGTCTCCTGATACAAAGACAGCCTCATTATAGTTTACGAAATTCGTACCGCAGGCGACAATTCAAATGTGTGTGTACTTAAACACACATTCTATATGTAACCATTTATGTGTACGTTTTCGAGTTTTGACATGTTTGTGTTTGCGTTGGTTCGCTTTGAACTTAATGTAGTCTGTACATGTGCTATTACTTCTAGCAAACTACCTTCTGCAAATCTTGCAAAGAAATCTTAGCAACCATGATCAAAAGCCTAATAAGAACGAGATCTGGTGGTAAGACCGCCAGGCCAGGCAGGTCAAATAACACTGGGGGAGAGTGTGAAACAGTGCCCAGTACTAGTAATCGTGATGACAGAGTTATTCCTGACGGTGTTACCAAGGAAATATCCTGTGTCAGACTAAGAAGGAGAGTGAGACTAGAAACGTGGACTGTGAGAAGTCTGTATGAGTGTGTGGAAAAGTCGATTAGGAATTGGGAGTAAGATACCCCTATTCAAAGAGACCAACTACTATAGAACATCTGAGTCTGCTCATATTCTCCCTAGGGATTGAGACAGGCGACAAAGTAGTGTTCATAAAGTTATAAGAAAATATTTTCCAGTAGAGGGTCAGGAGAGCCAGCAAAGTCACCGCAGTTAAGAGAGGAGTAAACTCACTCAGGATAACTTGTCGCAGGTAGTCTTACCGCCACCTTCAGCACTGATTTAAAGTTGATGTCAAATTATGTAACATTAACACATTTTTCACACACACACACACACACACACACACACACACACACACACACACACAAAACTTAAACAGACCAACAAGGAAATGAATAACTTCATGTGGCAAATTATGACAATATATTGGGATAACATGGAGAAGGGTTCCTGTGTGTATGTTCGAGTCACATAGCAAATCAGTACACAACCACAATAAACAACAATAATGCTTCAATTAAACAAACAAACAAAAAACACATTGAATCGCTAAATGTCTCTATGAAGTAATTACGTTGTTACGATGTTCTCCCATGTGAAAGATAAAGTAACACGGGTAATTCACTCCTAAATTGCTGTACTATTCTTAAGTTCACTGTCCACATCTGATCAAAAGTTCTTGATATCACCACATGTATATATGTAAATAAAGTCCATACGGTTTTAACACATTCTATCAAGGTCCATGATGGTAATATAAATGAGTCTACGAAATATGGACACTAAAGTTACTGATCTCATGTTGGTATGTACACCAATAATTGGTATAGCTAATATTGCTATAAGCTGTATTGTTATAAATGTCGTTGTAAACAGTGTTGGCTAATGGGCAAGATAAAGACAGCGGGTGTTCCAAAAGGTATATAGTCTAGTTCCACCAGGTTAGGTAGTTGTGCCATGGGAGGATTCCATGCTGTTCTATGGGAATTCACTCTTTCGTTAATCCCATGTTGAATCCTTTCTTCTTTCACAGATGAACTTTTCCCTAACGATGACAACTTACAGCACTCATGAGTCTATCTCAGTGGAAAGCAAAATAAAGACCACTTTTCCCTGTAAAAGATATGTGCCAAACTTATAATGACACTCGCATAAACAGGGGGGGGGGGAGAAGAAAAAAAAAGGAAAGGCAGAGAGATAGAGAAGAAAAAATAAGGGGTGCAGGTGAAGGGGTTAGCACACAGGGGCAAGTCAGTCTAACCCGGCCCTGCTGACTACCACCACTCTAATAATCGGATGTGATCTTCACCTCTTATATCAGCACAATCTACCTTCCTCCCTTGTTGTGCAGGGCGATCATTCTTGTGTCCGCAAGACCCAGTAGCCTCGACTATTTGGCTGGCAAACAGCAACAAGGACACCATGTCACAATCCTGGCATTGCCTCTCCTCTCCAAGGTAAATGGTGGCATACCATCACATCACAGGCATGCCACATATTCATATTCACAGTGAAGATTATTAATAATCATACCATACATTAAGATATACATAAGAGACATATTCTCCTCGTAACGCATCAAGAAATCATAAATGATGGTTCTGAAAAATTATCATTTACCAAGAACTCAGAAGTGATACTTCCAAGAAAAATAGCACCCTTACATATACCATGAGGTATAGTTCAGAACAAGAATATTGGTCGGAGCTCTCCCAAACATTATGAGCTACACACATAAAGACTCTGGGTAACGGAGAAAGTCATCCCTCAGGATGTACCTAAACCAACAAAGAAAGATATTCTCTAAGTCAGAGAACGTTCACCTATCATCTGAGAATTTCTCAAGATCTTCACAAAGAAATCCTTATCATAAATTCCTATATTTTATATTTTAGATGTACTATTCCTAAGTTCATTAACTATAATTTCCTACTTACCAACGGCGTCAAGAGTTAACAACAAAAATTATACTTATAAAAACAACACATTTCCTGGACTGTACAACACGTTCTGTTGGGACAACATCATTCTGGCAACTGCAAGCAATTATTGCCCCATCCTGCAACCAACTCCTGGGCTCCCTCATTAACATAAATTATGCTAATATGAAGTACATTTGATGCACAAATGGCTGAGCTAAATTTCAGCGCGAAAATGACGTCATTCTAATGGGAGTTGACGTTGCAGTAAACACAAGCAATCAATGGGGAGAACCGTTGAGGCCACTAAGATAATTACATAAATAAACAATTCTTTTCCCCATGATATGCTGGTGTTTTGGAAACGAGCAGGCAACAGTATGGCTGAGTCTGGGGGTACTGGCGCATGATAAGGTAGATGAGGTCGGAGTCCTTTTGGGATCATATCTATAGTGTGGAAGAACAGAAAGGCCATCATAGCCTAGAGAGAATGATGCGGTAACAGAGGATCTGACCGACACTCTGTACTCCGAGGAAAGGTCGGACGGAAACATAATCAGACTGCAACTGGTGCCATTAGTGCTAGGACTCTTGGCTGGCTGTTGAAGATGAGAATGGAGCACCTACGGGAATGTTCCGAGTGCTGTGATGTCGATTGTAGGTTCACATTAGTAAGGGTCAATTGGAATAAACGTCGGCCGTTCGGAAAGGCCTAGCACATATTGAGCGTTACATTGACAAGGAAACCGCAAATACATAACGAATTACGGGGTCGATTGCGACGTCCTATAAAGGACATGCCACTAGCTGTTCCCCACCCCCACCCCGCCTTTTATTGTTGGTGTTGCTGTTGTTGTACAAAGTCAATATTTTAAAATCAGTCAGCTCGCGGAAAGAGCGCTTTTATTAGTTCAAAACCAATCGTCGTTGCCCTTCGCGGGGAGCGGCGTTCCCACTGGTGACTCTGGATAACTTTGTGCTGATCGCATGGCCTTACGTGCCGGCGACGCATCTTTCAAATGTCTGCCCTATCAAATGTCGATGGTACGTGACATGCCTACCATGTTTGTAACGGGTAACGGGGAATCAGGGTTCGATTCCGGAGAGGGAGCATGAGAAACGGCTACCACATCCAAGGAAGGCAGCAGGCGCGCAACTTACCCACTCCCGGCACGGGGAGGTAGTGACGAAAAATAACAATACGGGACTCTATCGAGGCCCCGTAATTGGAATGAGTACACTTTAAACCCTTTAACACATGCTCAGGTCTGATACATGTTCGAAGGCTCTCAGCTGGGGGATATGAGGGATTCCCGGATGAGAGGCCTGGCCGTTTCTCGCTCATTGCTGCACGAAGGTAAGGTGCTGAGCCGGCAGCACGTGTAGCCTACCTCGTGAGCGAGTACAAAAAAAGTCAGAAAAGTGCTCCAGTTGAAGGACATGGTTACGAAAACTGTCTGTCTCTAACTCATAGAGAGTGTAGACAAAAGTGGAAGAACGTCTCAATAACGCGAAATGGAACGCACGGCGAGCGAACCTATTGCGTGGTCTGAAGTCACAAGCAAAAGCTTACCGAATGGATGTTGCTCGCAGTCTGACCGCTCCTGGTGTGTGCTTGAGCGATCAGTGGCAAGCGGGATGCCCAACACATGGAAGTGAGGAACTAAAGCAGCCATGAGCAGGACGTGGAAACTTCTTGGGTGAGCCCAGTCTCAGAGCAATATGTGCCGGCTATGATGGGACAGCCCCAGCAGCATCCGAATGACACAAGTTAAAAAGGAATTAAAGAGCCCACAATAATTTTCTATCATTCTCTAAAAGAATAAACGTTCCCCAGAAGAGAATAAAAACGTAAGAGAAAAATACAGAGTCACTTAGAGCCCGCACTATCATTTTTACTACATTGGTAGATCAAAGCAACGTCTGGTCTCTACATCTAAGAGATTTTCCCTTTGATGTTCTGATCAACCAGACATCGCGGAGCCAGTCAGTTGAGATTGACGTGTTAGTTTACAAGCCTGCGGTTGGAATAGGGACTAACACCTTACGTTCAACAGGACCTAACGTGTGAACCA
This sequence comes from Cepaea hortensis, assembly GCA_963921405.1. Classification (NCBI taxonomy): domain Eukaryota; kingdom Metazoa; phylum Mollusca; class Gastropoda; order Stylommatophora; family Helicidae; genus Cepaea; species Cepaea hortensis. Next base: position 78,061,559 of record OY992879.1, read on the forward strand.
GCCACGGCAGAATGGGAGATAAGAGGGTCAGCCAGACCCGTCTGAAATAATACATGGCAGTGCTACTCAGGGGAAAACCCCGTGTGATCCAAAGACGGCAATATAATGCAGGCCTTACACCTCGTCGTAACCCAGGAGATAAAGCTTGTTAATTCCTGGGAAAGTGAGGAGGCACCAGCAGATTGGAATGTAGGTATGACGCAACGTCTGTTGCATGGGCCAAAGCATTGTTTCAGACACGTGGCGGAACATCGGTCAATTTGATTGACAGATGAAACTACCCGTCACAGGAAAGGAGGAGGGGTGAAAAGAATTTGGCACTTAATCCATCTAGGTAAATCGTCCTACATGAAAAATAGGTGGAGATAACAGGAACTTGGACATATTAATTAACCAACCTGGAAACTAGCCAGGAATTGAATAGAATAAAACTGCATGCATGGCCAGCAATCCTCAGACGCATTTACAATAGCATTCTTGGGATACCTACTGGAGAAATATTAACATTTCGTTCTGTTGGACTTCTGTGCGAAGTATTATGACAGGATTTCCTAGCTATACCCCAGGTAAGACCATTACTCTGATTAGTTGTCTGCTAGTCTGAAGGCTTGTGTAGTTTCTTGTTCTGCATATTCTCCCAAACTTTACACTGGTGGATTTTCTTTGTACTTAATGTTCCAGTTCTAGCTTTACGATTTCACTGAGAACTATTTTCTTCTTTCATTCACCACTTGGTTGTCTGATTTGTTGTATGTGATAATTTGGAGAAATCCATTATCCAAGCTACATGAGCGTGTGGCTTATGCATGTACAGGAGATACATTTAGATTCATCCTGTATGATGTTAAACATTGGGGAGACTGACTACTTAGGAGAAATTCCTGAGAGCTACCAGTCTCTTGATAGCGTCCAAATTAACGTTGATTATTTGGACCAACACTTTGAGTGCCTACCAAGATTGTGGTGAAACCACTTGGTTTGAGGAATGGCACCAGTTCACCTTGTCTGCATGATGTCTGCATGAGGACAGACATGACTTAGGACATTCAATATCCCAGACAGATTCAGGGAAGGCATTTAATGTTCGACAGGACTGTGCGACCAGCCCTTCCGACAAGACAGTATGAATGAATCAGAAAGGGAAAGAGTAAGTGAGGTGAACTTATATGGGAAACACTCCATTACACAAATGTATATGAATATGTATGTTTTGAGCTATAGATGTTCTAAATAGTTTTATTAATATATACATATATATTTATTTATTAGAACTGATATATGTTTATGTAACATGCCATCATATATATCATCATACCATCATATATTATGACTTGAATGTATGTTTATATGAATGTATAGACATATGTGTTTTGAGATGTGTAGACGTAGATACTACCCATCTCCGTTCGTTTCATTCCAGATCTCTTAGGAGCAATGGACAGTCAACAACCCATATCAGGAAGTGACTTAGCCTTGTGAGGGACCAATTTGGACTCCTTCAATCTGACAGTGAACTGCGTCTCACTGGGGGAAGCATGACCTATGTGCTTCTGAGCTTTTCAGCCAGATGAGTTACGTATACCATAATATAATCATCATCATCATATGATCATCAATAGCAATAATAAACACAGTTGTTGTATTTTAAACTCAGTTGTCTGTATAATTCTAAATGTTTATAAATGTTTGTGTAGCGTAATCAAGTACACACATTATATCATTTAGTGGGGGTTCGCACATATTGTCCAGAAGTGGGAATCTATGTCCGGGAAGTATCTTGCCTATGCAGTCATAAGTAACCAGATTACGTTGCATGTCTTAACTCCTCCTTTCTCACTCCTGGTGATACCAAGTACAGCCACATCTATATATATAGATATATTCTATCTTCAACGAGCCACTTCTTGGCTGTTTTCTTGAGTATCAGGGACAGTGTCTTAAATCAGCATAACAGACATTTGTTCCACGTTTTCTCTCTGGGATCTCGGGTGTTAATTAGTCCCTTCTGACAGAGTTAGGGGATCTTAAACGGCATCCAGAACTAAACACCAGTAGAAGAAAATGATTTTGGCTGAGTGGTTGCCCATCTGGGATCTAACCCCAGCCAGTTGGTGACACCCAACACATGGAAGTGAGGAACTAAAGCAGCCATGAGCAGGACGTGGAAACTTCTTGGGTGAGCCCAGTCTCAGAGCAATATGTGCCGGCTATGCAATTATGGAAGCCTCCTTGGATAGCGAGATAATGCCCATGGTATGCCCCTGCCTTCCCTTGAGGGCCAACCGCGATATCGTTGATCGTTCTATCTTGACCAGCTGAGATGTGGGTGACATTACAACAGTCTAACGTGTCTCGAAACCAGAGGAAGGCTAACCTCACTAAAATATGCCCGCCGGAAGTCGGAAGTGTCGTCCTACGGGTGGCAAACTAAAAATTGACACTACGCATTTACGTCCGAGTGAAATGTCTCGTCCGAATGTCCCTCGTGCTAGAAACAGCTCTGACTACCTAGTTTCCGAATGCCGCTCTTGTTCAGAACAGCTCTGACTAGGTAGTTTTCCGAATGTCTGTCGTGCCTGGAACAGCTCTGACGGGCGCAACGACAAGCACATGTGCGAAAACTCGCTGAGTGAATACCTTCTGCAGACATGTCTGGTTTGTGCGGGAACGGCCCGGGGCGAACGAAATGCCCAATATATTGATGTGAGGAATTACAGCAGCCATGAGCATGACCATTCCCTCGGTGAGCCCAGTATCAGGGCGCTATGTGTCGGCCCTGCAACTATGGAAGCAACCTAGGATGGCGGAAAATGCTATGGACTGTGCCTTCCTTCTCTTGAGGGATGACCGAAGTCCTCGACTGTTCGAACTTGACCAGCTGGGATATGGACGGTACCACAAAAGTGAGAGTCTCCCAGGATTGCTAACCTGGTCAAAAATGCACGCGAAAGCCGGATGTGTGACCTAAGGGTTTTCAACCCAAGGGTGCCTAACGCACACTGCAATCACATCTGAAAAAACACTCCGGATGAACGAAAAGAAGAAATCAGTCAGCAAGACTGGAAGCACAGTAGCATGCATATCTTCAGCTTTGTCTGTAACAAAATGCCACGTCATCATTGCCAAACGTTGACCTACAGTTTACAATAACAACAACAACAACAACAACAACAACAACAACAACAACAACAACAACAATAACAACAACAACAACAACAACCGCTGTATAAGACTCGTGAAATCATATTGTCTGGTCCTGCAAAGAGACCAGCAGGAGGGACTCTAAATTCAATAAATGAAGTTTATAAATATCTATCAATAAATCTAGTAGCAATATCATCAACGCATGGAAGATACTTATAATATAGTAACATATAAAGGCAGGAAATCAGACCCCTTCCAAATAACATCTGGCTTGAAACAGGGTGATGCACTATCGCCGCTACTCTTCAATCTGGCTCTAGAGAAAGTTGTAAGGAAGGTAAAGAAGGAATGTGATATTGGAGGAACATCCAAGCTGCTTGGTTATGCAGATGATATAGATATTATAGGGCAAAGTGAACAAAAGACATTGGAAATATTGACTCACTTAAAGGAAAAAGCCCAACAGATGGGGCTAGTTATCAACCAAGATAAGACAGAATATATGGTAATTTCAAGAGACGGAATGGCTAGAAACTCTGGCCACATACAAATAGATAATATGACCATTAAAAGAACGGAAACATACAAATACCTGGGTACGATCTTCAACTGCTCCAACATCATAAGGGAAGAAATACAAACTAGAATCAACTCTGGAAATAAGATATACTATGCACTACAACATCTACTAAAATCAAAGGCGCTATCTCGTAACACCAAAATCACAATATACAAAACACTGATCAGACCAGTTGTGCTGTATGGCTCTGAAACCTGGAGTACAACGAAAGGAGACGAAGCCTTGTTACAAACCTTTGAGAACAAAATTTTAAGACGCATCTTTGGACCCATTAGGGATACACAAAGTGGAGAGTGGAAAAGAAGAAGTAACAAAGACATTTATGATCTGTTTAAGTCCCCGCTAATCACTGGTATCATGAAGGCTAATAGACTACAATGGCTGGGGCATATAGAAAGAATGGAAGATAATAGGGAAACAAAACTCGCTTACACTCAGGAAATAAATGACCGTAGACCCCGAGGTAGACCAAGAAGGCGGTGGAGAGATAATACATGTACAGACCTACAAGCACTTGGAATCAACGACTGGCAAGAGAAGGTCCACCAGAGAGACGAATGGAGACGGATTGTATTTGCAGCAAAGAACCTCAATGGCTCGGAACGCTGAAGAAGAATATTATCAACGTCAGCTAAAACTACACGTCTCACCAAAGAGAAGCAGCTCCAGTCATCACATTAAGGGCTGAGTTACTTAAACCTTTGACAAAATGAGGCAGCTGTCATGGGGTAGAAGGAGATCGTGTGATTGAAGATGATGAATTAAGTAGTCGCTGCTGTTTATCGTGTTGAAGGTGAACAACATTCACGAACCTTGAAGCAATGACAGGACGACAGTTGTTTCACAAAACCACGTTTTTACCAACTGTCCTTTCACTCCTGTGTTCATTTAAAGTGCGCAAGTTGCTTACAGCGCATTGCGCACCCAAACACTACAAGAGCTAACATTTGTCTCTTGACATTCACCCCCCCCACCCCCCAAAAAATGGGTGGGATTTGAGAAACAAATCACATACATTTTTAACTTAATAATCTAATCTTACTTTAAATTAACTATTTTAAAAAAAATTAATTCTTCTTCTTCTTCTTCTGCGTTCATCCGGATTTTTTTTTTTTTTTTTCGGACGTGATTGCGTTTTGCCTGTTTACAGCCATCCATCCATCCATCATGTGACATGCTGGTAGGCGTGGGTTGTCATGTTCTGCCATCTCACTCGATCACCAGAGTCGTGGATCAGCTCCGTGTTTCTGTCTCGACCATGCCACAAGGCCAGGCCATCCAGGTACTTGCTTCTAGGTCTTCCCCTTGGTCTGTTCCCCTCGATCTTACCAGTTGTCACCAAGTTCTCCAAATCATTTCTTCTCATGATTTGGAGATTTGTTGTTTACAGCAGAGCTGCGTTTTTGCGCCGTTAGGCCGATACATCCGACTTATGCACGCATTTGTTGACCTGGTTAACCTTCCCGGAAAAAAAATTAATTAACTATATTAATAATAATATGATATAGCATCACTGTAGAAACACCAGGTTTCAGTATATTCATTATACTATGATTTCTTCTTCTTCTTCTTCTTCGTTCATCCGGAGTTTTTTTTTCGGATGTGATTGCGTTGTGCCTGTTTACAGCAGAGCTGCGTTCTTGCGCCGTTAGGCCGACACATCCGACTTCTGTGGGCATTTGTTGACCGGGTTAACCTTCCCGGTGATACTATGATTTGATCATTGAGTATTTGATGCATTGCGTACGTTACAATAAGCAACTTGGTAGGGATCGTGGTACGGATAGTAATTTGTGGAACAGCTATCCCAAAGTCAATTCACGACTTTGATTGTCAGTCAAAATCTTCGTAATTTAAAGACACTCACCAGCCACGATTAAAGTGATAGCCAGCTGACCCTTACACCGACACCCAACTTTATATCCAGCCCACATCAGGTCCAGATCTACCAAAGGTTAGTTTTCCAAACTCTACCTGTCCTGTAGATGTTATGTCACTTCACATCTAAGACACCCAGTCTCCGAAGTGACCATCGTCCCACCTTCTCCGTCACAATATTTCCCACTGTTCTGTTTCCAATGCATTCAACATGCCTGCCCAATTTGTGAGTGCTAAATCTTCTGTGGTTGTTTACTTGTGAACATAACTGAAATTGGATGCACATAATCATGAAATAAATTTACACTCAGTTGTATCTTCACTAATATTAATGCGTGGAAAGTTTAAACAATTAATTGAAGTAATCGGAGTACAAGTTAACTAGACGATTTTGAAACATTTCTACACCCATAATTAGTATATATTGATAATTAATATAGATTGTTTAACAATCTAAGAGCTTCCGCCTCCATGTGGTTTTCTCAACATAGATAATAAAGATTAAGTTAAATCATTTCCATATAAGAATTAACATTCTAGACATAACGTCAAAATATGCCAACATGTTTACTATTTCACTGTCTATCTAGTAATTGATTGAGAAGGATCTACAACATTCAGTACACGTGGTTGGTGCACACATTGAACAACTGGGGTTAGAATTAAATTGAAACAAGACACAGTTTATGGACGTCACTAGGAAGAAGGAAACACCACAATGTAATATACAAGTAAATGAATGGTACATGATGATGATGGTCCAGTAATTATAACACAGTTAAAATAACACATAGTTTCTGTAATTTGAGTCAATTGATTTGACGAGAGATCCAATGTTACTAATGACAACTACACTGTAAGTCAATATTTCAATCGCAGGTTCTTAATTACCACTGCGATCCCCCATACCATGCAGTAGACGCAGATCGTGTGACTGATGATGATGAAGTAGTCGCTACGGTTTATCGTGTTGATGATGAACGACATTCACGAACCCTGAATCAATGACAGGACGACGGTTGTTTCACAAAACGACGTTTCTCTTCTTATTAAACGGTTCACATTGTTTCACAGGATCACGCATTCAAACAATGAACATACATACTATTGTTAAACTGATGTACAGTGATACTACCACTCATTACCCCAACTAACATATCGGCGGCAATATAGTTTGCCATTGCCGAACTCTTGCTTCATAGCCGTGCGTCTGCTACCACGGTCTCCGCTCGAGTCATTTTTATCAAATTGTCCTTTGACTCCTGTATTCATTTAAAGTGAACAATTTGCTCACAGCGTACTGCACACCCAAATACAACAAGAGCTAACTTTTGGCTCTTGACGGCAGGCTAATTTTCTAGTTGATAACTTTATGGCCCGCGAATGATATTATTAATATCCAAATGGCTCTTTGTAGAAAAATGGTTCCCCGCCATCTGGTCAACGGGTTAATAGTGTTTGCTGATGAAGGCTAATCGCCGCAACGTCCTGTATGTGTCGTAATTATGTTATGTAAAGCTGCACTACTATGTGTCATTTTATATTGTTTACAAGGAACACAACATCAGGGGCAGTAACTTGCTGCGGCAAACATTTCCATGAGTTATGTTTCTTTAGCAATATGTCTGTGAGCAGCTACGTGAGTTGACCACAAGACACATCTTGTATAACGACAGACATACTATAAATAAATGGACTAAAGGTAGCAATATTAGTTATCGTCTTCTTCTTCTTCTTTTTCTTCTTCTTCTTCTTCTTCTTCTTCTTCTTCTTCTTCTTCTTCTTCTTCTTCTTCTTCCCTTACTCCATTTACCTCAGTGAAGTGCTGGGTGGGGAGGGAGGGGGAGGGGGGGATGTAAAGATCTCTTTTGCATTCTCTCTAATGCTCTATTTAAGGTGGTATCCATTTCTTTAAAGTTGGTCATGATATTAACACGTCATCTTTTGCCTTGCTCTGTATTAATTATATTCATTCAATGTGACTCTAGTATCCTCTGTATACTTTGGTCCTTGCACACGGTTAAGAGTTTGGGAATTTGTCAGTTATGGATTTTTTTTTCAGTTAAGGCATTTGTCAGTTAAGAGATTTGTCAGTTACGTGTTTGGGGATTTGTCATTCAAGGGATTTGTCAGTTAAGGGATTTGTAAGTTAAGGGATTTCTCAGTTAAGAAATCTGTCAGTTAAGGAATTTGTCAATTAAGAGTTTGGGGGATTTATCAGTAAAGGTATTTGTCAATTAAGAGTATGGGGGATTTGTCAGCTAAGGGGTTTATCTATTAAGGGATTTATCGGTTAAGGGATTTATCAGTTAAGGGACTGGTAGTATAGAAATTTGTCAGTGAAGGGATTTGTTAGTTAAGGATTTGGTGTCTGTAATGTACTGTGTATACAGTGGTGTCTTTAATGTTCTGTGTCACCGCGGTGTCTTTAATATTCAGTGTCTGCCGCAGTGTCTTTAATGTCTTGTGTCTACCATGGTGTCATTAATGCCTTGTGTCTACCATGGTGTCATTAATACCCTGTATGTACCATGGTATCATTAATGCCCTGTGTGTAAAATGGTGTCTCTAATGTCCCCTGTCTACCGCGGTGTCTTGTTTTCTGTCTCAGCAAGGTCTTCCGGGAAACAGACATTCCTTGACTGTTCTTTCCTAACAACAACATTTGTAACATTTGGTGTGGCCACAGCATCTTGGTTCCCATGACATTTCTTCTCCCTCTTCTTCCTTCTCCTCCTCCTGGTTCCCCTACAATCCCTCTTCCTATCCTTACCCTTCTCCTTTTCCTCATCCTCCCTCTCTCCCTCTCCCTCCCATTCCCCTCCCCCTCCCCCTTCTTCTTCTTCTTCTTCTTCTTCTTCTTCTTCTTCTTCTTCTTCTTCTTCTTCTTCTTCTTCTTCTTCTTCTTCTTCTTCTTCTTCTTCTTCTTCTTCTTCTTCTTCTAGCCCTTCTCTTAATTGCCAGTCGGAAGCAGATTTATCCGTCAAGACTCTCCAAACATGTCTATATTCTGACATTTTTACCAAGTTAATATTGGCCACATTAATATAAGTTGCATGTGTCTTTTCCCTTGCAATTCTGATGATGAGATCCAGAAGCACTGACATCTGTCAATAGTCCATCATTGTTATATACCGTTCGCAATTTCCTCCAAGGTCTTCTCAAAAGTCACGCTTCTTCTCGCTCCAGTTCCGTCTCCATTTCATTTTGTTTTAAATGGTTTAAAAATCAAGAGGAACAACTTCGTTGCACCGGGTATTATCCCGTATGGCTCGGTCTGCCGAACAGGTCCCACAAACGAACACCGTAGCTCCAGCAACAACCCCCAGGAGTCTTCGAGAAAACTGCACTCGTGAACCAAACAAAGTAGCTGGGAATCGAACAATCTTCGGTGCTCGAGGCTGACGGCGTAACCACTTGGCTACTGAGACTTCCTTTCTTGACAACAAACATGTTCCTCGGAAGGAAGCTGCCACGAGACTGTCACGTGATAGGGCCATCACGTCGAGACTGTCACGTGATAGGGCCATCACGTCGTGTAGTCCTGAATCTATGGATGAACAGGTGGCCAGTCTTCTCCTCACTTAGCCAGACGACGAACGCATGCGTCAGATCCTCGTCCCACCGCGCTCATGACATTATATGTAGCTTCCTATCTACTTCGCCAGCCTTATCATTACACGATTCGTTATTACCTCCCTCTTTCCATTGACTTGATCCAACAACAGAAATGTTGCATGCCCTTTCAATTGACTTACAAACAACAATACAAACGTTGCATGTTCTTTCCAGTGACTTATACACAACAATAAAAATATTGCATGTCCCTTCCACTGACTTACACCTAACAATGCAAATGCTGCACGTCCTCTGCAGGGCGTTGCAACCAACCCCATTCCCGATTTGATTTTCTGCGAAATATTACGTTAAGTAGTTTGTCATTGCTTTCCAAATGAGAAAACGAGAAATCAACGTTGTTGTTCAACTAATGGTGTAGGTGTCGAACTGTTTACCCCGACATCAGGGCACCGGAAGTGTAAACGCAAGCACATTACGCCCAGGGGCCACAAATACACCTACAGGCATCCATCAAAGTGGACGTATAATTTATTTGTTATACGACATTCCTTTAATTATATGTATTGTTCTTTGTTCCAAGTGCTGGCGCGTTCAATTCATACTTTATTGATTTGTTTATGTACTGGTGCAACAGCCTTGAGCCCACACTGTGTTCCCTTCATTAAGTCAAGGTCATGCAAAAACGAACAGGGAAACGCGACACCCATGGAGCAAGTTGACATTTGTGTACTCGCTAATTTGAGATTCGGTGAGTCAGAAGCTGCCTTTCTCACACCCACAACAATCACTCTCTAGGGGAGGAGTGGCGTGAAGAGAATGGGATGGGGCAGAGAGAGAGAGAGAGAGAGAGAGAGAGAGAGAGAGAGAGAGAGGAGAGAGAGAGGGAGATAGAGATAGAGATAGATAGGGAGAGAGAGAGAGATTGAGATATAGAGAGATAGAGATAAAGAGATAGAGAGAGGGTTGGATTATATATATATATATATATATATATATATATATATATATATATATATATATATATATATCTTATATATAAATTAGGATCTCCGTCTGTCTGTCTGTCTGAATGTATGTATGTATGTCCTTTATGCGCTCGCGAACGGCCCATCCGATTGAGATGAAATTTTCCACACGCCTTCCTTTCATTCCAGCGCTGCCAACTGTTGTATTTTTTTTTTCTTCTTCCTCCTCCTCCCTCCTCCCATTCCCAAAATACGTACGTAAATATATGATGATGATGATGAAAGAATCCCCGAACCAAAACGCTAGGGAAAGGGAAGAAAATGACGTGACTACATAGAATCGTCACACGGCAATCATCATCATCATCAAGTGCCGTGCCGGCTGGCGTAGGCGTTCAACTCTGCTGCTGATATATATGCCTCCATGCCACGGCAATATCAATAACAATTCATCTTTTTATGTGTAAGGAAGTTATCTACAGTCGTGTAGAAGGGAAGAAGAATCAATGGAAGGACCGAAATCACAGAACCTAGACGAGTATGAATTCGGAATGGCGAACTCCCTCCTCCTCTCTTCTCCTCCTACCTCTAACTCCTCCCCTCCTCCTCCCTCCACCCTCCTCCTCTTCCTCCTCCCTCTACCTCCTCCTCCTCCTCCCTCTACCTCCTCCCCCTCCTCCCTCTCCCTCCTCCCTCCTCCTTCTCCCTCTTCCTTCTCCCTCTTCCTCTCCCCTCCTCCTCCATCCTCCTCCCTCCTCTCCTCCCTCCTCCTCCTCCTCCTCCCTCCACACCCACTCCTCCTCCCTCTACCTCCTCCCTCCTCCTCCCCCTCCTCCCTCCTCCTCCTCCCTCCTCCTCCTCCTCCCTCACCCTCCCTCTCCCTCCTCCCTCCCTCCTCCTCCACCTCCTCCTCCTCCTCCCTCCTCCTCCCCTCCTCCATTCCTCCCCTCCTCTACCTCCTACCCTCTACCTCCTCCCTCCTCCTCCCTCCTCCTCCTCCACATCCCTCTTCCTCCTCCCTCCATCCTCATCATCCTCCTCCTCCTCCCCCTCCTCCTTCTCCTCCTCCTTCTACCTCTTCCTCCCTCCTCCTCTCCCTCCACCTCCTCCCTCCTCCTCTCATCCTCCTCCTCCCTCCTCCTCCTCCCTCTCCCTCCTCCCTTCTCCTCCTCCCCCACCTGCGTTCTCCTCCTCCCTCCTCCTCCTTCTCCCTCCTCCTCCCCCCCTCCCTCCTCCCCTCCTCCTCCTCCTTCACCCTCCTCCCTCCTCCTCCTCCACCTTCACCCTCCTCCCTCCTCCTCCTCCTCCCTCCTCCCTCCTCATCCCTCTTCCTCCTCCTCCCTCCTCCTCCCTCCTCCTTCTCCCCTTTCCCCCCTCCTTCTCTTAATCCCTCCTCCTCCCTCCTCCTCCCTCCTATTCATCCCTACTCCTCCTCCTCCCTCCTCCTCCTCTCTCCGCCTATCTCTTCCTCCCTCCTCCTCCTCTCTCCGCCTATCTCTTCCTCCCTCCTTCTCCCTCCTCCACTCTCTTCCTCCTCCCTCCTCCTCCCTCTTCCTCCTCCCTCCTCCTACCTCCTCGCCCTTCTCTTCCTTCCTCCTTCGCCCTCCTCCTCCCTTCTCCTCCCTTCTCCTCCTCCCCCACCTCCCACTCCCTCCCCCTCATCCCTCCTCCTCCCTCCTCCTTCTTCCTCCCTCCTCCTCCCCCTCCTCCCCCTCCTCCTTCCTCCTCCTTCCTCCTCCTCCCTCTCCTCCTCATCCCTCCTCCTCCATTCTCCTCCTCCCTCCTCCTCCTCCCTCTACCTCCTCCCTCCTCCTCCCTTCACATTCCTCCTCCTCCCTCTTCCTCCTCATCCCTCCTCCTCCTCTCTCCTCCTCCCTCCTCCTCCCTCTACCTCCTCCCTCCTCCCCCCTTCACATTCCTCCTCCTCCTTCTTCCTCCTCCTCCCCCTCATCCTCTTCCCTCCTTCTCCTCCCTCCTCCTTCTCCCTCTTCCTCCTCCCTCTTCCTCCCTCCGCCTCCTCCCTCCTCCCACTCTCTCCTCCTCCTTCTCCTCCCTCCTCCTTCTCCCTCTTCCTCCTCCCTCTTCCTCCCTCTTCCTGCTCCCTCCGCCTCCTCCCTCCACCTACTCTCTCCTTCTCCTCCCTCCTCCTCCCTCTCCTCCTCCTCCCTCCTCCTCCTCCTGCGTTCTCCTCCTCCCTCCTCCTCCCCCTCCTCCTTCACCCTACTCCTCCCTTCTCTTCCTAATCCCTCCTCCTCCCTCCTATTCCTCCTGTCTCCTGTCTCCTCCTCCCTCCTCCTCCCTCCTCTTCCCTCCTCGACCTCCCTCTTCCTCCTCCCTCCTCCATTTACCCAAGACAGACAGAAAGACAGATAGTCGGGAACGGGATCTTATATGACTACTTATATGATTTAAATGAGATGCTCTCCACCATGGACTGGGCCGGGTCAGACAGACAGACAGACAGACAGATAGATAGACAGACAGACAGACAGACAGTCGGGAACGGGAACTTATATGACTACTTATATGAATTAAATGAGATGCTCCCCACCAGGAGTTGGGCGATGCCGGGCCGGGTCAGACAGACAGACAGATAGATAGTCGGGAACGGGAACTTATATAACTACTTATATGAATTAAATGACATGCTCCCCATCAGGGTCTGGGCGAAGCCTGGCCGGGTCAGACAGACAGACAGACAGACAGACCGACAGACAGACAGACAGACAGACAGACAGACAGACAGACAGACAGATTGTCGGTAACGGGAACGAGAACTTATATGACTACTTATATGAATTAAATGAGATGCTCCCCACCAGAGTCTGGGCGAAGCCGGGCCGGGTCAGCTAGTATATATATATATATATATATATATATATATATATATATATATATATATATATATATACGTGTGTGTGTGTGTGTGTGTGTGTGTATGTGTGTGTGTGTGTGTGAGTGTGTGTGTGTGTGTGTGTGTGTGTATGCCGGATACCTGGCCTAGAGGTTAGCGACTTTTCTCCGTAATCGTGTATACTCTCGTAAGTAACGTGACGACGGTGAGAATCAGCAGTGGTTCGAATCGCGTCGGTAACTTACGGGGTATGTGAGCCGGCCGCTCAGAAAGCAATGGCAAACTACTGAGCATAATCTTGCCAAGAAATCAACAATCAGCTGAAAGATGCTGATGTTGAAAGCAATGTCCTGTAAAGGATATGCAAATTGTTTATATATCTTCTTCTTCTTCTTCTTCTTCAGCGTTCCGAGCCATTGAGGTTCTTTGCTGCAAATACAATCCGTCTCCATTCGTCTCTCTGGTGGACCTTCTCTTGCCAGTCGTTAATTCCAAGTGCTTGTAGGTCTGTACATGTATTATCTCTCCACCGTCTTCTTGGTCTATCTCGGGGTCTACGGTCATTTATTTCCTGAGTGTAAGCGAGTTTTGTTTCCCTATTATCTTCCATTCTTTCTATATGCCCCAGCCATTGTAGTCTATTAGCCTTCATGATACCAGTGATTAGCGGGGAGTTAAACAGATCATAAATGTCTTTGTTACTTCTTCTTTTCCACTCTCCACTTTGTGTATCCCTAATGGGTCCAAAGATGCGTCTTAAAATTTTGTTCTCAAAGGTTTGTAACAAGGCTTCGTCTCCTTTCGTTGTACTCCAGGTTTCAGAGCCATACAGCACAACTGGTCTGATCAGTGTTTTGTATATTGTGATTTTGGTGTTACGAGATAGCGCCTTTGATTTTAGTAGATGTTGTAGTGCATAGTATATCTTATTTCCAAAGTTGATTCTAGTTTGTATTTCTTCCCTTATGATGTTGGAGCAGTTGAAGATCGTACCCAGGTATTTGTATGTTTCCGTTCTATTAATGGTCATATTATCTATTTGTATGTGGCCAGAGTTTCTAGCCATTCCGTCTCTTGAAATTACCATATATTCTGTCTTATCTTGGTTGATAACCAGCCCCATCTGTTGGGCTTTTTCCTTTAAGTGAGTCAATATTTCCAATGTCTTTTGTTCACTTTGCCCTATAATATCTATATCATCTGCATAACCAAGCAGCTTGGATGTTCCTCCAATATCACATTCCTCCTTTACCTTCCTTACAACTTTCTCTAGAGCCAGATTGAAGAGTAGCGGCGATAGTGCATCACCCTGTTTCAAGCCAGATGTTATTTGGAAGGGGTCTGATTTCCTGCCTTTATATGTTACTATATTATAAGTATCTTCCATGCATAGTCTGGTCATGTTGATTAACTTCCTTGGTATTCCAAATTCCTATATATATATATATATATATATATATATATATATATATATATATATATATATATATATATATAGAGAGAGAGAGAGAGAGAGAGAGAGAGATGGAGAGAGATAAAGGCAGATAAAGAGAGATTGAGAGAGATAGAGAGCGAGTGATAGAGAGGGAGTGATAAAGAGAGAGGGAGAGAGAGATAAATAGAAATGGAGAGAGATAGAGAGAAAGATTTTATATATATCCTTCCTTATATATATTCTTCTTCTTCGGCGTTCCGAGCCATTGAGGTTCTTTGCTGCAGATACAATCCGTCTCCATTCGTCTCTCTGGTTGACCTTCTCTTGCCAGTCGTTGATTCCAAGCGCTTGTAGGTCTGTATGTATATTATCTCTCCACCGTCTTCTTGGTCTACCTCGGGGCCTACCGTCATTTATTTCCTGAGTGTAAGCGAGTTTTGTTTCCCTATTATCGTCCATTCTTTCTATATGCCCCAGCCATTGTAGTCTTTTAGCCTTCATGATACCAGTGATTAGCGGGGACTTAAACAGATCATAAATGTCTTAGTTACTTCTTCTTTTCCACTCTCCACTTTGTGTACCCCTAATGGGTCCAAAGATGCGTCTTAAAACTTTGTTCTCAAAGGTTTGTAACAAGGCTTCGTCTCCTTTCGTTGTACTCCATGTTTCAGAGCCATACAGCACAACTGGTCTGATCAGTGTTTTGTATATCGTGATCTTGGTGTTACGAGATAGCGCATTTGATTTTAGTAGATGTAGATATGATTGATTGATTGATTGATTGATTGATTGATTGATTGATTGTAGTGCATAGTATATCTTATTTCCAGAACTGATTCTAGTTTGTATTTCTTCCCTTATGATGTTGGAGCAGTTGAAGATTGTACCCAGGTATTTCTAGGTTTCCGTTCTATTAATGGTCATATTATCTATTTGTATGTGGCTAGAGTTTTTAGCCATTCCTTCTCTTGAAATTACCATATATTCTGTCTTATCTTGGTTGATAATCAGCCCCATCTGTTGGGCTTTTTCCTTTAAGTGAGTCAATATTTATAATGTCTTTTGTTCATTTTCCCCTATAATATCTATATCATCTGTATAACCAAGCAGCTTGGATTTTCCTCCAATATCACATTCCTCCTTTACCTTCCTTACAACTTTCTCTAGAGCCAGATTGAAGAGTAGCGGCGAAAGTGCATCACCCTGTTTCAAGCCATATGTTATTTGGAAAGGGTCTGATTTCCTGCCTTTATATGTTACTATATTATAAGTATCTTCCATGCATAGTCTGGTCATGTTGATTAACTTCCTTGGTATTCCAAATTCCTGCATAGCATTCCATAGACTATTCCAATGGACACTATCATAAGCCTTTTTAAAATCCACAAAAATGTTATGGAGATCTCTTTTATATTCCCAATTTTTCTCGGCTATTTGTCGTAAGATGAATATCTGATCTATTGTTGATCTGTTGTGTCTAAACCCCGCCTAGTAGTCACCTAATATGTCTTCTGAATATGGTTTTATTCTATTTAGTAATACTGCGGATAGTATCTATAGCTTGTGGACAGTAGTTATATTCCTCTATAATTTTCACATTGGAGCTTGTCTCCTTTCTTAAAGATGGGTATCAATAATGTCATGGGTTAATATATATATATATATATATATATATATATATATATATATATATATATATATATATATATATATATATATATATATATATATATATATAGAGAGAGAGAGAGAGAGAGAGAGGGATAGAAAGAGAGAAAGTCAGAGAGTGATAGAGTGAGAAACAAGACAGACAAACAGACATATGGACAGACATAAAAGCAGACTGACAGAGCTACACACCGAGACACCAACAGACAAACATACCGATCGATCGATTGACAGAAGTTATCCATTCTTTGTCTGTTCATTCCAATTTCTGTCTCAAGGACTTTATATATATATATATATATATATATATATATATATATATATATATATATATATATATATATATATACAGAGTTGGAAATCAGCCCGCAGGCGATGAGGAAGCCGACCGCCTTCTGTTGATTGTCATCAACAACAAAAAATATGGCCATATTAATCGTCACATCAGAAAACAATGACTGGCCACTGAACGTAACATTGCCATGTAAATCACAAATAGCAAATACATGTTGGGGTTGTATGCAACATTCTGTAAACGAAATAAACACACTTTATGTGTGTGTTTTTTTCGTTCGCCTTGTACTCAGGCGTAGTCTACACTGGATAGATTGTTAAGTGTGGGATAGCTTTCCCCATTACCAGTGTCCTTCGCCATTAGGCGTACCCACTCTGACTTTTTAGATACTTGTAATTTACTCCGCCAAGTGAAGAATGAGAAGTTAACAATTTAGTCCAACTGTTCGGTGTAAGTGTTGAATCCGCTACCTCGGCATTGGCACACCAAAAGTTTAAGAGTGAACGAACTTATCCATTCGATCATGCTGACCTCCTGGAGACTGAGATAAATCATGCGGGAAGTCATGGGGGAGGGAGGGGGGGGAGCTGGAAGCTACGGTGAAGTAGTAGCTAGATCCCGCCTTCTGACTCTACAGTCGCGAGTGCGAATCCTCATCGGGACGGATTCTACACATGGACCTGGTCCCCCACTCTACAATACACACATATTCTGAAACGGTACAGAACAAATGTATCATTTTGCGATGTAGTCATCACTGCGTTCGATGCAAGTCCTCCAGCGCCGATAAAGTGCTTGGATTACTGTAGAAAAAGAAAATGCACATTGTCGCGAGTGTAACCACTCTGGGGTCACTACTAGGTATGCCTGTCCCGGTCGTGAACAGTCTGTCATGGAAGTCACGCTTTTTGAAATGTCCTACTCCACTCTTACACATGCTGGTTTGACAGACATGCATCGTCATACTAGACTTCCATTCACCGATCAATGTCTATAGGTTTCACCATCTCACTGATTTTAAAAAAAAGGATAACAGAACGCTGCTCTTTGGCGCGTGTCAAAAGTGGGCGGCCATCTTTAAACTGTCTTTGTGACGTCAGCGTGTTCCTCTGCACCGTGATGCAATTGCTTAACGCTCTTGACATCCTTGACAACAACAATATTGAATGGTTACAAGACAATGACATGGTTATTGTAATTTCTATCACACATTTAAGATTTCCGTTAGAAGTCCCCTCGTACCCTTCCGTCTAAAGTGTCAGTTTGTATCAGAGTTTATTACATTCGTGTCTACCTTGTGAAAACCTCGTACGATTCAGGGAGCGAGAAAGAAAGAAAGTAAAAAAGACAGACAGACAGACAGACAGACAGACAGACAGACAGACGGGTTGGCGGGCGGGCGGGCAGGCAGGCAGGCAGGCAGGCAGACAGACAGACAGACAGACAGACAGACAGACAGACAGATCGAGTTGGTTCGCATGATGGCGAGGACACTGGTAGATCATTCATTCATCCATCCAGTAGTAGTCCTTTGCAGAACCTCGCTCCCATAACAACTTTCCGGAAACCTCTCAATCATAAGCAAGATGTCCCATGTCTGATACACCCATCTGGAGATCATCCACCACATCCTGCATTCATCTTCCCAGGCATATATCCCTCCATTATTGTTCTCTCCAAACTTTCATGACCTTTTAAGTGACCAAAATATATCAATTTTCTTTGTTTTATCGTCTTTAATAGCCAACCGTCTTCCATATTCATCTCTTGAAGTATGCATGCATTTGTTCTTTTCTTTACCCAAGATATTCTTAGAACCCGTCACATTCAAAGGCATTTATACGCTGTTCAGCTTGTTTAGTAAGTGTCCAGGTCTCACAGGTGTATGTTGCAATGAGAAAGATGCACGCTCTTAAAAATCTAATTTTTGTAGTTCTGTCTGTCCCACTCCATCATTTATTCAGTTGTTTTAGTCTTTGAATAGTAATTGATAGTCGTCGTGTAATTTCTTTCAATGTGTCACCATTGTTAGTAATCAATGACCTAAGATATTCGAAATTTTCCACCACCTCCAATCTTTCCCCATAGACATATATTTCTTTCACCACAGTAGTTTTAACTGCATTGTCTTTGTTTTTGCCATGTTATATAAGTTGTGATTTTCATTATTTCCTTAGGTTGAGGTTTTTAGGTCTTCTATACCATTCTGTGATGTGGATTTGTATCATCAGCATATCGAATCTCTGGTATTTCATGACCACCGATATTTAGGGCATCATATGGCTCCCTGGTTATATCATCTCTGACATTTCTCATTATATTACACTGGTAATAGGGAAAGCTAACCCACGTGCAACAAATAAGTACAGTGTACTAGAAGTAGTAGCACATGTATGGACAAAGCTTGAGTTCAATGCGAGAGATAAAGTTTGTTGCATATCCTGTACGGACGTAGCAGTCAACCTCAGCATGTTTTGGCTGTTCGTGATTCCTAAGCAAATTTACGTTCAGTAGTTTACCATTGCTTTCTGAATGACCGGCACTCTTATCATTTCATAAAATACCAACGCAGCTGTGTTTCGAACGCGATATGCGGGATTATGAACTGCGCCCGTAACCTCTTTGCCACGGGGCTCTGAGTGCGAAATAAATAAAATAACATGAAAATTATTTACTTGATTTTTCCAAATCCATCCATCCATAATCCATCATGTGCCATGCCGATAAGCGTGGGCGGTCATGTTTTGCCATCTCACTCGATCACCAGAGTCGTGGATCAGCTCCGCGTTCCTGTCTCGACCATGCCACGTGGCTAAGCCATCCAGGTATTTAATTCTTGGTCTTTCCTTTGGTCTCCTCCCTTCGATCTTGCCAGTTGTCACCAAGTTCTCCAAGTCATATCGAAAGGCTGAAAGATGATGTTTCCAATGGTCATATGATGTGCCATTTGGCAAACTAGTAAGTTGCATATACTTTACAGGATGTGTCAGTCAACCCTAGCGTTTTTTTTGGGGGGGCTATTTGTGATTTCTTGGCAAGTTTATGTTCTAGTTACCCATTGCCAGTCTCCATGGCGAAGGCGTTCGTAATCCCGTTTATTCGCGTTCGAAACACAACTGCTCTCGATTTGGCAGCAGACCGCGATGCGCTGGGTGTTAACGAATTGGTATGGGAGGCGGTCATTTATAAAGAAATGGCAAACTACTGAACATAAACTTGCCAAGAGACCACAGCAACAGTAAAATGCCGGTGTTGACAGCGATGTCCTGTAAGGGATATCAAAAAAAAAAAAAAAGTTTGTCATTGCTACCAGAACGACCGGCACTCATACTTTCGTATAGAAACCGACGCAAGTCTGTCTGCTTTGAAACAGCGCGCCGTTGTGTTTCAAACGCTGTATGCGGTATTACGAGTTGCAACCCCTTCGACACAGAGCCGGTTATGGCAAGCTGCTGAACATACAATTGCTAGTAAATCAATCTAGCGTTGATCGTAACCCCATGTAAAGGAGAAATAATATAATTTTTATTTTCTTTCAGTGTTGTCAGTGCACAGAGCTAAGCTTCCCTAGCCGCCATATTTCTTCCGTCAAACAAAGTTACTACCAGAAACAAATCATTAGGCCAACGAGTACGCCTGCTCTTCACACTTAAGAAATCACAAGAGGCACTAAGGCCGGTGAAGGACGCCCGCCAAGAAGTGGCGCTTGCCAGGGAGATCTCAATCTCCGGAGAACGCGCGCCCACTTTAGGAGACTACTGGCGCCAAAGAAGTCATAAGTGACACTTCGTGCGGCCGTTTTTATGACCTTTACTACTAAATATCGCCTGCTACTGACCTGGGGATATTTTCGCATCGCCTACGCCAGCCTATGCCAGTTCCTGTGATTACATATGTATACAGTTGCCGCTGTGATCTAGTGGTTTGCGGCTGCCTGCCGAGACGGTGTCTAGGGTTCAATCCTTTACAGAGGAAGGAATATGTATCCCTACCACTAAGACCCTGAGCGAGACCGAGTTAGTTACCTATATATCCTTTACAGGACGTCGCAGTCAACGCCAGCATTTTTTTTTTTGGGGGGGGGGGCTGTTTGTGATTTCTTGACAAGTTTACGTTCTGTAGTTTGCCATTGCTTTCTGAATGACCGGCACTCATACAATTAAATGAAAACTAGCGGATGGTGGTCTGCTTCCAAATCGCACGAACGAGGTATGCAGGATTACCGTGTTTCCCCGAAAATAATACCAGGTCATATATTAATTGTAGCACTAGGGCTTATTTTCGAGGAAAGTCTTAAATATGCTACATTTATTCAAATACAGTCATGTATAGACCAAATGGAAGCAGAGGAAGAGGCCGACCACGTAAATGATGGATGGAGGGAATAGCAGAGTCCATGGGAATATCGATACATGAAGCCCATAAGCGGGCACTCTCCCGCTGTTTATACTTCGCATCGACACCGCAAGGTACAAGAGGAACTTGATGAGATGAGATGATGAGATGAGACAGCCATGTCATCTTCTTCCGGAAGATCGTAATAACTCGCCACATCAAGTGCGCACAAGTGGTGTCTGTGCTCCGACTGGCTATCCGGCAACAAGTCTATCATTCTAGCTGACGATCTTAACTAAGGGCTACTGTAGGGACAGGTCTTATATTAAAAGCATTCTAAAAAATCGCGCTAGGGTGTATTATAGAGGTGGTCTTATTTTCGGGGGAGCAAGATGCGAATTGCGTTCGTAAGCCCTTCGCCACAGTGCCGGTTAACCTAATAAAATTGGGTACATTTGAGATACTGTTTAGATACTCTTCAGATACTCTTTAGATACAATTTTTAGAATTTTCTGGGAATTGCCAGGGAAGAAACGCAACGAGGAATGTAACTGGTTACCTCACTTGTCATGTAGTGGCCTAGAATATTGAAGACGTAATATTTCATACCCCAACGATATTATCTGATTTTATTGGGGGGGATTGGCTGCACGACCGTATGTGTTAATTGACACCAGCTAGTTTAGGCACGGACACAAGTTTGAGTTATGGAACGAAATGATAAAAACTCCGCAGCTGAACAAGCACGACAGGAGGCTTCTGATCGTCAGAAGTTGCCCCTCCGGCCTTTTACCTTTCTGGCACACTAGGTGTGGGCCTACCGGGGTCATGACTCTGTGTGTCTTTCTCCTGCTGTACATTCGAACTTTATTCGAGACGTTTGAGTCGTTTCTCACTTGTCCCACACACATGCGCATTGTGTTTGCTCCCAAATCACCGTTCCCTCGGGGAGGGGAACATCGTGCATCCGATGCTTCGTGCCCTCACACATATTCTAGTACCTTCGGTCGTGAGAAGCCAGCTTCTTCCCCTGTCAGGGGGGAAAGAATCTCCCTGAGATCTCCTATCTCCCTGAGATAGCTGTTCCATCTGAGCCTGCTCTTACTCTGAGATAGCTCTTCCATCTGAGCCAGCTCTTCCTGAGAGCCAGCCCTTCCTCTGATTTAGCTCTTCCTCTGAGCGAGCCCTTCATCTGAGTTAGCTCTTCCTCTGTGTCAGCTCTTCCTCTGAGCCAGCTCTCCATCTCAGACAGCTATTCCTCTGAGTCGGCTCTTTCTCAGTAGAATAACTCAGTCACGCAAGTCATAATGTGTGCTACTTGATTTTACTTCTAGTCGAGGATTGCACAGATGGCAACCACACCTTGTAAAGGGTAGGAACGGAGAATACGGGGAAACAGGGAAGTCTTTAAAGCCAATCTTTGGTTTATGTAGTGAAGGATCAATTCGATTGCATATAGCCGGATCTGTGTTTACTGAAAGTAAACCTGCCAAGACATCACAGATAGCTAAAATAAAAATGTGAAGGTAATTATTTTGCAGGTCTGGGTGCACAGAAGAATAAGTGGGCAGTCTTTTTCGTGTAGCGAATTACGAGAGCTGGTATCGAACCCTCGTCCTTCCGCGTCCTTCATGCCAGTATCGGCGTAACGTCCTAACTGTTATACACTAACGTGTCCGCTATACACAACCATATTAACTAATAACGCAGTCAACCTTCCATATAGAGGCTAGCATGGCCGAATGGATAAGACCGCCCACCCCTAAACACCCGGTGTGTTGATGCAGAGGGCAGCAGGTTCAACCTTAGAAGTCGGAGTGGGTTCGCCTGATTGCGAAGGAGGACATTGGAAATAGAGAAAGCTAAAATCAGTCCAATGTCCTATAACTAGACCTGGACTAGACTTGAGTTAAAAGCGAGCGAACGCAAAAGAAACAACGTACTGTATAAAACACATCAACATTATGTAATATTATCGTTGGTGAGTAAGACGCGTCATAACTTCCGCCCTGCTGTTGTCTGGCAGGGTTTGTCTCCCTTTACGGGGGTCTTAGTGGTGAAGTGGTTAAACCACCCGTCTTGCGCCCAGAAGGTTGTAGGTTTGATTCCGGGCTCCGTCATACGATTGACGGGTGCATTTCCTCGGTGACTCCAAGAGGTCGTCGCTGGAGCTACGGAGGTCGTGCTTTGTGCGGCAGGTTGTCATGCGGGAAGAGACCGAGCCATATGGGATAAAACCCGGTGCATTTAAGTCGGTACTCTAGCCTTTGTATCTCGTTTTGGACCCGTTAAACAACAAGAAAACACAACATATAAACCAGGAAGATGACACAACAGTGACTAGCTGCATTCAGGCATAATCAGCAGAAAGAAGACAATGTGGACAGAAATGTGTACTACTTCTATCTTGGGCTACCAATATTACAAAATTGTTTCATATTCGAGGAGCGCGCGTATATGTGCCTCTGTCTGTCTATCTATGCGTGCGTGTCTGATTGCATGCCCACGAGCGTACGTAATTAAGCAAGTAAGTACTTTGTTCTACATAGGTAGGTAGGTAGGTTGGTAGGTAGGTAGACAGTTAGGTAAGTAGGTAGATAGGTAAGTAGGGTAGGGTAAGCAGCCAGGTAGGAAGGAAGGAAAGTAGGTAGGTAGGTTGGTATGTGGGTAGGATTTAGGTAGGTTGGTAGGTAGGTAGATATGTAGATAGGTAGGTATGTAGGTAGGTAGGTAGGTAGGTAGGTAGGTAGGTAGGTAGGTAGGTAGGTAGGTATCAACACAGAAGCATAAATAGTTATTTTTTCTCCTCCTCGTTAAAGGCGTTAAAGCCATCCCCAGACCGGAACCACAAGTGGAAACATGTCTGAACTGTAATCCTTCCGCTTCCGCAAGGGAAAACAACAAAATCCCGGAAGCTATTTACTTCCCCCTGAGTCGTTTCCAGATTGCCATTTGGAAAGTGCCTTACCTTTCATTGGCGCCCGGCGCCAGACCTTCTCAGTCTGCCAGTGGAGGTTGATGGCAACCACGGGGAAATCCCCAGCACTTGTGGATCTATAATGAGGAGTTAATGAGCTCTACAGGCGGAACTTGAGTCCCGCAGCAGAAATTCCACTCTCCCGGTGACGTCATGGGCTATTTTCGTCAGCTAGCACGTGATAACAACAGTCGTTTAAGGATGTGTGGTGGGTGGGGAGAGAAAGTTGTATGGTATGGGAGCTGGTGGAGTGGCCTGTGTTGTTTATTTTAGAAGTCAGGTATGAGTAATGTTGCAGAAGGCAATCAGATTCTCTTGGTGCTGCAACTAGGGTTTGTCAGTGTATCCTCTTATATGTGAAAGACTGTAGAAAATTCTCTGCAATTTATCTTTGTTAATGTACGTGAGGAACATAGTTAGTAAGAGCAATGGTGAGATAATCCTGATGTGTAGAAGCGAATAATGGACAACGTGCAGATAAACGCGGAATAATGTGGAGGCTTCGGAGAAATGGTTTTACAGAAGAATTATGGTAACACAGTGGACGGATAGAAACAGCAATAAAGATATCTTGATAGAGGTTAACTCGTAAATACAAGTGGTTACTGGCATCAGAAGAAGACAGACCACAATCTTTGAGCATATAATGAGAAGGGAAAAGCTGGAGCATGTCGTCGCAACGCGAAAGTTGGAGAGGACGAGAAGCAGGGTGAGACCAAGAGAGAAGATGCTGGACAGTTTGACATCATGGCATGGAGAAACATCGGTATCAGAACATATTGGCAGCACATGGAACAAAAGGCTGTGGACAGATATGATCACCAACGCCACACGCCACACGGACTATAAGAAGAAGCAAAAGACAAGTTGAGTGGCGTGCCATGCGTACTGAAAACACTATCAAACTTCAATGCTGAAAATGGAACCCAAAAAGAAGAAAGAACGCAAGGAGAAAAGGCAGAATATGATTATAGTTATGTTGATACATCATCATGATGCAGCTGATTCTTTGTCGAATGCTGCCCTCATCACGGTAATGGGGACAGACTCTTTGTCTGTGATCCTGCTCCATGAATTGTCATCCCCAAGGTATCTGCACAAGATGTCCGCCTTCTTGATGAATATCTTCTTCTTCTTCTTCTTCTTCTTCTTCTTCTTCTTCTTCTTCTTCTTCTTCTTCTTCTTCTTCTTCTTCTTCTTCTTCTTCTTCTTCTTCTTCTTCTTCTTCTTCTTCTTCTTCTTCTTCTTCTTCTTCGTCGTCGTCGTCGTCGTCGTCGTAGTCGTCGTCATCGTCTTCTTCCTCTTTTTCTTCCTCGTCGTCGTCTTCTTCTTCTGTGATCAATGTTTGCTATACATCCCGTCCAGGTTAGGTTACAAACAGAAGGATCTTGTAGGACAAGCTTTGGGATTTGCTGGATCGCTCCATATCTACAAGAGGCAGAGTCAGTGAGACTTGGGGAGATTTAGATGCACACCGTCTTGCAAAGGTTTTCATACAATGCTATGCGTACCGGTCGTTAAGAAAGCAATGACAAACTACTGTACGAAAACTTACCAATAAATCACAAACAGCAAAGACACTGGAGTTGACTGCAAAGTCCTGTAAAGGATATGCAACTAACTTAAGTACCCAGCTCATTTACGCCACCGCGTTCTGTTGTTCTATAGTTTTTGTTTTCTTGTATTCAAGTTGCTCTAATACATTGTCTCAGTGTCGTTCTTGTTCCCTAACACTCTG